>JARBWK010000009.1:127959185-128468206 GCA_030556195.1 Anolis apletophallus
ACTTTTAAAATAAAGCAACACCCACATCAGGTTTTTCATTTGCCATTGTTTGTATTTTGAAAGTAATGTATCTACTGACTTCACACCACTACACAACTGTGGAATTGGAAGCTGTCCTCTCCAAAAGCCAACAATTCCATTTTTCACATGTTGCCTCTAAAAGGCTAGATAGATACAATTCCAGAGTGCAAAACGGCTGCTTCCTCTTAGAGTTGTCAAGAGCTCACGCAGACCTTGAATTTCAGATAACAACGGGGTGAAAAAATACTTTTATTACAACCAAACTAAGCTCCATACAAATAACGCCTTCTATTCAGGAAATTACCTCTAATCAGGGATTAGGTTTTACATTTGTGTCTGTGGAATATTGATTTATAAAGATAAACTGAGTTTTACATTGTGTCATTGGGATATTTATATTAAATGTTCCATAGATACTATACATTTATTTATAGACCCTTACTTACTTACTTTACTTAGGCAATCCCTCGTAGTCTGAGAATGATGGTCCTCCAAGGTCAGTGCACTAGCAGTGGGTCAGTAGGTGACTGTGGAGCATCTTGATCTGCATCTTCTCCTGCAGTGAGGGCATCGGTTTCCAGGTGGAAGGTGGTCCCAGTCGGGGTTGGCTTGACGCACCTTCCTCTTGGCACGTTTCTTTCTATTGCCCTCCATTTGTGCCTCTTCAAATTCTACAGCACTGCTGGTCACATGCCATGGCTTCTTGGTCCGTAGATGAACTTTGTAGCTTTGAAAAGTCCCTGAGCATCATGGGTATTTGCCAGGTGTTGGATTTCTTCAGCCTTCTTTGTTAACCAGATGTTATTGAGTTCTCTTGTCCTTCTTTGGACCTCAGCTTTTGCACTGACATAGATCTGTTTCTTAGCAGCACAGTTGATGTCTCTCTGCCATGTTTGGAAGGCTTTCCTTTTCTTATCAATTAGCTGTTGGATCTCATCATTTTTGTCAAGCCAATCTTGATGTTTCTTGGTTTGATATCCAATAGTTTCTTCGCAGGCTGTGATGATGGAGGTCTTCAGTTTGTTCCAATGTTCCTCAACATTTTCAGGGTGTTCTATGGGTAGATGGTCCTTGAGTGCTGTTTGAAGATGGGCTTGTTTGGAGGACTCCTGAAGGGCTTGGGTGTTCATTTTGCGCCTTGTCTTTCTTCCTTGGAGTGTGCGCTTGGGGGCGATCTTGATAGACATCGTGGATCAGATTAGCCTGTGGTCTGGCCAGAAGTCGTCAGCACCTCTCTTGGCTCTTGTGAGAAGCACGTCACGGTGGTCTCTGTGTGATTACGTAGTCTAAGAGGTGTCAATGCTTGACCAGGGGTGCTTCCATGATTTCTTAATTATTTTACATATTCCCAGTCCTAGAAAACATACTCCCAGTCCAATTTAAGGGCACCATATGTTGGAACCCCCAGTGGTGAAGTGGGTTAAACCACTGAGCTGCTGAACTTGCTAAACAAAAGGTCACAGGTTCAAATCTGGGGAGTGGAGTGAGCTTACGCTTCTGCCAACATAGCAGTTCAAAAACATGCAAATGTGAGTAGATCAATAGTTAATGTTGGCTCTTCGGCTTAGAAACTGAGATGAGCACCAACTCCCAGATTCGGACACGACTGGACTTAATGTCAGGGGGAAACTTTTACTTTTACCTATGTTGCAAATAGGAGACAAAATGACTTGGTTTTTTTTACTATTGTTTTACTATTGTTTTTACTTTATTGATATGTTATTGTTTTTAAATGTTTTAAATGTTTTTATGATGTTGATGGCATTGAATTGTTGCCTTGTGAACCGCCCTGAGTTGCCTGCAGGCTGAGAGGGGTGGTATACAAATGTAGCAAATAAATAAATAAATAATAATAACTTGAAGGCAAAAAGCAACAATTTTGTTTATTGGTTCAGTTGCTTCTGACTCTTTGTGACTTCACGGACCAAACCACGCAACAATAACCAACAATAGATAGCTTCTAATTTTTAAAATAGCGATAGCATTTAAATCTAGCAACTATCTTAAAAATACATGAGTACTTCCCTTTTTTATGAAACATTTTACTTTCCAGTTTTACTTTCAAGTTGTGAATCAGTAACTGCCCAGTATCAGCCATGCTTTGTATTTACAATTGTGACACTATTGTCAAAATTACAAAGGTCCCCCTCCCAAACTAATCTTAACATCCAGCAACCGCATTTTAGTGATGGAGGTCTGTTCTGTTGGAAAACAGCAGGTTGTCCTACCAGCAATCTCCAGAATAAGAAGCAGGGCCCTCATTACGACTCCTCTTCACACCGGAAGAGAGTGAAAACTTCCTACTATGATCCAGTCAGCAGTAGAACAAACCTCCATTGCTTGATGTGGATGTTAAAGTAGGTTGGGGGAGCCAAACAATATAACTCTGTGTAAATGAATCCCACAAATCCTGCACATATGTGCAAAATCCAGGACTGCTGTATACATGGCAAGGAAATGTAACCATTCCTCTTGGGTATTGCACACCTTACTTCCTCCAAGTTGCTTCCACTTCTAGCTGACCACAGAGCTCCATTAGACCTCCTGGCTATTACAGACATCCCCTCAGCTGATATTAGAATGAAGCAGTCTTCCTTCTTTTTGGTCATATGGGAGCTCCATTCCAACATTAACAGTGGTGCCAATGCAACCAGAGAGGGAGATTGACCTTGCCATATGGCAGTTGTCAACTGTTGGGGACGACATACCTGTCTAGGTGAGGGGCCAAAGCTAAAGCCTTTTGTCTTGCTTTTCTTGCTATTTGTCTGTGTTTGTGTGTGCATTTTAGACTTCCTCTTTATCTCCCTCCCTCTTTCTCTGTTCATGGAGCTGCAAAGTGAAACAGAGCACTTTTGCAATGATTCAAACAATCATGCGTTGCCAACTTCATCCCAGAGTCTTGGCATTGGAGGCTGAGGTATTTATTCCCTTTCTTCCCTTAAGTGAGATGTGAGTGTTCCAAGAGGAAATTGACTTTGTTGTGGCAAATATTCATGAAACATTATCCATAAATCTTACTTAAAGATCACCTACAAACCAAACATACAGCAATCTTGGTGTTTATTTGGTATGCATTTTGAGTCACAAGTGATTCATGATTATGATGGATTAGAGTTTTAATAACTTTGGGGGAGGGTCAATCAAGCTTATTCTATTTGGCACTGCTATGTTTATCCAAAAAGTGACTTTATTGAAATATATCAACCTTACCAGTAATATTTCAGATGGTTCTTTATTTGAGCAATACGGAATTCAATTTACCTGAAACATGATATCCCTCTTGACATGTGAAATTCCCAACAGCTATATAATTCAATTACACTCAGAAGATTTAAAACAAAACAAAATCCTTCCCTGTTATTCTGTGTACATTATCTCTCTGTGAAGATTCCAAAATAAATCTGGGAAAAGGAAGCTTTTTGGTTTGGGTTCAGCTATCATTTTGTGCAGTGTATATGTTTTTTTATTTGGAGAAATAGATTAGGGCTGCTTACATTTGCTCAAACCATACATCTGAAGTAGAGGGGAAACTGACAAAATGTAGGTTCTCCATCCCCCCACAGAACATAAACTCTGGAAAGTCCATCTAATTCATAACAGATGATCAGTACCATTAATCTAGTGATGAAACTTCTTTTAATTCAGGGATGGGCAATGATTTAGACGTCACTCTCCCCAATTGATTTTTTTTTGTTCCCAAGTGGGTGGTGGGAGTATAGCTGTCACTTTTGTGGATTTGATTACACAACCCAATATTGTTTTCTTTGTGTCTTGGTTTTTAGGGGTTCCTGGAGTTATTTGGGGTGCTGATTCAGAAAATTGCATAGGATAGACCTCATCAGCTATAGTTTCTTAAATATGTTTATCATGATTTTTGGTGGGTGAGCAGATGAAGACTGGTATACAACATATGTTCTGTATAGCAAAACCTAGAGCTGATAGGGGGAAACCAGTGCCATTTTTGGAATCAGCAGGCCAAATATGCCCAGAAACAGGCCAAACATTTAGGCACCAAAATGTGTGTTGGTCAGTTATTTACACATTTGATTTAGAATGTTTTCTTTAGGAATCTCTAGGTTCTCCAATGCAATGCAGTAGTTAGTTTCCTCTAGTCATGCTAAAGAACCTAGAGATTCCTAGAGATAACATCTCTCTAGGAATGTCTAGATTCTCCAAAGTGATTTAATGGTCACCTTCCAGAGTAAGTTGACCACAGGGGCATGCTGGAAGACCTAGAAATACCCGGAGAGGTAAACAAAAAATAGTAATATTTTTTATTTATGGTTTTTTACTTTCAATGAGGCCATATGGTCCTAATCCTAGCCAACATGGAAGGATAGCTGTAATTTCACATTTTTGTCCCCCTTTGGGCCATTTTAAGCACAGGATAGACTAGAAGTTAACATCCAGTTTTCTTTCAGTAGGAGGAAAATTCTCTTTTAAGATATATACAATGCAAATAGAGAAGAGATATATTTGGGAGGATATCTTGCTGTCTAGAATTTCCTCTTGTTAGTTCTGCATCACAAAGTTGGACAGTCATATCCTATTTCAACCACTGCCTATTTGAATTTAGATACAATACAGAACTGGACTGTGTCTTTCTATGGCATATATTTGCATTTCTCACCCATTTAATGAAGGCCATATAACAACCCCAAAATGTGAAGAATAAAATTCAGGTTTATTCACACATAATTCAACGTATTGCAATTCCCTCATCCCAAAGCAGTTCTATTTACTCGGTGAAAAAGTCCCAATTAATTGAAGCACAAACAATATAATTATATTAGGCCCCTCAATTTCTCTGAAATATAAGAAGCTTATCCCAATTCCAATACAAAACACTGTTGTTGTTTTTAAAACAGGCATCTCCTATTACACTAGAACAGCTTAATTAATAAACATTGATTGTGCTCATTGACTGCTACAAATTTTATTAAATATTAATAAGATTTTGTATATTTCATGTGTCTCATGAAAGTTTGATATTTCTGCCCTGCAGCGGCAGTAGATTTTATGTAAGCCTGCAAACATGAGCGCCTGTGACTTTGTTAACACACCACAGAGTGTATCCATAAATGAAATCAAACTCATTTAGTCCTCTGCTATCAAATGTACACAAATTTGTACATGCATCCACAATATCACAACAAACACATCTGAAGCATAAGCATGGCAGAAAGAAGCAATTATCACCATGCATTTAGGCCGATGTCTAAAGTCATGTGATTCTTCTGGCAGAAATGGCATTATGTTCACACATACAGAGTTCATGACAATGCACAAGTGAGAAATCTAAAACAGTTTTCAGATGTGCAACTGGTGGTGGCCTGTCTAGTGAACACAAGCAGAGGTCGGCTGTTTAGTTGGCAACTAGAAAAAACCATGGAATTATATCTGTGCATTATGTTCCTCTTCTAATATTATGTTGCATTTGACCTTTCTTGTTCAGTGTGTTGTTCATCATTGTATGAGGCCATATGCACTGTGAGTGCCAGCTGCTGGAGTGTTCTCATGCCTGGCTTCATCATACAGAGATAAATTACTGCTTCACAGGACCATCAACTGATTCCCCCCCCCCCCCAGCCTAGAGCATTTTAATCCCCTTTTAAGACCACCTTCTTCTCACTATTGCATATTTCTGTCATATATGTCTATATACTAGAGCACTGCTTCTTAAACTGTGGGTCCTGACCCCAGACAGAGTCAATGTTGGGGCTGCTAATAATTTGGAAACAGTAAAAAGTTTCTGAATGCCATCTCATCATTTATATGAATCTGTTAGCAATGATAGGCAGTAGTGGACTCTGCAGAAAATGCTTCCGCTATACTCCAAATGCTGACTTACTATCAGTAAATGTTTGGGTTTTTGTCACACCTCAGCCAGGTTCCTGCAGCAGACCAGACCAACGCCATGATAGAACCAAAGACTCAGAGAGGCTTTGAAAACAGGCCTCTGCAGCAACCTTTAGTTGACCCCCAAAGAGCCAAAGAGCGGCGCAGCCCTGCGGCTTCCCAGGCCAATCAGAGCACCTGGTACCATGAAGCGGCAGATCCTCCCCAAAGCACAGCTGGCCCCGTTAACAAGCTTGCATTCCAAAGGGGTACAGATACGGTGGGAAAGGAAAGCTTTTCACCCGTTCCCGTGAGAGAGCTTCGGCGTAGTCAGCGCCTTTTGGATCAATGCAGCCGAAACCTATAAAGGTTCGGCCCGGACTCCATTCTGAATCTTGTGCCAATGTTTCAGCTACCTTGCCAAGCTTCATGGATCTTTGCCTGGGCCAGGAGATTCTCCTTGTTTAGAGACTTTGAGTTTTGCCAAGCCTGGGGTCCAGAACCCAGTGGATTTAGCCAATTGCGGCACCAAGATCATTGCTTCTTTTTGGGACATTTAAAGACTGAATCTTTGCTACAATTGGATGCTGAGAGCATTATTGAACTACTCTATCTTTGCCTTTTAACTTCTCTACTTATTCTAAATAAAGCATTTAACCGCAGCCGCTGTGTGTTGGTTTACTAAGGGTCCGGTCAAGCCTAAGTTGCAACAGTTTTACACATCTGTTATATACCTATATAGTACCCAGAGTTGCATTAAAATGTCTTGAGCAGAAAGAGATCCTGAGTGGAAAAAGTTTAAGAAGCCCTATGCTAGAGAATATCAGTATACAAAATAGTCTTGTAGCATTTTAGAGTCTGATGCTGGATCTCCACTGCCTTATATCCCAGGATCCGATCCCAGATTATCTGGCAGTATAGACTCATATAATACAGTTCAAAGCAGATAATCTGGGATCAGATCCTGGGATATAGGGCAGTGGAGATTCAACCTGAGATGACAAAGTTGGAAGTTTAACCTTAAGAGCATGTTTACACTGACCAAAATATATAAATAAAAAACCAAGCTCACTTCATAGCTATTACAATTCAAACACAGCATGTATTTGATGAGTCACTTGGATTACAGTTCTTTTTGATGCCACAGGGTTTTAATCCACTGCAATCCACAGTTTTCAGATACCATTTATTCCCCTTGTTTCACATAAAATCTAGTTTTTTCATGTGTGGTGGAGCCTCCTAAAGTGGCATCACTAAAGAGTTGGGGGGAGGAGGTAATGGCGTGTGGAATAGGTTGGTGGCAGGTGTAAAATACATCCTATTCTGGTTTTCATCTTGGAAATTTTTTTATATTTGGTGTCATCCTAAAATCATATGATAGCAGACGGAATTTAAATATTTTAATTAATAAGTAATTTTCTCCCCCTAAGTGTAAAACAGGGGATTCAGATTGTTTTTCTTCTGTTCCTGCATCTTTTCCTGATGTTTAATGCTTCTATTTCATTGTCTTTTGATTTTATATTTTAATTCTTTTTTCCCTTTAATAAGTAAATCATTTACCTTGGAGCAGAAATTATTCTTGTGAAAAATGGGATATAAATAAAAAAAGGACAATAGTTTAGAAAGCAGCAGCAATCAAAGCTGACCAATAACACAGGCTCAAGTGAAAAACCTGTTTGAATTATTTTGAGGGGATGAGGGGGAGGGAAGAAAGAGGGGGACTGTTTTTAGCTCCTAGATGTGATTCATTATGCCACCTCTCTGGTTTCTATAGAAATATGGGGAAAATATATTGCTTCCCACTGCTTGAGAGCTGGAGGGGAACCATTTTTATATAACAAGCAGCCAACCGCCCGGTATGTGTGTATTCCCTCCTTAAGACCACACTAGGAACTTCAGAAAACATTTTCATCCAGCTAGTCAGATTTTCCAACCCTAGAGAGCAAAGGGGCTGATGCTGCCATCTTTAAGCCTTGGCCTGTGAGTAAATTAGATTGGCATCCTGGTCATGTTGCCCGGAAGAGGTTATTCAATTATTTACAGAGCAATAACCGAGTTGGTGCTCTTTACGGTTGGGAGTTACGATGTAACTTTCTAAAGACAGAAAAGGATGGACTGAGGCAACCAAGATATATTAAAAAATAGACTAGTCACCATCCCTCCAAGTGTAGCCCTTCAAGGCTTTTCGTATTCCTCTACTAACTCTGATACAAGATAATGCATCTTCATGCAGGTCTCTGCTCCAGGCTTCGATCATCACAACAAAGTTCATCTTTCTCAGAAGAGACTACCTAAATTTAGAAATCAAGAGCTATGTCTGGGACTTTTTGTCTTATGAACAGTTTAATATATAAGGACTTGGAACAAACATTGGATAAAGTCAAGGAGGAAAGTGTGATGCTGAACACTCAGAAACCAAAAACAATGATTACAGATGATTAAACTTCAAAGAGTAAAGACATTAAAACAGTTACAGCTCAATTATAATCCAGAGCCTAGACTGCAGTTAGGAAATCAAAAGATGACTAAGACTTAGAAGGTCAGGTATGAAGGAATGAGACGATATTCTTCAGTATAAAGAGTCTTTATTAAAGACTTATCCTTGAAAACTAAAGTTGTTGGTTTCTATGTAGGGCTGAGATAGCTGAACCATGAAAAATCGAGTCATTTGAAATCTAGTGGAGGAATGGTGTGCAGATACTATGGAATGTTATGCAACAAACAAATGGATCCAAGAGAAAATTAAGCTTCAACTCTTCCTAGAATCCATGGTGACTAAACTGGGTTGTCCTACTTTGGACGTATCATGAGAAGCATTAGTCATTGCACATTTCCCACTGCACAACAACCACAATGTCAGATATCCAATCAGTTTCATTATGTCGGTATTCCGTACAAGCCTGGTGTAGTGCAAATATGTGTAACCTTGTGAGGATGAATTTAAACCATGGAAATGTTACGTGATTTCAGCTTTGCCAGAATCACAGGTTTGGAGCCTCGAGTGCCAAGCTTCCCAGAAGATCAGTTGAAATACAGATGGGTTGAATGCAAAAGGAGAGGCTTAATTTTCAATGACCAGGGAGGATTTCAGTGGAGACAGCACTTCAAAGAACTTAAATAACACAATTAAAAACATAATTTTTATTTGTAACATTTTGTTAGATATTTAAGATGGCCATGCTGGATCCTGATTGGTCAAAAAGTGTCCTGCTCTGATCCACACTCGGATTAGTACAGGGCTCTGTCTGATGTCATTGCTGATTGGGAACGTTTAATAAAATGTCATTGAATTATTTTGAAGTTGTGTCTGTTTATTGATTCACCCATGAGAGGGGTGAGATTGGAAAAGAATGTGGTGGGGAAAGTGATAATGGCATCACATGGGTCTTGATTTCTCAGCTTTGGTTAATACAATGTGTGTCCATTCAGATAAACAAAAGGGCATTTCAATGGGAGCCCCTGGAGGATGCTAATTTGTTGACAGAGAGAAGGATGTATTTCCAGGAATAACCCGGATCATAACAAGGAGAAACAGGAAAAGATCCAAAGGCTCTTACACAAACCCATTGTGTGCCCAAGGTGTGGTGGGGCAACATTATAAGGGAAATTTATGTAAGGTTGTCACAGGACATACACAGGAGAGTGCAGTGAGGGCTCATTGTGTGTCCCAATGGAGCAGTGGACCACAATTCATAATTTTGTGGTTTAACTGTTGATGACATGAGGAAGTTTTCAGATCTCATTTCTAGTATTTATTTCTAGTTCCCAATGGAACATACTGGGCAATAAAATATAGATGTAATATTGCATCATAGAGTTTTAAACATAGAAGAGCTCTCTTGTTTTAAATTAGGCTATATGTGGTAAGATTAAAAAATGAATGTAAGTTATTTTTTGAGTATCACTCTCTTTATAATATTACATAAAAATTACATGCTTAACATAATGGCTTATTAACTCTATAGAGGAGATATAATTTTTTCTGTGGTGCAGTGTGGTGTTAGATTACAGGTTTATCTGCAGACGTATCCATGTCCAATCCTTGGAATTCCTGTTTTAAGGCTCTTAAAGTCATGGAAATTTTTCTTCAGGAAGTATCTCCTCCATTTCTGGGAAAAATTAGCCTGGACATTAGATATGGTGGACAATGCCAGTTATATGAAAAAGCTAGCCAAATTTCACTCTGGGCTGGTCTATATTAGGACCTCTCTGCTTTTGCAGGTGTTAGAAATACGTAGTCCCAATGAAACTAGAAAAATTGCAAATAAAAAACCCACTTCTCAAGGAATCTGAAGGTCCACCAGAGACATGCTGAAGGACCTTGAGATTCCCAGAAATTACATGTTCAAATCTGTGAAACATCTGCAAAAGTTAAACCTGTCTATGAGACGGTTAGACCATCTGAAGTGATAAACTTTTGTGTGTGAAATAAAGATGTTTGAACATTTCACCCACTCTAGATCTAAGAAACATCTCCTCTACTTTCCCTGGACTGATATGCAAATTAAATATGGAACTTTCTGACCACAATTTCCACATTAAAGAATATAACAAAATATTTAAATTTAGGTTAAATGTATATAACATTTCTTTGTAAAATGAAAATGAATCTAAATTTAAGAAAAATTGAACTTATAAATGAACTTTTGCAAAACTGCCATGGATCACAAATAGCATGCCTATTCCACAATATAGCAAACAGTCTAAGAATTTAAACTTGGAAATGACTCTTTGGTGGATGTACACTAACACAAGTGGGGAACCGTGTCTACAGTAGTCTGAGTAAAACACTGGAACAGTATAAGTAAATATCATATGTTTTCATTCATAAATAATAAGCCATTATCACAAATATTCTCATTCATCGACACTTCAACTAATAATAATAATGTCATAAGCACACTACTCATATACAAGGTTCCTACTGATGAAGTGCGGAGTCCAACACAGGAATGTCCGTGGAGAAGCTTACTCCATTGTAATAATAGTTCTGGTGGATACCCACAATTCTATCCGGTTATAATCCAACGCGGAGGCAAAAAGCCAAACTATAGTTGATTAAATCCTGATTTGTAATCCATCCACGATAGGAAACCCACTTTGTAAATCCACAGTGGGCGGTAGTGGCTACAAGCCGCTGCAACTTGGCGAACTGCTCCAACGAGGATCAGGCGGAGTCAGACGCCGCTGCTGAGAACCCACACACAAAAGAGGACCGACTGTGGGTGTCCACCAGAACTATTATTACAATGGAGTAAGCTTCTCCAAGGACATTCCTGTGTTGGACTCTGCACTTCGTCGGTAGGAACCTTGTATATGAGTAGTGTGCTTATGACATTATTACTATTAGTTGAAGTGTCGATGAATGAGAATATTTGTGATACTGACTTATGATTTATGAATGAAAACATATATGATATTTACTTATACTGTTCCAGTGTGTTTACTCAGTCTTTGGTGGATGTGTCAAATAAAAAGCATTTTAGCAATTTAAAAAGCCAAAATTATGAAGCATTGTCTGAAACCCTCCAAAATAATGTCAGCTGAGGGATTACTTTAAATAAATTTATTTATCTACACATCCATATAAAACAATATATGAAGAGAAAGGGAGTTTACAAGATGTAAAAATAGTAAAACTTTTAACAGCAACACATTCTGTTAAATGCGCAGCTTATTCTTTATAAATATGTTTGATCACAGCTCAATATGCTGTGTACGCATGTTTTCATTTTATCATGCTATCCGAGTGATGTCTGTCTGTGTTTTGGTGAGATTTGCTCTTAGTGGAGACGATAAAAGATATCTGGTGTTGAAAAACACAATAATGGATTGGACATGGAAGATAAAATGGAAAAGAAACTCCCAACTGTTCAATTTGAATTTACTATCTTTGAAAGAGAACCGCTTTATCTACTGGACTGCACAGTATTTGGTTAACATCCAGACGGGTTTACAGGTGTTAAAGCTAGCCACTGGCAGGCTCTGTTTTTCCTCCCTTCCTGGAATGCTGATGAAACTCTTCCCTTTCTCTCCCCCTGATTCACAGCAAGAGCCGCATGCATGAAAACCCACCTGCAAATCCAATTTATTTCCCCGTGCACCCTTGCATTTTGAATGAACACGTGGAAAAGAGATGATTAAGAAAACAAAACAAAAAATAACAGCAAGGAAAAACAAATTTTCTCACCCTTTTAAAGCTGTGTTTTAAAATCAAAGAAGTGCCAACTCTCTGCTGTAAAATAGTTACTATGCATGAGTACTACTGCCTAGCTAGAGAACCTCACCATGTGACAGAACATTAGTATAGAAGCTAGCAAGATAAAGTGAAATATATGCAACTGACTCATATATACTGCTCCACCTGGCTAGCCCATTACAATGAGCATGAAGTTTCCAAAGCTTTTTTCAAAGTCTCTCTGAGTCATCTTTGCTTGGAAATGATGGGAAGAAAGTCTAGAACCTCAGGCAATGCAGCTGTTCTACTGTTGACCTATGAGTTAGGGAATCCTGCTGACCTCTTTAAGTAACTGATCTTAGTGCTTGGAGTTGTGAAACCCTGGTTATTTATGCAAGCACAGCCAATATATTCTGGCACAGCCAATGATTAATGAACATGAACTCATTTTGAACTCAGTCCAAAGGGAGGAAAAATAAGGAAAAATATTGAGGTCAGCATCTGATCTTGCATAAGAAACACTTCTTATTAAGGTTCTTTCTAGAGTGCTGTTGATAACAGGATTGCATTAGATTGCCCATGCAGCCCCTTCCATCTCTATGTTGCTGTAGTGGTATTACTAAGTCCCATGGTTCCTGAAGAATTCCAACTACTATCATACTTTAAATAAGGGCCAACAGTTTTATTTGGGATTATAAATGTCATAGAGCTCAAGTACAGTTGGATCACTTCTTTTGAAAAAAAAAGTAAGAATTTTGAATTTCAACAACCCAAGGACCAACTAAATATTGCATATGCATATTCAGGTCAAAAGCTTCCATTTATATGTACAGCAGGCATGTAGCCGGGGGGGGGGGCTAAGGGGGGCTTCACCCCCCCCCCAATTCTCAGGGTGGTCCGTGAAAAGGCCTTACTGGTACATTATTTAAACTGTTATGTGGATTTAAATCATGATCTGATCACCATGCTCATTATATCCCACATTAATGGGGTTATTGGGATACCCTCTTCCACCCAGTCTCAGCCCCCTGAACCAACTTCAGCCCCCCCCCCCCCCGAATCAAAATCCTGGCTACGGCCCTGATGTACAGTATATGCTTTCCTGAATCCCAAATGATTTTGAGAAGACTAATAACATGTGTAATAACCCATCCTCAACATATGCTACCAAAACCTTGGAACCAAGATTTTTGCTGAAATTCTTTTGGGGATGTCACCCTCCATAGTCCCCCACATAGCTGCTTAATCCTTGAGAGTAACTACCCCGGCTTTCAGCAAACAGTATGTTAAGGAAATCTGTGCTCAGAGTCTTAGGGCTTCATCACAAAGGCCAGGCAAAGTGTCTTCCTTTGTCTGGCTTCAGCGAGTAAAGAGAGGGGCAGCAAGGTGAACCCCTCACCCTATGCGGAGCTCCCTCTCAGGGCTCTTCCAGATATGGCCCATAATGCGAGAGCTCCCTAAATTTACCGCAGGCATCCATACAACGTCTCTGGTAAAACCGAATTAATTCAAGGCAAAGCAGAAAAAGGCTGCTTTGTCCTGAATTAATTTGATACCTGGTAAGACCCAGATCTTTGATAAGGTCAGGGTCTTTTGAGGTGTGGTCCCAGTGTGGATTGGTTTTGGGGACCACATGATGCAAGCTATCTCGGGATTTTTGGGTTCTACAAGCCCGGAAAACTGATAGGGCACCAGCCGCCTCCCTAAAAACCCGAAAAGAAGCCATTAAAATTAAAATAACTGACCTGGCTGTTGTTAAAGTACTCCTGGAGTCCTCTTGGTACATAGAAATGACACACCAGGAGGCTGGGGTGAAGGGTGAGGAGGAAAATCACTCCTTACCCACCTCCCTGTCACATCATTTCTATTTGCCAGGACTCCAGAAGTACTTTAATGGAGGCTGGGTACGTTGCTTTAATTTTTATGGGCTTATTTTTGGGGGGATTCTGGGTATCTGGGTGCCCTCCCAGAAGGTACTTGGAAGGCATATAGACACCCCCCCCCCCAAGGAAAGTGCAGTTTTTTGGGGGGAGGTATGGGGAGTTAAATATGCACCTAAGCAGGTTTCTTAAACCCACTTCAGCACGCATTTAAGGGAAGCCTAGGAGCATCCTCAGTGATGCTGCTAACCACAGAGGATATCTGGGAAGCCTTTCATGTTGTGGGGGAAGCATCCGATGACACTCCTACCCAGGTAGGGGGTAGGACCTATGCCAGTAAGCGTAATGAGATACAGCATGGTAAAAGACACAAACTGGGACTGTTACCCTGGACACATTTTGGAATAATCCTTCAAGTGGCTTGGAGAAGAGTAAAAAATGTCTCTTTTAAACTTCCATTTTACCACTTTCACAAGGGGCCCTGCAATCCTAGCCCAAATTAATGAGGAGGGACGACTATACTGTATATTATTACTTCTGAATAATCAGTTTGCTGAAACACATTAAACTGCCCTTCCTTTTAAGTTGTGTAAACCCATCATATTCTTTCCTTTTGATTTCTCCATCTGGCCCCTAATTTTCTGTTAAATAAATAATACCTAGGAACATGTCTAATTTGTTAAATGAGGTATATCTGTATGAACATTTTTGAGCAGTTTCCCCACTGACTAAAGGGGTTATGTAATACACACACACTCTCTCTCTCTCACACACACACACAGACACACACACACACACACACACTGTTGTATTTAACCCAAGAAACATCTAAGAAAGATTGTGGTTGAGTAATTTATGAATTAAGGGGTCGCGGTGGTGCAATGGGTTAAACCGCTGAGCTACTGAACTTGCTGACCAGAAGGTTAGTGGTACAAATTTGCTCCCACTGTTTATGGAACTACCCTGCTTATTCTTCACCATTATTTATAATTTACATACATACAGCACCTATAGGGGTATTACACACATATAAGGTTATCTCCTATAATTGAGTTAATTCTTTACTCTGTATATGTCTTCCCTGCTTGTTTTTCTTGACTTGAGTAAGCTCCCCCTCCTGTGTTTCTTCTTATAAGTAGCTCACATGCTGAAAAAGTGTGAGCACCCCTGCCGTTGAGTATTCGTTACTTAAGAAAGTGTTATGAATTTAATAGGATTGCCATAAGTCAAGAGGTGACTTGATGGCTCAGCCACATGTTGTATTTTTGTACATATTATATTTATGTATTTAAAACGTTTATATCCTGATCTTCTCTACCTCCGTAGAGGGACATATGCCCCAAATCCTATGATTGGAGAAAGTCAGCATATAAATCAGTCCATCAATTATTTAAAATGTATTTGTCTTAAACAAATCTTTAGATGTTATTGAAAAAAATAAATTGATTCTCAACCCCATGTAGATTTTAAGGGTGAATTTTTTTAAAAAATAAATTTTTATTCATGAAGACAAACAACAGAGACTGTCATGTACATATACACATCCACTCCCCCTGCTACCTACCTATCAGACTTAAACATACAAGAGTATATAGACTATATTTATAAACATACATATATATATATACATATATATATATATAATACCATCACCACACCCTCCTAAACAAAAAAAATTCCTTTACTTCCAGATCGCTTTTGGATAGTGCTAGTTTTCTTTCAACATAACTTAAAATTTAGTCCCTCTCTTTGGTCCTTTTAAGGGTGAAAATTTGAGATATTTGAGATATTTTGTTTAATGGTTGTATAGAAGAGGGTATTCTGGGGATGGTTGTTTGTTATGCAACCACGTAACAAAAATATTTGCTGAATTTGCGCCCCCTTTTTGGCAGAACTATTAAAAGTATAGAAGCTCTTTGGAGATTTCACTCTGGTTAAGTAACCCTATGATGGCACTATGTAAAGGGGGACAGGAGGAGGGCAGGAAGAAAGTACCGCAACTTATTCTTTGTAATATATTACTTCCAAACTGCCCAAGAGTCTGAAACCACCATTTCCAGGAAGAATTCAAATGCAGCTGAACCCAGGAGATATCAAAATGTCAAAAAACTGATTAGAATGAAGGGAATAGGTTCACCATCCTATTGGGATTATCTGGCTGGAAGTCCTGGGAGAATTTTTGGGAGTCTCCTGATATGACCACAGTAAACCAGGTGTTTTTAAAAGAAGCAAAGACATAATTGTTTCCTTTCAAGGACATTATCATTTCAGAGAGTTCAGGATGGTGATGGTGGATAGAAAATAATGGCTCATAGGAACATAATTTCTGAACTTTTTTCTGGAGATCATAGTGCCAGCTTCCTATTTCCCACATCTCCTTCATAGCCATGTCCTTGGCAAGTGGCCACGATGCCTACAATGTTATTGCACGAGAATCAATCTGTATTTTTAAACCTAATTTTGCAAAAAAAAATTGGGAGAACATCAGAAGAAAAGCATTGGAAGAATTGCATTTACTATAATATATACTTTTCTAGCCTGGTTTTCAAAGTGGAACATCTCAGAAAAGTGTTTCTGGTTGTGGCACAAATGGACAAAATGAATAATCACCATAGAAATACACAACAACAATAACTTACTGTGTCTTCAAGTAATTTATATTTTATGGCAAACAAAAGACTCAATATTCATGGTTTCGCTTACCTAGTCTCCCAAAAAAAATTCCCAGAAGGATTTGTGTGCCTAAGTCCTCCAGTGATATTCTGTTGTATGCTAATAGTTAAAATATAGGATGCACTATTATCTGAAGTTTCAGGTGTCTGGGAGGGGAGCAACTGGAATCTATCCCATGGATATGGGAGCCTTCTTGAAGTGATTTTAACTAGGACCACAGATATGGAGGTCTGTGCCTGGTGAGCTTCTGCTAAACCAAATTGGCCAGGATAGAGAACAAAGCACTCAGAGTTGAAGGCAAAGTGGAGAGGTTTATTACAGTTGGGCCAAAAGGGATGCAAGTACCAGCCAATACTCAAAATGCACAAGCAGAAAAAATTTGGATTGCAACTGAAAATAATAAGACAGTAAATAACCAATTGAAACTGTGATCCAAATTGGAGGGTACAATATTGCAGAATATTGTTTTAGTAAAAGCAAAGTGGCTGCTAAGGATGACGACTGATTAATATATGTCACGCTTTTTAGGATAACTTATACAGTAGACTCTCAGTTAAATGGAACTGAAGCAAGTGGTAAAAAATGAACTAAATTTGCACACTGCATTCACAAATCTATTTTTATAGCATAGCAAAACTGTATATTATGTTGGGTTGGTCATTATTTGTTTTTAATTACTGTATTTCCAAACTGATATCAAGCCAGTACAGTGTTTATGGTATAGTATTGTACTATAGGCCCATTTTAAAGTAACTTTCAGAGAACCAGAAACTACATTTGTCTGATATCTACCAGTCCCCATGGGTGCCAGCTAACGAAGAGTCTACTGTAGCTCCATAAGGAATTCACAATTTGTGCTTTTCCCGTTTGCCTTTGGAACAGAGATTGCCAAACTAAGGCCTGTGGGCTGGACGTGGCATTCAAAGGTCATTTACCCAGTCACCCTAAGTCTGAAACAATGTCAAGACACACAACCACAACAGTTCAAATTAATTTATCTCATCAGCCAAAAGCAGGCCTAACATTCCCATTGAAAGACTGGAAAGTTTATGTCGATTAAAATTGTTCATCATTTTAAATACTGTATTGCTCTTTCATTTTGTTTTTGCACTACAAATAAGATATGTGCTGTGTTCACAATTTGTTCGTGTTTTTTGTGAGCTGGCTCTTGGCTTTGAAAGTTTAAGTACCACTTTTTTTAGAATGACAACTTAGGGACAGATGAGTCTTATGTCCTTGACTTTCTAGTCTAAAGTAAACATTCAGGAGGGTCTAACATAGAAATATTCCAAAATATGCAGCCCACACTTTATCAGCTTATTCACCCCCACAGCCTCGGGGTATCCAGGTCCATCAGATAACTGAGGATTGCAATTTCTTGTCCTGTATTGTGCATATCTGTACAGATTAAATCCCTTTTGAGCAAATTTCATTTCCTTCCCTCCGAGGAAAATTGCCCTTTTAAACAAGCACATCGTTGGATAAAAGCTTTTCCCCCCCTCCATGTGATTTCTCCCCTACATCCAGCTACCTCGATTGCTCTGAAAGCAGCAAAGTCATAAAGCTTTACTTTTTCTTCTCCTTCTCTGGTTGGGGATAGATTTAGAGTAAATCTGTTTGCACGCCTAATGCTTTTGCTTCGATTTATTTAATATTTACAGTACAGTATGAGAAAGTGAGTGAAAATTATGGATTATTTCACTGACAATTTTATCACCAAGTGCCGAGATGGGCAAGGTTTGTTTGGATAAACAGAAGTCAACTCACTACTTTTTTTCATTTGCCAAATAGCCTCTTGATATTTTCTCACATGGAGCATGGTTCAAATTAAGATTACGTCTAGGATAAGAAATGGCAATTTAGGTTATTATAAGCAGTGGATGTTCAAACAATTCGGGGTTCTCCACCTTCTTTAATTTCAATCATTCTGTGTGATTGAAAAGCCTTTTTGCAAAGGAGGATTATATAAAAATATGTCAAAAATATAGTTCAAATGTTAATTGCTAAAGTAAAAACCAAGGAACTTAAATATGGCCCTATGGTTTTTTTCTTCACATGGCTGATTTTGTGTCATAACACGAACTCATATACCTTACTCTGGTATTAAAACAGTAGGAACCTGTAACCATGAGAGATAAGTTTCTGCCGGGACTGTGGTTACCTGAAACTCTGGAGAGACAAAATTAAATTACTTAATGGCCAGTTCCTACATACCATAGAGCAGAGCTTTCTAGACAATTCATGTTGGTGTCACTCTTGTTGCATTTGAATAATTTCATGGCAAAGTACTGACTAGGAAAACAAAGGTTAAACCAATCCCTTTAAAAAGTGCAGACACATACATAAATTGGAATAACAAAATCTATGGGGACACAACATATTTCATGAATACAGTTCTTTTAAAAATATGTATATGATTTGTTAGAAAATAACATAGATTTTCAAGATTTTTAACATTTCATGCAAAACACCAAGCTGCAAAGAGTCTTTCAGGGGGGAGTATGATCCTGTTCAGAACTGGTTGACACACCTTCATCACTAGGTGTAGCACCCATGGGTCCGCTCGGGCAACGGGGGAGGGGTAATGCACCAGGGGTCCCGTTGGCATTGGGACCCGCACAGGCTGAAAGGGATTCGGAGGATGAGTTGGAAGGCCCAGAGCAAGATTGGTCAGCGGTGCCTTTGCCCAGTCCACCGCCAGAGAGCTTAGCCTGGGATTTCGAGTGGGAGCATTCCCCGGGGAAGGAGCGGACCAGGTGGAGATGGGAGGCAGTGAAGCAGATAGCGGAGATAGTTATGAATTCCCAAATGGCCGAGGTTCCCAGGAGCTGGCTGAACAGCAGATGGAGGCTAGCGGATGGGAAACTTCGGGGGAGGCTTCTTCTCAGGAAGATAGCGATACTAGGCTGGAAGAGCGGGGCCGTTCTCATAACAGACGAGGGACATAGAGGAGGGCAGGAGGAGCTGGCATCTGTCCCTAGACCGTCACCGTTCGGAAAGTAGAGACTGGAGGCGCAGGGCCCTAGATCGTCGGGGGCCCGGCCGAGGATTAAGTACGGCCCCGTGGGAACTGATCCTCAGTTCTCCGGCCACGTCTATACTGAATAGGCGCGAAGCGGAGTGGGACCACAAGTTAACCGTGGTCATCAAGTCTTGCCTTGCCTTTGCCTTGTTTCCTGAGCCGCAGTGGTTTGCGGTACTTTGCCCTGGTTCCTGATTCGCATTGAATGCGAAACCCTGTCCTGTTTCCTGATCCGCATTGAATTGCGGAGCCTTGCCTCGCTTCAAGCTATTTGCCTTTATACTTTGGACTATTGACTCTATACTTTGAACACTGCATTTATTGGACTATATACCTTTTGGATTGTTTTTATATACAATAAACTAGTTAGCCTTTGATACGTCTCCGTGTGTGTGTTAAAGGGGCAGTTCTAAGTCGGCGTTCGTGACACTAGGTTAGGACCTTTGGTGTCAAACATCTCTATCTTATCTGCATTCAGTTTCAATTTGTTTTTCTTCATCCAGCCCATTACCTCCTATAGGCATTCATTAAGAGGAAACAAACCATCCTTAACTGAGGCTGTTTTTGAAGGCAGGGAGAGCTTCAACCAAAGGGTTTCTGAAGTACTGCAGATCAGATGTTGGGAAACAATGAGTTCAGGAGATTATGGAGTACATTGAGCTTTAAAGCCCTGCATGGTTTGGGTCTAGGTCACCTACAGGATTGCCTTCTCCCATGCAATCCACCCTGAACACTGAAGTTGTCACAATGCTGGGTCCTGGCCCGGCCCCTTAAGCACACACACAGAGACAATGATCAATTAACTATTTATTGAGTAATAAAGAACAGGTGAAAAAGTAAATTGTCCAATTAAGAAATTGTCAAATTGTCCAAAGTGAAAACACGTGAAGCTCAAAAGCAAAAAGCAAGAATCCAAAAACAAGGCAATCCATGGAAACAAGGCAAGGCAAAATCCGTGAAAATACAAGGTCCGTGGCAAAGTTCTTAGCAGGGACTTGGCAAGGCAGCCAGACTGGGGCTTACAGGAACTCGGTCGCTTCACTCCCTTCAGATCAGAAGTGGCCGACCAACTGAGGAACTGTTCCCAGGGAACGTATACTTAATCCCCCCCTTTGGGAACCCAACACCTCTCTAAGTTTTGTTTCCATTCTCTGCGATGGGACTCAATGCTTCTCCTATGATCAAAACACTCTCCAGGCCAGTCTGCAGCTGGCTCACTATCTTCCTGAGAACCTTCCTCCCCTCCGGTTTCCATCAACTCATCTCCCGCAGGTTCCCAGATGCATTCTTGGGAACCGTACCCCCCTGGCCTTTCATAACTATCAGAATCTGGGTCATCCTGACCTTCACCATCCGAATAAGCCTCCGGCCAGGTGTCATCCCACTGTAAACTATCAGTTGGAGATGCAGGCCCAAAAGCCCCATCATCCTCCTCACCTGAATCTACAGCAAGTAGATCTAAAGCAATTGGAACCCCCGGGGCGGGCCCCTGGCCCCCTGGCTGAAATGGAGGCTGGGTTGCTACAGAAGTCCTCTGTAGGACATCTGCTCCAACCAGCCAGAACCCAATTGACAACCATCACTCAGAAGATCTTTTCATCAGCCATTCCACAATTGTTGAATGACCTTTTGATAGAGCTCTGACAGCTAAATCAACTGTCAGAATTTAAGATACAAGTAAAAACCTATCTCTTTCAGCAGGCGTACTCAGACAGTTTTAATGATGATTTTAAACTTATATTCTATGTCTAATTTTTGTTTTGTGTATTTTAACATGTATTTTATGGAAATATGTTTTAATATGTGTATTTTACAGAATTTAAAAAAATGATTATGTGTTTTGATTGATTATGTGTTTTACCAATGTTGTAATCTTCCTTAGCCTGTGAGGAGAGGTGAGTAAGAAACAACAACATTGAGACAGGCAGGTGAAGAAACCGCTAGGGATTCTATAGCAACATCTACCCACAACTGCCTTGCACCCAAGAGAGTATTGCAGTCATCATCTCCCAGTGTCCTTTGGCTGGGGCACTATCTTGGGTAAGAGGCAAGTTTTGAATATCATGTTTGGTTGTTAATGACCATGAATGTGAATTCTCAAAGTTATGAGATAATTACTTCAGCTTACACTACATAAATACTAAAAAGCATACATCCATTGTATTTGTTTTAATCTGGAAGCCAACTTGAGCACCACTTTTTTAGTTAAAGGTGGAGTACAAGGATTACCATGAACATAATGGTAAGGATGTCAGGTCAGAACTTTTCTGAGTTTCCAGTGTAAAACTTTGAGAAACAGAGAGACACTTCCAATGTCACTGGACATGGATATCATAAGACTGGTGTTAAAAGAGACCGTCCCAGGGTTGCCATTAAGCAAAATACATTCAGCATCAACAAGTTGCACGGAGTCCACAATTCACATTAAAAATTACCATGTCTATTGAAATGAGGAAAACACTACACACAAAATTTCAAATCAGTGCTCTCTTCTTGAGATTCTTCCTCTTACTGTGAACACTGGAAACAAGGGTGCATGTTTTGAGTTCTCATACCAGCAACAAATAGGCTCCCATTATTTCAATTCAGATGAACATAAAAGTAACAAACACTTGAACCATTTTCTGTTTTGTTCTGTTTTTCCAATTAATTATGAAAGTCTAATGTCACAAAGTCACCAATGATTCCCCAAGGGAAAAGGGGGAGGAAAATAGTTATTTTTCCCCATGCAATTTCAAAGGGGCAAATAGCAAGTTCTACTGATTAAAGTCCAGAAATTCTCAAAAACAGAAAAGAAAACAAAAAAAAACCACAATTATTTTATCCCCATTCTCAACTATTGACTATATTTTCTTTTCTGCGTGCCACCAAATGGTGCTGGGAGAAGGAAAAGGCAGAAAACCCAAGAGACGCAAGTCACAGACAAGGAAGCCAGATTATCTCTGCCTAATCAATTTTGGGTTGCTCTTGCAGACTGTCTGCTCATTAACGTACCCAGTCAGCTGTGGATTCTTCTAAGATCGAGTCTTCAAAAAACTGGACTGGGATCAAGCATTATTGTGTTGCCTCCTCAATCATTTTGTTGAATTTGGTGGAAAACAGATTAAATATTTTTCTTACAAAAGGTAGCACACAAACTCCCCAAATATACTTTTGTCTGCTTATCACCATCTTGAAGTCACATCCACTCACCAACTTTCTATACCAGCTTTTTAAAAAGATGCTCCGCGTGCATTGTGCAAAGTAGCCTCATTAAACAAGTTATGACTGAAGGAAGTGTAATGCTTGGATGCACATCAAGGGCTGTTTTTTTTCTTCTTAAAGCTGGTGTGGGGACAGTTTCTATTCTTTGTGATAATACACATAAATGTGAGTTTAAATCTCTCAGGAGATTATTCTAAATGTCATATGCTCTCTTTCTCTCACTCACTTTTATATATTTACTTATTTGAATTGCTGTTGTTATTTTGGGTTCCTTCAAATAGTTTCCAACTTATGGTGATCCTATCACATGGTTTGCTTGGTTTAACACTGCCGCCCTCTGGGGATGAGTGTATGACTTGCCCAAGGTAACCACATGGGTTTTCATGGCTTAGTGAAAATTCATACTCATTGCCTCATACTCAAACCATTACAACGTGCTGGCTCATTTGAAATGTAAGTATACTTATTTGAAATATAACCCAGATCTAATTTTTTCAGGGCAGGTTACAATTTGAACTATTCAAAACAATTTAAAACAGAAACAATACTTTAAATGGTCTTAAACATACCATACTATCAAACAAGTAAAAAGAAAGCCATGTAAAACCACGTGAAATAAGATAATTGAGAAATTCAAGAATTACTTATTTCAAATAAATACATATTCTGACAATTAAGCGATAAATTCTAAAGTCAAATCATGCAAGGGCAGAATTGGATTGCATCAATTGGTTCCAAATGCCCTAGTAAAAGGCCATGGCTGGTATTTGGTTATAGATTCATTACCTAGATTTCCAGATCAGTAATCACTCTGTGGTCACTAACCCTATACAAGCGCAGCCAACCTTAATAGCCAGCTACATACAGAAAAAGGACTTTGCAAAAAGGAGGATGTTTTCACTCTGCTTTCACCAGAGAACAAGCCTAGGACAATCTGAACGAAGACCATACCTCAGTTTCTCACTTGTTGACTGGAGGAGCAGAAGTGGGAACAAAAAGCAGGCATATTGGCAGTTATACAATGGGTTGCATAATACTAGCATTTACAGAAAAATGTCGTAGCATAACTAATGTGTCACTATAGCAGTCTAGTACAATGTGGAATCCTTACAATTTTTTACAATTGTCTTATGTGAAAAATTGACTCTTTGGCTTAAAAATTATGGCTGGAATCAGAGGCTGCAACGAGCAACTTTGCCATGAAATTACCGACATAGTACACAACCATGCTAGTGAACCGCAGAAATGTCCAAGGTGCCGCGTTTCAAAATGGAAACTTCTATTGCACACATTGTACGTTGGGACATGTTTTGCATCAGGATCAATAGGACACTTTATACTGTCAGGACATGATTTTAAAGAAGTGGTTTTAATGTTTTTGATTTGTTTTTAGTGATTGTTTTAATGTATATTTTATTTTACTTGATGTATGTTCATGTGGCATCAAATCGCTTCCTATATATGCAAGCCGCTCTGAGTCCTCTAAGGGTTAAGAAGGGTGGGGTATAAATATAATTAATAAATAAGTAAATAAGTAAAATAAAATGTTGTGTATTGCACCTGTCACACAATGACCATGATTCTGTCTACTTGTGCTGTGGATCTAAGGACATCGCTACATCTCCCCTGCTAACCATACGAACATTGCACATTGGTGCAATCCAAATTTGCAAGATTATAGGTTATACTTCATAAATTGTGTGCCCCAACCTCAAACAGCATCCCTTTAGTTTTGGTCCTGAATTTTTTGACAACAGTAAAAATGTACTGAACATCACTTAGTGGCTGATTTAGTCATTTCAATGATTCTGTTGTGCAGTGGTTTCAGTGAACTCTGCTTCTACTGTACTTCATGAAAAGGAAAATCAGCCTGTGAAGCAAGCCTGTTAAGTGCTGATTTGTTGTCAGTGAATGTTTTATTTTTATATGTGTAGTTTGGGTTCAAGTTACCTACAGGATTTCCATCTCCTGCACAATCTACTCTTTAGGACACAGGTCCTCTGAGGGATGCTTACTCTAACCAGCCAGAACCTGACTGGCAATCATCACCCAGAGAATGCTTTCATTGGCTGCCTCTAATATGACTGTGCAATGACCTGCTGGAAGAGCTTCCCACAGCTAAATGAGCTGTTGAAATTCAAGATCCAACTGAAGACCCATCTCTTTCAGCAGATCTCCTCTGTCAACTTTCAATCATCAGCCCTGAGTCTTTAAGACCTGAGCAGCGCTATTGAGGATAGTGGGACTTACAGGTCTCTCATTCATGGGGGTCTCCATATTGGGAATGAAGCAGGAGAGATCTGCCATTGCTGGGTTCCCTCTACCATCATCTTTTCCTGGATATTGCTACTTCACTCTGACTAATGTTATGGCTGGCCATGAGACGGAAATAGGATGAAGTATAAAGAATAGCAGGGACACAAGCAGGAGCCTAGCAATTACTACGTAGCAACTATTCAGAGTTTTGCAATAAGCTGACAATTCATAAAGTGTCACCATTTTCACAGTAGTCCACTACTTTCACAACAAGGAATCTCAATAAGACTGGATCTCTTCTGAAGAAGGAAAAGAAAATTTGATAGCACGATTTACATCTCTAGTTACTGCATACATAGTAGACTATTACTCAGAGAACTGTGCAGCCGTAAGTATCTCAACTTCTAATCTTATTATGACACACACATTAAAAAAAGAAGTTAGCTTTTAAAACATGCCTAATCCAATATAGCTCATTGACATACTTTAGAAGCATTCCACCACGAGTGTGAAAGAGAGAGGGGGGAAAGCAATTCTGGACCCCTGGGTTAAATGATGAATCACTACAAAGCATATGCAAACTCTCCAGTCCTCCTTCACAATAGGGTCTGGCACATTATTCTCAGGAAATATAATTCCACAGTACGAGGATTTTTGACATTTGGAGAGATAAACTGATCTTTCAGAATGCTCATGGCGCTATTAAAAAGAAATCACAGCTTGCCCAGATTAAGACAAGAGCAATAAAGAAGTGATTCTGAAGATATACCCTGGTTATCAGATTGAAACAAAGATTCCATAAAAATGATTTTTTAAAGGGGAAGAGGTAAAAAAAAATTCTACAAGTACAGAAGCAGAGAATCGACACACAATTGCATGAAATGAGTTGTATGGAATGCCTGGGATACATACCAAGCCTAGAAATTCTTTCTTATAATAACTACTACCTCCCTTAAAATCCAGGAATAATTTACAGTGCATCTATACTGGAGAATTAAAGCAGTTTCCTGCCACTTTAATGCTATGGAATCCTGGTAGATATACTTTTACAAGATCTTCAGTCTGTCAAAGAGGGTTGGCATCCCATCATACTACATATCTCAGGATTCCATCGCAGTGAGCGATGGCAGCTAAAGTGGTGCCAAACTACATTAATTTTGCAGTGTAGATGCAACCATGGTGGACTGTTGAAAACAGTTTTCATTCGTCTAAGGGGGATTTTTATCAGCTTCTCAGTTCAAGCCAAAATTTTCTGTTTTATGTTCTGACCCAAGAATCCATGCAGAAGAAATTTGAGATTCAGTCATAACCCATTTTGTTTAAAAGATAGTGTATCTGAAAAGTCACAATCCCACTGCTTAGAGACAAACTGATACCAATCAAAGGCCAAAAAAAAATCAATTAGCCGGTTTTGTTAATTGTTCCACTGCTTGGATTTTCTTCACTCTCCTAACAGTATTCAGTAGATGAATGCTTGCTGTAGGCACCAGGTCACTAAGATATTTCAGTGGTGCCAACTTGGCCTAACCTGCTGCCCTCACTAACCTTCAGAGTAATTTATGATCATTAAGTCCAGTGCAATTTTGTCCATGCTGAAAGGACAACTTTCCATAATTCAAGTTTCAAATGAAAAGATTTATTACAGTCAATGACCAGCATAAAAATGTACAAACATCAGGAGGTACAAACATCAAATTGTCATCTATCCGTATCAGTGGTTCCCAACCTTTGGGCCTACAGGTGTTTTGGACTTCTGCTCCCAGAAATTCCAGCCATCTTACCAGCTGTTATGAACTGTGGGAGCTGAAGTCCAAAACACCTGGAGGCCCAAAAGTTGGGAACTACTGATCTATATATTACATATAACAAAAGTCAAAGTTTTATGTATGTATGTATGCATGCATGTATGTATGTATGTGGACAAGAGATTTCCAAGATAGTTCTGATCTCCAGAAAGCACTGTTACTACAACTGATGATGGATCTGGACCAAAGTTGACACATATAGCCAATGTGACCAACATAAAATACTGTGGTGGTCTGTGTGTGTGTGGGGGGGGGGGGGATGACCTTATAGTACACTCACATCCATAGAGCATTCTGAACCCAACCAACACACATACCCAGCATTCATAGCTTTGGTGAAGTTTGAAGGGGATTGACCTTATACATTAAGAGTTATAGTTCACCCACATCCACAGAGCATTGTGCACCCAACTGATGATGGATATTGACCAAACTTAGCACACAATACCCAACATGACCAACTTTGGATATTGGTGGGGTTTGGGAGGACTAACCCAACATGATGGGATATATAATTCACCCTGCATTTAGAGAGCTGTGTGACCTCCACCAAAGATGGATCTGGCCAAACTTGGCACACAGATTCCCTGTTATCAACAGAACATACTGGAGAGGTTTAGGGGACTGATCCAGCATGATGGGAGTTGCAATTTATCCTGCACCCAGGAAGCACTGTGACTCCCACTGATGATAGATCTAGACCACACTTGGCATACAGAAACCCCATGACCAACAGAACATGCTGGAGGTGTTTGGGGTGCTGACCCAACATATGGGAGTTGTAGTTCACTCTGCACCCAGAGAACATTGTGAATCCAGCCACTGATGATGGATCTGCACCAAATTTGGCAAACAGAACCTCCATGACCACCAGAACATACTGAAGATGTTTCTTTGTGGGGGGGGGGGGGTGGAATTGACCAGCATGGTGGAATTTGTAGTTCACTACACATCTAGGGAGCACTCTGAACCTCACTGATGATGGATCTGGAGCAAACATGACACACATACCCAACATTACCAACTTTAAGTACTGGTGGACTTTAAGGGGGATTAACCTGGTATGATGTTACTTGTAGTCCATCCGCATCCTTATGCATTTTCTTCATGGGACCAGTCATAAAATCCAAAAAACAATGTGTCACAAATTATCATATCCCTACCTTGGGCATTGCCAGCTACCTAAGCTAGTCACTATATAAAAACAATAATTGGCTAATGTCTCTATTAATGTTAGGACTCAAAGAACTTGAAGCAATTAGTTGCAAACAAGAATATGAGCATCCCTCCATCTCAATGGTGCTGGATTTCTGTCAAGGATTTTTTTATCCAGCCCTGTTGCATGTTTTTGTCAGTTTCACATCCATGGAAAAACGTATGCATATACACTTGACGACCATGTTTAATTATAGCTGGTTGGCTGAGTGCCTTGCAAGTGATCTGATTTGCCTGGGATAGTCCCAAATAATCCCCTTTCATCCCATTTTCCCAACCGTTTTTAAAATGGTTCTGTTTCTGTTTTCCAACTTTCCCATTCACATTCTGCTTACTTCAATTGATGCAAATAGTTTGCACTATTATATATTCCACAGATATATAAACATCACTTGCCTAGTTTCCAACAGGTTCCACAGTCTTTGAGGATGCCTGCCATTAATGTGGGTGAAACGTCAAGTGTGAATGCTTCTGGAACATGGCCTGGAAAATTCACAGCAACCCAGTTTGCATTCAATTAATTCAAATGTGGAGGTAAGGAATTTTGTCATTCCCAGTAGACACAGTCAAAAGGAAACTGCTGCAGCCCCTCTTAGCTTCCCTGTGCTGTCTCAATAATAACTTTTGCCATCTTGATCATACTCTGATATTGTTTGGCTACATATGTCCTGTTTATATCTGTAAATCATTAGAAGGTATGTAGCTGAGATTCTGCCTTGAAAGGATGAAGCATATACAGCCAGCCCTCCACGTTACCTGGGGTGAGGGGCAAAAATCCTCCGTGAAAGCAAAAAAAAACTGCTAATAAAAATGCTGATTTTCTATGTGAGAGACCACCTCTTTAGGCATATCTAGGTTATCCAGCACTTCTGATGGAAGTGGAACATTGAGGCATGCTGGAGGACTTAAAGATTCTTAGAATTAAGATAGTACTCAAATCAATGAATAATTAAATCCACAAAATCAAATCTCTCTAAGTGGAGATTGACTCCATCAACTTGATCTCTAGTGTGAGTGTGAGTATGAGAGGGAGAGAAAGAGAGAAGGAAGAGATGAAGGAAGGAAAGAGCCCTTACATCTTGTTAGTGATTTCTTTTTAAAGACAACAGGATAAACTATGTTAAAACTAAGTGTTTATTCCTAAGAAATTCACATGAAAACTAGATGGAATGTACTTAGTGATGAAATACGAAATGCACCCAAATTGAGTCAATTTTGTCCATTTCTAATACAAACAACACTTTTGGATTCCAGCCTCTGCCTAAGGCACAACCATTTCTCTTCCTTTTAAATAGCCTTACTTGGAAAGTATCTCGTTGCTTTTAATGGAAGAAGTAATGCATTAAAAACAATCCTTGGAAGTGGTCCATTGATCAGTGTGTATGCGTGTGTCAACTTTATATTGTTTCAATTCCCCTTGCTTGATAATCAGTTGAGTTCCTGCTACATTTCATTAAAAGCTCCCAGTTGGACACCAGCATTATTCATAAACTAGTTATTCCTCCCAGCTCTCCCCTGCTCCTGATAATTTCCCTCCCTTACCCACTGGAAAACAAAAAATACCAAACCCATGCAATCATGCTTGTAAATATTAACGTTAATCTTCAATAAAAGCACACAGTTCTTCCCATTGCATTCGAGAGGTCAAAAAACGTTGGCATGTTTCCCAGGTAAACCACTACAATCCTGGAGAGGAACAGAGAAGGCAGCCATTCAAAAGTGGCCAGTTCCAACAAACTAAGTCAGATCACTTATGAAACAGCAACGTCATGTTTAATGTTAGCAAACCATTTGTAACAATAGAAGGGCTGGTTTCTGACTTTTCAATGAAAAGTGGGCCTTTGATTTACACAGATATCTGGGAGGAGTCATTTCACACTCTAATAAGTGTTACTTTAAGAAATAAATATATAAAGAAATAAAGGTAGCATGCCACACCCTCCAACTGTCCAGATTTTACAGGGACAGTTTATTCATTCTCCATTTTCCCAGTTTTTCAGCTTTTTAAGGAATATCCCAGTTTTCTCCTCCTCTTCCTTCTCCCATTTCCCCCCTGGTCCTTAGTTTATATCAATCACTGCAAACTGAATACAAATTGGACAAATAACATTCAGTTAAAGAGGGATAATCTTGTCTATAGTAGTAGACCCAGGCAAAAGCAAAACGCTGTAGACTCTCCTATTTGGGCTTATCTTCATTAAGGACCTCTTCAGATGTTCCGCCGGAAACACTGCAGATTGTGGTGATTCTCTTGGTACACATCTAGGGATGTGGGAACCCAATGTCTCACATCCCGCACGGTCCTGGCTTGCCAATACCTTATCACATGGGGGAAAGTGTCAACCAACCAGCTTGCAACACAGAAGCCTCCCATGTTGCTACCACCAGCTTTTTTCAACAGGGACTCTGGTTCTGCCATGGTGCCACCCCAGAAATACTTATTTGCTGTGTGATGGGAGCCAACGGGCTCCATGGCAAAGCTGCTGCAGAACTGGAGTTGCCACCAAAATTTGCCCTGTGTGAAGAGGTCCTAATAACTTTTGCTATCTTGACTGCGCACTGATGTCACTTGGCTGCACATTTTTCATTGTGAAATATTGTTTGTCTGGGTATGACATCCACATTTGAAAAAATATTCAAGAAGTGATGATGAAGAAAAAAGAGACCTTATCACACACACACTTATATCCTGCCCTTGATGCTCTTTGCCTACTGGTGCATATGGGCCCTATCACATTATGCCAGATGCATTTTAATGAGCACTCATAGGTTCTTGTATACAAGGAATCTGCCACAAGTATTTTTTTGAAAAACACGAAACAATTGACATAGGGGAACATGGCACAGAGAGGAAGGAATAATCTCTCAGGTGATGATGCTCATTATTTTATTTAAAAAAACATACATGTGAGGAGATATTATCCAGTCCTCATATAGGATCGCCTACTTTAAAATATGTTTCTTGAGATGTGTATGATAACTTCCAAGGACAAAATCATAGAATCATTGTAGCAACCCAGCCTCCATTCCAGCCGGGAGGCCAGGAGGCTGCCCTGGGGGTGCCAATTGCTTTGGACCCCCTTGCCGTAGATACAGGTGATGCGGATGATGGGGCTGCTGGGCCCGCATCTCCAACAGATAGTTTGCAGTGGGATGACGCCTGGCCTGAGGCTTATTCGGACGGAGAAGGTCAAGATGACCCAGATTCTGATAGTTATGAGAGACCAGGTGGGCACGGTTCCCAGGAACGAATCTGGGAACCCGCGGGGGATGAGTTGATGAAAACCGAAAGAGAGGAAGGTTCTCAGGAAGATAGTGACCCAGCTGCGGACTGGCCGGGGGGGTGTTTTGATCGTAGAAGAAGCATTGAGTCCCATCGCAGGGAATGGAGACGAGGCCTAGAGAGGCATTGGGTTCCCAAAGGGGGGGGATTAAGTATACGTTCCCTGGGAACAGTTCCTCAGTTGGTCGGCCACTTCTGATCTGAAGGGAGTGAAGCGACCGTGTTCCTGGAAGCCATAGTCTGGCTGCCTTGCCAAGTACCTTGCTAAGAACTTTGCCACGGACATTGTATTTTCACGGACTTTGCCTTGCTTTGTTTCCACGGATTACCTTGTTTTTTGATTCTTTGCTTTTTGCTTTTGAGTTTCACGTGTTTTCACTTTGGACTATTTGACAATTCTTAATTGGACAATTTACTTTTTCACCTGTTCTTTATTGCTCAATAAATAGTTAATTGATCATTGTCTCTATGTGTGTGTTTAAGGGGCCGGTCCAGGACCCAGCATTGTGACAATCATAGAATCATAGAGTTGGAAGAGACCTCATGGGCCATCCAGTCCAAGAAACAGGAAAATTGCATTCAAAGCTCTCCAGTCTCTACTTAAAAGCTTCCAAAGGAGCCTCCACCACTCTCTAGGCAGAGAGTTCCACTGATGACAGTTCTCACAGACAGGAAACTCTTCCTAATGTTCTGCTGAAATCTCCTTTCTTGTAGTTTGAAGCCATTGTTGCGCATCCTAGTCTCTAGGGCAGCAGAAAACAAACTTAATCCTTTTTCCCTATGACTTCCCCTCACACATTTATACATAGCTATCATGTCTCCTCTTAGCCTTCTCTTCTTCAGTGTCTCTAATACACTTTGTTAACTCTCAGTGGTCCATAAACATTGCCATCAACATTTGGCAAACTCTCAAGTATTTCAGTTGGCCAACATGAAGATGGGGAATGAAGGACTGGAGGCCATGGATACTGCAATTTTTTAATGTCATGAAGAGGAATGCATTCCTCTTCTTTGGGATCTATTTACCGTGAGCTTTGTCACCAGCCAGATGACTGCAATGGTCTCATGTGTGGTATTTGAACACCTGGCCTAAATCAATAAAGATCTCTTTCTCTCTTTTTCCTTCTCTTTTAAGAGACATGATTTTGCATGGCAACGTCACTACCATAAGGGCAAACAGAAAGTTCCCTTTCCTTTCCCTCCCACCACTGAGGATTACACGGTCTTTAGTTTGGCTAAGACATTGCTTTGACAAACAAAAGGAACAAACAGACATCTTTGCATGCAGCCTGAAAGCATGCAACTAATGGACCATTAATTGCTCAGCCAAGAAATATTCCAAAGCAATAAATCTTCAGTTATATCTAAAGACATTAACTTCTTAAAGTTTGTGCAAATTAATGCATTAGTTTTTAAGCTGACCTCCCCATTCTTCCAAGCCACAACTGGAGCTCATAAAGCAAAGAGAACGTAAACATTGCCGAACCTTGTAACTGGAGAACAGGACTTTATTGGAATGCCATTAGTATTGTTACTATTAAAATAAGATTCAGAATCAAAATCAAGTACTGACATTTCAAGAAATAAATATTACTCCACAGCAGAAAAGATGTTATGGCATTGTGGCTGAGGAGATGTATGACGTGGGCCGAAAAACACATCTTCTTTATTACATTTATTTTGCCAAGGCACTGAAAGCTGTTCAAAGAATAATGGCTTATGATTTAAAACAGAGGTTGATACAGAAAGGGAGGGAAATGGGAAGAAGTCAACATTTGATGTTTGAGAAGAGAATATTCTAGAAGGACAGGAGCTAAGGTGTAGTTGGCTTTTCTGGACTCTGGTTTTCAACTCTTCTTCTGAGGAAATGACCAACACAGCTTATGGACCAGGGAGATAATTTTAGGTTTCAACTGTATTGTCTAAGTTTACAGAAAACCTACATAAAACCACAAACCATCACCCAAGTCAAAAAAGAAGCAACATTAAAGCCCTGGCAGACCCGGCAAAAAGATTCTGTGAACCCCACCTCCTCCAAGATGAACTGAACCACCTAAACTGGGCTTTACAGGCCAATGGATACTCCACTACAGAAATCAGAAGAGCTGCAAGACCAAGAACAAGCCACAAGAGTAAAGACAAAGTTCCACCCAGAGGAAAAGTGTTCTTGCCATACATCAAGGGAACCACTGGCCACATAGGGAAGCTGATTAGGAAACACAACATACAAACTATCTACAGACCCATTAAGAAAATCCAACAAATGCTACATTCAGCAAAGGACAAGAGGGATACTCTCATCTCTGCAGGAGTCTACCATATACCGTGCAGCTGTGGACAAGTCTACATAGGGACCACCATATGCAGCATTGCCCAAACACAAATCAAGGAACATGAAAGGCACTGCAGACTACTTCAACCAGAGAAGTCAGCCATTGCAGACCACCTGATGAACCAACCTGGACACAGCATATTATTTGAGAACACAGAAATGCTGGACCACTCTCACAACCACCATGTCAGGCTACACAGAGAAGCCATTGAAATCCATAAGCATGTGGACAATTTCAACAGAAAGGAGGAAACCATGAAAATGAACAAATTCTGGCTACTAGTATTAAAAATACTCTAAAATTGTAACAGTAAATAAAGAACAAAACTCAAACACAGGGGAACTCCAGAGAAGAAACAATCAGGAACAGCTAATCACCTCTCAACAAATAATTCCCCCAGGCAGTAACAAGGCTCACCTAAAAACTGTCAGGCCGTCAAATGCTGATCAAAGTGGCCAATTGAAACATTCACACCTAGCTCCAACAGAGAAGATTTCTTTGTCCCACCCTGGCTTTTCCACAGATATATAAACTCAATTTTCCTAGTTTCCAACAGACCTCACAATCTCTGAGGATGGCTGCCACAGATGCAGGTGAAACATCAGGAAGGAATACCTCTAGAACATGGGCATACTAACAAAAAACCCAACAACAACCCATTGGTTTCAACTGTTTTTACTTTCTTTGAGACTTTTTTTCTTTTGTGGCAAGTTGTCATGTCAACTAAATCAGACCATTGAATTTTGGAAGTTACATAAAGTAGCCTATTTAATAATACTTGGATCAGAGCCTGTGATATAATATTGAGGATCACCAAGTATGGCTAAGGATGTTTCCTGTTTTAAACTCAGGAGACAATGCTGCTAGCGAGAGTAGTTTTCACTATTGTTCATGTTGTATGCCTTTCAGACATTTCCAACATATGGTAACTCTAAAGCAGGAGTTCTTAAATGATGGGGGTGGGAAAGAGTGCCAACACACCTTTTTCCGCCCTCCATGTGTGATGAGGAAAGGAAGGTGTGTGAGGCGCCATGAGTCACCCATGCACGATGCACCTTTCCTTCTGGTGAGATGGAACGGCCTAGCTGGGCCGAGTGACAAGGTCCCTACTCTCTAATCCTGGGAATAAATGCATTGACTTTAAAGTAAACTTCAGTTCCAGGTTACATCAGAAGATGGAGAACAGTTGTTTATTTTAGCAAAGTTAACTAATACTACAGGGAACAGTGTGTGAAAAGGCCAGCTTCTACACTCTCCTCTCCAGAAATTTCATTGGATTTCATTTTCTTCTAATAAAAAAGAACAGTCCAGTGACTTTCAGCCTGATCCCTGATGATGAAAGCAATTTTCCATGCCTTATGAGTTTAGTCAACTGAATTTGGGATTGCCTTTATTTAAAACAAAGCTCAGCTATCTTTCCAAAGCATCTTCAAAAAAAACTATCAAAAAATTGATGCTACAACCACCATAGAAGGGCATACAAAGCTTTCTTATATCCCAAAAAGTTGATGCACGCATGTGTTTTTGAAGAAGAGCTTTTAGCCTAATATAGTTGCTTCTGTTGATGTAGCCAATTTAATTATATGTGCTTGCTTGGGTGTCTAAACATGGTTACAAAGAAAAGGAGGAGAAATGGTTCTTTGATACAGACTTCTAATGTTTTATATTGCTTCCGATTTTCAGAACTATGAATGACACTTTGATATGGGCATTTGAGAAGCTGAGGCACAGGATGACTTAAAATAATGTATGCATTTTCTGTACACATTTTCTAGGTCCTCCAGCATGACTCTATGGTATTTGTGAGTTGGGATAAGATTTGATTTGTTATCCACAGTTTTGCATATCACCTGTGGATATGTGGCTCATACCAGATTGTGAATGCAAGTCTTTTTTAAATAGTGCTGGGAAGGAAGCAAAGTCTTACCACAAGATCTATACTTCCTACTTTTTCTGTATGAATCATGACCTTTGAGCTCACCAGCCAGGGATTTTAATATCATAGTCTTCTGGAGCAGCCAAAGCAAGAGAAAACCATTGACTACTGCTTCCATGCTGCATAGTGTTGTCAGTTTGGTCATGGTTGGCCCTGAGATTCCTGGGCTTAACTCTTGAGATGTAGACATGACCACTGGTGATATAATTTAGCATTATTAATTATCAACCACAGTTTGCATAGCTTGTCATGCAAACAAAAGCACACAAACAAAACAATTTTTCCTTTCTGAAAATTAAGACAAATTTAGTTAAGGAGCCTGTTCCCAGGTCAGGATAAAATGAAGGGAAACTTCCTTTTCACTAGAGAGCTTGGGCAAGGAATATTTAATCTAGTTTACTTGCTTCTATTCAAAAGGTGGATGCAGAGCAAAACAAAGTGTGAGCCCTGACACCACAATGTCTGGAAGAGAAGCTAACTAAGTAATTACATAAACACCCTGGGGAGACTTTGCAAGTTGACACAATATAATCATTAAACCTTGGGAAATTGTAACAGACGAGACTACTCTTCTACTAACTGGTCCATGAATCAGTAGAGATATGTGACCTATTAGCTTCCAGGGAGGGAGGGAGGGAGGGAGGGAGGGAGGGAGGGAGGGAGGTAGGGAGGGAGGGAGGGAGGGGAGGGAGGGAGGGAGGGAGGAAGGAAGGAAGGAAGGGAAGGAAGGAAGGAAGGAAGGAAGGAAGGAAGGAAGGAAGGAGAGTTGTAGGCAACGGGCACTAACATGGTGGCAGTCCTTGACCCATAGGAGAAAGAAAATCATGACCAAGCTTCTAAATCAGCTCATTAGTTACATAACTATGTTAGGCTGCATCTACATTATTTAATGCAATGTAGGAATCACATTAGCCTGATGCATACACAGGCTAATGTGATCTAATCCAGGGTAAACCTGTTAATGTTGCTTGACTCCGGGTTAACAAAAGTGTTGGGAAAGGTCCAGGAAGATCCAAAACTTTCCTGGTGCTGAAGCAGTAGAGACTGCCATCTTGATCCCATTGCAGGATCCAAGATTCTGTCCCAGGCTCAGACAACCAAATACAGTGTGATAGCTGTGCATTCCTGCCCTCCCAGCACCCCTTCCCCAAGCCCTCCCAAAATACAGAAAATCTTCCTTACTGTCACTGCAGGCTCTTCTCTTCATGAGTCTGTGTCATTCAGAAGCAACTGAACTTTGGAGGAGGTTTACTGTCCCAGGCTTGGTTGCTTCCTGAATAATACAGGCTCAGGAAAGGAAGCGTCTGCAGGGACAGTAAGAAGAATTTTCTGTAGGTTTCATTTTGGGAGTGGGGATGGGGTGCAGGAAGGGTAGAACACTGCCAATTCCCTGTCCTGCCAAGTTGACTGTCATGGATGGGCTATGTGGCCACTGTCTTGCCTTGGAGGCAGCTTACTGCAACCTAGTATGGCCTCCATGTGCCAGGATCACTGGCTCCAGCTGCATTTTTATCTGTGTAGAAGGGCCCTTAGCTTTTCCTCACCTGACCTCCTTAATCCCGATTAACTGGGAAGCAACTTTGTGAATGACGAGGCCTGTTCTTCTGTCAATCAGGATGCAGCAGACTAATTTTTCCCATCTTCAATCTCTGGTACAAGTATTGTAGGAGGAATCCTACTTTTGACTGTCACACTAGGAATTGTTTATGGGAAGGAGATAGGAACATCAGTCTGATGCATTTTTGATTTGCACAAGAACAGAATTTCATTGTTGGTAGATACTACTACACCTGAACATTTGGAAGAACTTCCTAACGGTGAGAGCTGTTCAGCAGTGGAACTCTGGATGGCCATCTGTTGGGGTGTTTTGAATGCAATTTTCTTGCTTCTTGGCAGGGGTTTGGACTGGATGACCCATGAGGTCTCTTCCAACTTCAGGAGTCTATGATTCTACTGCCAAGTAAATGATGGCTGGGGACTTCTACAACCCCTACATATTCCTACACTATTGAATATGTGGGGATCATGCATATGAATCAGTTATGAGTATATACCTCTCAGTTACACATCTGTAATTGCAATCATTAATTCCAGCCCACAGCTGTAAATATTTTATTCTTTCAAATGAAAAGGATAAAATGTCTTATTTAGCATTCTGAATTTTGTTTGCCAATGTGAGAAGAAAGAAGAGTTCAGATTCATGGCATTTTTGTAAATTTTCTCAACTACTCCAACCTTTTTATAGCAAATCTATAATCACCATTCATTGCTGTCAATATTTAGTAATACTCTTTTCCTTCTCAAGGTCTTGATTTTTTTTTTAAAAAGAGGTATGAAAACACAGTTATATTTTGTTTTGTACGTTCCTCTTTGTTGGATGCACAAAGCTTGTGTGGAAGAGAGGAGGAGGAAAACAATTGAAGGAAAGGAAAATGGGAAGGACATGCACTGTGACATTGCTAGGAATAATTTGCTTTGCCAAACATTGCTGTAACCGTAGAAACAATTTAATTGCTGTTAAGTTTGCATGGAGAACTTTTCAAGCTTGGGATATATGGGTTGTTACTCTGACTTGTAGCCATTTAGCTATACTGCAACATATCTGAGGAACCAGATATTATTTTACTGAAAGGCATGGAAACAATACAAAGGAGGACATGGAAGAGGCATGGCACAGAAGCCTAAGACAACATCAAGACATTTCATAATGTGCCTTAAGGTCTAATTTTTGTAAGCTGCTCCATGAATGCCTAATGTCTTATTAAAATATGATAATGCCCTGGAGAATAGTGCACTTTGGCTGTCTGCAGGTCCAAATTCATGACTTAGGAATAAGAGAAACAGGTTACCTGAATAGCCAGATTGATATGAGAACACCAATGTTAGCCTCAAGTTGTTTTTTATTCATGGTAACTCTAAGAATGAGAGATATCCAAGTCAGTCCTACTCAGAACTTGCAATTTTGAGCAGTATGACATCTCTGATTGGATATATCCATCTGGAATGTGGTCTTTCTCTTTTCCTGCTTCCTTTTATCGTGCTAAGTATTCTTATCTTTTCTAGTGAATCATTTCTACTCATAATATGGCCAAAGTACAATAGCATCAGTGTAATCCTGTAGCTTGAGACATTTAAGTACCCATCCATACACTACAAATCCTATGATTCCACCAAAAGCCAAGGAAGCAGCCCAGACACTGAACCATTGCTAAGATGGCAATGAGGACATATTTCAAACTACCAGTATCTTCTTCGTCTCAATAATCTAGCTGATAGGAGCTGCAATGACCTGTCCCAGTATCATGTGTTTCCATGGATCATAGCAGATTACTCTAGCTCAGAACTGGATTTGACAAAACCTGAAACATTTCATGACCTCAGTAAACCAGTAGGCATGCTAAATAAAGACAGGTTTGATAGATTATTAGTATGTGATTGTGGACTGGATGAGGACAAACATATTGAAATGGGATCTGGACAAGACGGAAGTCCTTCTGGTCAGTCAGCAGATCAGAGTATAAGGTGGGTGGCTACTAGGGGTGGATGATCAAAAAAAATTGTTTCTAAACTCGTGGGGGGGGCGGGGCAGGAACCGCTTCCCTTTCGAGGGCAGCGCCTCCACTCTCTCCTTCCAGCTGAGAAACAACACGGGTTAAAGATAAGAAAGGGCGGAAATAAAAACGACATAATGACGAGCCTTTTACGGAAATGGTGGACCCAGTTTCGATTTAGAAACGTCACTTCTGGGTTGCTGGTCGTGGGTCGAATTAGGGTTTTAATACAAAATAATAACAGTTTTCTAAGGATAACGGAGATATCCACCCCTAGTGGCTACTAGCCCTGGTTGATCCATGGTTCTAAATGGTTCAAAAGTACTTACAAAACAAAAGGAACTTTGTAAGTACTTTTGAACTTTTGTTTTCTAAGTACTTTTGAACAATTTAGAACCATGGATCAACCAGGCCTAGTGGCTACCTGTCTTGGATAGGTCACACTCCCCCTGAAGACACAGGTCTGCAGTTGGGGGTCCTTCTGGACTCATCACTAAGGCTGGAGGCCCAAGTGTGAGCTGTGGCCAGGAGGGCCTTTGCAGAATTAAACTAGCGTGCCAGCTGCGACCATACCTTGAGATGCCGGACTTGGTCATGGTGGTCCTTGCCTTGGTTACATCCCATTTAGCCTACTGTAGTGGACTCTACATGGGGCTGCCCCTGAAGAGTGTCCGGAAACTTTAATTAGTTTAGAGATCTTCAGCCAGGTTATTAACAGGTGCTGGACCCAGGGAGCATACCATCTCTCTGCTAAAGCACCTGCATTGGCTAACAATTTCTTTCTGGGCCCAATTCAAGGTGCTGGTTTTGACCTTTAAAGCCCTAAACGGTTCGGGTCCTACTTACCTATCTGACTGCATCTCCTCATACCAACCTGCCCAAATGTTAAGATCTTCTAGCAAGGCCTCCTCTCATTGCCACCACCATTGCAAATGTGATTGGCGGCAACGAGAGAGAGGGCCTTCTCGGTGGCTGCTCCAACTCTTTGGAACTCCCTCCCCAAGGAGGTTAAAACAGCCTGACATCTTTTAAAAAGCAGATATAATCCTTCATGTTCATGCAAGCTTTTGATGAAGACATTTAGCTATAATGACAGGAAGGCTAACTTTTATTGCGTAGCACTAACTTTACCATCTGTCTTGTTGAGTAGCTTGCAATAACTGTATTAGATAAATGTTTTTATTTATTTTTGATTGTAAAATTGTTTTATAGGTTATTGTTTTACATATGTACATTGTTTTTACACAATGTTGTGAGCTGCTTTGGGACCCACTTAGGCAGAAAAATGGGATACATATAAAGTTTTATTATTATTATTCTATTAGATTGAACCATGGATGTTAAAGTGAAATCATACTGCTATATGATTTCCCTTTCATGGTGTGGAAAGGCCCAAGTCTCCTTCTCTGGAGATCCTAAAACAGATGCTGGATAGCCGCCTGTTAGAGGTGCTTTGAGTGCATATTTCTACATGTCAGGATGAGGTTGGACTCAATCATCTCAGTTATATGATTCTATGATCTTCAAGTCACCTGTTAACTTACAAAGATTTAATGAATTTTAATAGCAAGTTGTCAGGCAAGCAATACTCAGGAGTGGTATGCCAGTGCCTTATTCTGAAATAGAGATGACAGCATCTGGTATTCCTTGGTGGTTCCCTTTCCAAGTATTAAGTAAGCCTGACCCTGCTTAGCTTCCAAGATCAGATAGGATCTCATGCCTTCTAGATACATAGGTCTCTGTAATTTTTCTATCCTTCTTATTAGCTTTCACATGCTCCACAGCCTTCTGAACTGCCCACATTTCCTGACCTCCAAAAGCCTCATGGGAGACATTATCTGATATCTTCGCTAGCAAGGGCTTTAACTGAAGACCAGGAAGCTTGGAAGGCTGCAAACTGTCAGTGGGATTATGGTACAGTGAAATAAAATACACTCAAAGACACCATATCAGTAAAGGTAGATATCAGACCCTTTGCCTAAACTTATTATCGCAATGTTGCCAAGATTTTTATTATTTGATTTATTTTCAAGGTTAAATCATTATTTGTCACTCTGAATGAGAATAGTTAAAACTGAAAAATTAGTGTGAAGGCCCAGGACCCAGTCACATGTTGGAATAACTTTGGTTTCAACTTGATTCATATCTAGTCAGCTACACACTCTTCAAGTCTCTCAATTTCGCAGGGACAGTTCCAATTAATTTTTTGTCCCCCTACTTTTTGGGATGTTTTACAATGTCCCAGTTTCCCTCTTCCTCCCACTTTTCAGTTTATTTCAGTAGCAACAAAATAAGTAAAATCTCTAAAAGTAATTACAACTTGGGGAAGGGAGGAGAATGCAGAAGGGGCAGCATGTTGCTCTTCCAATTAGATAGGAACATAGAATCACAGAATCCTAGAGTTGGAAGAAGTCTCATGGGCCATCCAGTCCAACCCCCTGCCCAGAAGCAGGATCAACACATTCAAGAGAAAAGCAAATTGGGGAAAAACAAGTTGCTTCTTCTTCTCTATCATGTGTTCTTCTTCATGACTGACTTTGTCCATTGTGTGCAGATCCTGATATTGCTTTGCCACACATATACAGTTGTTTGCCTGGTCACTCATTTCTTAAACAGCAGGTCTGAAATTAGAGAAAGCTCTAGGACCTGAAACTTCTTTTATATACCCTGAAATCATATTAATCTAAATCATGTCATGTAGTGCATGGTTTAGCAACTGCATGATGTGACTATGGTTCTGCTTTGCATGCTGGGTATGCCTTTGAAAACCTTATCTAGTCCAAAATGTAACTTGGTGCCTCAATATCAACTTTTTTTCTGGTTCGCATTGGAAAAGACTTATTTGCTCCTGAACAAAGTTTTCAGTTTCCCCAGGAATGCTTTAAACCACTTGTGAGGACTCTCTATATTTCACTTTCAACTGTGGCCGGGTAGGTTTCTTATTCCACCCTTACCACCAATTTATATAAAGACTTCTTTTAATCCTCTTGCTGCCACCATATAATGTAATAAGTATCCACACAGGTCAGCTTTCCCACTGACCTTTCGATTACTGTGTCAGGGCAGGATATTCCTTTAACTCAAATTCCTACTGACACTATTTGGTAAATTTCGCTGCCACCATTCACTATACTTGGCTACCCACTAGGAATACGTTGTTTTCAAGGCTTGTGTGTGAAGGAAGTACGCAAGGAGATATCTTTGTTAAAGAACTGTAAAGTTTATTCAAACAATGTTCTAAGCGTGGAGGTTTCAGAGTTCAACGCTTAGGTAGTTACAGTATTTTCTTAGAGGCACATATCTTAAGGTTACATTACACTAACTATGGAGATACAACTTGATACTATATAGCTGCACTCCCAGAACCAATAGCTCAGCAGTCTTCACACTAACTGCTTGTCCAGTGTGCGACATTGTCCTTAAACCCAACTGCTTTCCTAGCAGTTCAAACACAGCTTTTCTTCTACTCTTTCACAGAATAGAGTCAGAGACTTTTTTTAAAACCGGCTGACAGCTGGCTAAAAAGACTCTCTAACTCTCCACACACCCTCTCTCATTTGACTTTCGCTGCCAACTGCCAACTGCTAAAGTTTGAATTCAAAGATTCTAAGGCCAGTTGCAGGCTCCGCCTCCTGTTTCCATGGTAACGGAAACCCCTTGGAGGTTCTGCACGCTAATATCTCTGTTAACCCTTTAGAGTTTGCTAAGTTTTTATCCCTTCAACATATATACATATATATAAATATCAACCATTTTTAAAACCGGTAATAAAGAAATATGACTTCACCACACCACTGAAGTCCTGATGGTCTCAAGAAAAATCTTGAAATACTCAATTTCCATACCAGCCAGGGCAGGGCCTGCAAGAGTTTACATGTGCAGCCAGATGGCTCAGCAATTATCTTGTTTATCATGATAACCGAATGACAAACAGATCCATTTAAGAGTGCAAGTCAACAGATAGGAAGACAGGTAATGTTCTATTCCTGTGTACTGGATATGTTTCATTTCTTATCAGGAACATTGGATGTACCAAGGGATGAGCTTTCTGCCAAAGAAGGGCTATTGTACAACAGTTTAGTGTCTGAATACCTTGAAGGCTCCCAAATCTGTCTGATCTTGGAAGGCATGCAGGGTCAGCTCTGGTTAGTATACCACCTATGAACACCAGGTGTGTTAGAATATATTTCAGAGGAAGGAACTGGCAAAACAATTTCTGAGCATTCTTTGTCTAAGAAAATTCTGTGAAAATCATGGGGTTGGCATTTGCTGATAGGCAACTTGAGGGCATGAATATATTTTACAAGTCAAGGAAAGGAAGTCCCAGAATTTGTTCAGTAGAGCAGAAGAAAATGGAGGTAAGAAAAAGCGATGATCCATCTTCTCAAGTGACACTAGATATTTCTTCCTTCAACATGGACATTTATGACAAGAATTCAACACCAGGCAGAATGTTTGCATTTTCCACTTCGTCATCAAGAGGAAAATGTTCAAAGTGCCATAACAATCTGATCACAGTTCGTCCGTCCCACCAAACAGTGTCCAAACCATAGGTTGGAGATGACATCCATCTTTCTCACAGAAGAACCTCAAAGTCCTTTATGTCCTTTATGGAACTAGGAGGTGTTAGGTTTCTCTCCTTTGAAACAGAGAAATAGTCCAATTTTTAGAAACATGTAAGCCTCGGTACACTTTTTCACAGGAATGAATCAAAACATTACAATTTGCAGATGCAGATAAGCCAATCTGCAGTAGTTTGCTGCCTTTTTCATTTAGAATTTGAGAGGAATGGGAGAAACATACAGTTATGGGAAGGAAAGTGAGGCAGGAAGGGTTCGTTATGTTAAAATATTTGTGCTTCCTACTTCCTTTACCTGCCGACAATCAGAGCTCATTTGGTTCAAATCAAATTGATCTCAATCATTATTTAAATCACATCTTTGAAGGACTTGGTTTTAATGACTTAAATCATACCTTCAGTCACTAGCAAGGAAAATTTAATTTAATCATCTTTTTTGAATAAATTCATACTCCTTTCATACAACCTTGATCCATATTCAGAAGTGTAGGTGTTATTGGAAAGTAGCTACACATAAAGTTTTTTAAAGCTGGTTTCAGACTAGACTACTGTAACGCCCTTTACATTGGCCTTCCTTTGTCAGTGATCCGGAAACTTAAGCTGGTGCAAAACGCTGCAGCGCAACTGCTGACTGGAGTGACACTGCCGTGTCACATTACACCAGTCTTACAGTGATTGCACTGGCTCCCCATCGAGTACCAGATTGCCTTCAAAGTGCTGGTGTTAACCTTTAAGGCCTTGCATGGTCTGGGACCAGTGTATTTGAAGGACCGCCTTTCCCTGTACATTCCTCAGAGACCACTACGGTCCATGGACCAAAATCTGTTGAAGGTACCATCAATTAAGACCTGCCGCTTGTCATCGACGCGACAGCGTACTTATTCTGTAGTAGCCCCTTCTCTTTGAAACGCCCTGCCAGAGGAGGTTCGAGCAATAACCGATATGCAGGCCTTTTGGAGGGCCTGCAAGACCAACCTCTTCCGACAGGCATTTAACCCCTAGAGGCTACTAATTCCATATCTGTCCTAACTGTTTTTGTTATGTTTTAACTACTGTTGTGATTGTGTTGTTTGTTTGTGTGAACCACCCTGAGCCTTTTGGGAAGGGTGGTATATAAATCAAAATAATAAATAAATAAATAAATACTTTTTGTTCATCCAAAAAACAAGGATCCCCTGCATTTATATCCAGCACCCTCTTTCTTGCCCACCTCTCCAAATTCTCTGTTCATTGAACTTTTATATCTTTTTGGTGCTTCTACACTGTAGAATTAATGCAGCTTGACACTTTGTTAACTGACATGGCTCAGTGCTTTGGAATCATAGCAGTTAGAGTATTATGTTGTTTTTTTCCTCTTTCTCTGGCAAAGAATGATAGTATGAACCAAATTACAAAACCTTGGAATCCAGAGCACTGAGTAATGGCAGTTAAACTGGTGTCAAGCTGCAGTAATTCTACAATGTAGAGTCACTTCAAGAACTCAGAGGAAGGCAAGACTGAAAGTTTATGAGTATTTCATGCACACATTCTGCAGAATTGGATTAATTAGGTTAACTTCCATGTCCATAAGCTACTGTTAACATATTCATGGCATATTTTTAAACATTATTAACATTATTTAATGTGTTAAAAATTGTATACCTTCCTCAAGCCCAGGATCTCAGTTTGGCATGTAAAGTATGGAAATGTATCCCCGCGGATAGAGCAGTTGTACTAGGATCCTACAGCATGATTCCAGATGAAGCATATAATAAATTGCCTGGTGGACCGAGCAAATTTCAAGAGAGCTCATTTTTCCTTGGGTAATTGAAACTAGAGATCTGGGCTCTGTGGTTATGGGTATATTTATTTATTTATTTATTTATTTACATCATTTCTAACCTGCTCTTCTCAACCCCCGAGGGGGGGATCAGAGCGGCTTGACAAAAGGCAACAATTCGATGCTGATACACAATATAAATACAATATGAAACCATAGACATTCAGCCATTAAAATACAGTTAGCATTAATATATAATACACATTCACTTAAGTTAAAAACAGTGTTCCGTCCACAACATGAGCATTGAGCCATATCCATCAACTTGCCATTACAAGTTGTGCTAATGTGCAAAAGCCTGCTCCCATAGCCAAACTTTTACTTTTTTCCTGAATGCTAGGAGGGATGGAGTTGATTGTATGTCACTTGGAAGCGCATTCCACAGATGGGGAGCCACCACCGAGAAGGCCCTATCTCTTGTCCTCACCAACCGCTTTTGAGAAGTTGGTGGGAATGAGAGCAGGGACTCCCTGGATGATCTTAAATTATGAGGTGGGACATAGAGGCAGATGCGTTCGAACAAGTAAGCTGTGCCAGAACCATATAGTGCTTTAAAGGTCAAAACCAGCACTTTGAATTGAGCTCAGAAGTGGACAGGCAGCCAGTGGAGCTGACACAACAGGGGGGTGGTATGCTCCCTGTATGTAGCTCCAGTTAGTAATCTGGCTGCCGCCCATTGGACTAGTTGCAATTTCCGAACTGTCTTCAAAGTCAGCCCCATGTAGAGTGCATTGCAGTAATCTATTCGGGATGTGACCAGAGCGTGGACGACCGTAGCTATATATTGCATGCATTGAATTCAATTCAATGTGTAAGAAAAAGAGCAACTGATGGGAGGGACCACTGGATAAATTCTGCCTTTCCCAGGATTTAACATCATGGCTGACATCCTGCTAGTGAATTTCAACAATATTAGTTGGATTCAAGTCATTATTTATTGTTATAGTGATCCAAATTCTATTCTAACTGTACAATGTTCCAAATACCACCTAATAAGCATTTCTGCCTTCCCTCCAAAATGGTCATTGCCATGTTTTCAAAGAGAAGGGGAAATCAGAGATGCTTCCCCACCACTCCAGTAGATGGATGTGCTTGAGGGACATCATCTGCAGGGACCTCCTAAGAATCACTTGGAGGCCTCAGCAGATGCCCATCACAGTCTTCCAACTACAGGAAAATAGTTGGATGCAACTGTATTAATCTCCCTGCTTTCTGGCAATGACATAGTTGTGTTGGCAGAAGGAGAAAGATGCCCTACTTGTACAACGAATTCAAGAGGGCAGCATTGAGAAACATTAGCTACACAAACCTAAGTACATGTATGGAGGCCTCCCACTGCAGTGCATCAGTCTGTCTGTTTTGTAGTTTCACCACAGACAACAAATAAACTTTAGGCACAGTTTGAGACTGTGGACAATCATTTCCCCATCCCATGTGGTAAGCCCAAACCACATCCAAATGATATCCATGTGTGTTGGAAATGTGAATGAATTATGTGCAAATGAACCAGATTGTACTGACTTAATGCCACACAACATGTTTCCCTGGAGGGAGGAGTGTCCTAAACAACCTAAACCCAGCTATGTGGGACAAAATATGCTTGTTATAATCTCAAATTCATCTTTAAGCCACACCACATCACCACTGGGATTCACATCCCACTGGAGGCATGTCGCAGTCTGAAACTGGATAACATTGGAAGGGTCCTGGTCTCTCAAGTTTTATTCTCTTGTGTCTGGGAATACACATTTTATATTCAAAGATGTATTCTCTTATGTTTTGCATGTGTTGCTATTTTCAGTCTTTGCGGTGCCATATCCCATACTTGGCATCTTTCCCAAGATTATGATTAATGGACTGCACTCTAATTGATCCTGTTGTAGCTATATTGTCCTATTAATGATCGTAAGTTGTTTTCTTTCTTAAGAAAATTCACATCCCTTGTCTGTTCTCACCCTCTAACCCTGAAGAAAATAAAAGAAGAGAAATAAGGTTGAACACTGTGAAAGCTACCCATTGCATGGCTATCAGCCCCCTTACAGTAGACTTAAATCAAGGAAAAGCTTCATGAGAACCACCACTCTTCTTAACAGCAAGGGTATCCCTCTGGGCACCTAAACCAGGAAATCCCAACTGGATGCCCCCCCCCCCCCAAGAGGGTCTTCCAACAGGGGCAAACCAAGAATGGGCAACTTGGAAGTCCCTGAACAGACTCAGAAGTGGAGTGGGCAGATCTAGAGACAATCTGGCAAAATGGCACTACCTAAAAGAATATTCCACCTTGTGCAACTGTGAATAACAACAAACAGCTCAGTGTTTCTATGCTTGCCCACAATACCCTGCCTCATGCACAGAGAAAGAGTTGTTTAAATCTAAGGACAATGCAGTCGCTGTTGCCCATTGGCCTAGAATACTTTAGATGCTTGTATTCCCTCTATTTTATCAATTTTAAACTTATTTTATGCAATGTTTTTGACATGAAATAAATGCATAACCCCGAATAATACTTTTGTTAACCAAACACATATTTGAGATACTTAGGGATGAAATGAACTGTTCATAAAAGGTTTCTCTTGGAGCATTTTGTTGAAGCCTAGCTGGGGAAAAGCCTGATTTCCATGAACTCCCTCAAATGGAGCCTCCTATAGACTCTCCTCAGACATTACCAATTGAAATAAAAAGGTCAAACACTAAGAAATATTAACACAACAAATGTGATCAAGACCTCCAGGAATAATAACAGCTACCTGCAATTTCTGCTTATGCAACCATGAATTGAATGAATATAGCATGGAATTATACATATACTGTCTATGGTGCCAGCAGGATTCCAGCCACAAAATCATAAAATCATAGATTCATAGAGTTGGAAGTGACCCCAAGTGCCACCAAGTACAATCCCCTGGCATGCAAGAACACAGATCCAAAATACTTCTGACAGATGACCATCCAGCCTTTGTTCAAAGATCTCCAGAGAAGGAGACTGCACCAGACTCTAAGGCAGCAGTGTGTTTCACAGCCAAACAGCTCTGACATCAGGATACTTTTTAGGTGGAATCTCTTTTCCTTCAACCTGAATCTATTGCTCTGTGTCCGAGTCTCCAGAGCAGTAGAAAAGAAGTTTGCCCTTCCTCAATATGACATCCTTTTCAAATGCATGCTGTTATTCTAACCTTGCCTTTAAAAAGATCAGGAAAGCGACATAAATTGAGTAATTCTTGAACTTAAAATGCAGCTAGAGCTATCACTCACACATTTCATTTTTGATCAATAAAACAGAGCAAGAGCTGGCTTATCAAAGCCTATTGTGAGCAAAACCAACACTTCTGTCTTGGCTGTTCCCTCATGATTTTTGTGCACTTATCTCAATGCAGAGGTTGAATTCCTTTCCTCAAGCTATCGGGACAGCAGAGAGATTCAACATGAGGAAGCATGGAAGATCAATTGAACCTTGCTGTGGCTATTTTTAAGCCATGCTCAAAGATGGAAACAAGTCTCTACTTTTTAATGTAATGATGAACTCAGGTCAGGGAAAAAAAGTTGGCAGCTCTTGAACTCAAGCCAAATCTGTTTTTCCTTTCCCACGAAAGGACTCCCTTGCTTAGCAGCGAAACCAAACAAACTGCCAGATAGAAAATCTGGAACAAGATCTTCACAGAAAAATGACAAATACTTCAGCAAAAGGTTCTCTACATTGTCATAATTTCTATAGAAGTGTTATTAAAAGCCTACTCCTACACACTCTTATTTGGACATAAACGTCACTCTCTTCAATGGGTCTTAAACCCTAATGTGTATGTTTAGGATTACAGACATGGCACCTTTGCAAAGTTATATAAACCTAAGAAGATGGGTGAGCTCCTGCCTGGGGGGATTTTGTAGTCTGTTTGATAACAAAGGAGATGGGAGAGGCATGGCTCATAAGCAGGTGATGGGGAAGTTATTTATATAGCAGGTTTATAATCTGCCCTTCAATCACCTGAACTCCATGTCTTGACAACAAATGAAAACCACAGCCCTGTCCCTATCATCTCTCAGATTTAAGAATACTTTGCCAACCCCCCCCCCCCCCCCAATGAAATTAATGGCTCGGCCATAAATTGGCAGGCAATTTAATGACGCACGTGCGCACGCGCACACACGTGCAATTTTTTGCTAATTTCTTCTCAAATGAAGTATTGAATAATGTAGCAATTTAGTTGTTGCTGCAAGAATGTTTTTGATAGCAGTATTATTGTTTTAAGACTATTCAGTTTAAGACTTGTTCTGCACAAAAATTGCACATGTTTATCTGCACAGAAAATATTTCAGCACAGAAAAATGCTACTTTCTGCACAAAACAGCCACATATGAATTTTGTATAGGAAAAAATGTTGAAGTGCAGTGATACTCCTTGAGCACAGTATTCCTCTTGAGGGCTTTTTTACCCACCAAAAAAGGGTAAAATGACCCTTTTGTTGGAATATTTTGGACTATTCTTTCCATTCCTACAACTTTTGTTCCAAAGTTGGACCATCTCATTGTCACCATCAGCATTTCAATTTTCCTTTCTTAGTTACTTCTTACATATATGTACAAACTGCTTATATCTGAAAATCTCAGGGTGTTCTATAATAATAGGATGCACAATATATACAATACATAAACGGAAAAACAACTATTGGTGTCATTCATGAAAAAGAGGTTCAGTTTCATTACACAGGAGAAGACAGAAAAAAATTAATATATTTTGGCCCCAATTCATATCTGTGTCCAGAAGGAGGTCAAGACCAGTTCAGAGAACTGATATTACCTATTTGGAGAGTGGAATTCAACAGACAGTACTGAGAGAGACTGGAAAGTAGTAGTGGAAGGGTCATAGGGTTTGGGGTTTAGTAGTACAGGGTGCAAAGATATTTAGCTAGGATTCAGCATCACTGATCCTTGACACCAGTCCTGCTGGATGGAAGTTGCTATTGTGTGCCTTTGTGTCTATTCAAACATTTTTAAGAGAAAGTTTTAGATAAAGGCTTTTGCTTTCCTCTGATCCTGAGAGGATGCGACTTGCCCAATGTTACCTAGTGGGGTGATAGTTCAGTGGGAATTTGAACCCCGGTCTTCTGAGCCTTCTGAGTCATGGTCCAACACTTATACCACTATATCACACTGGGTAGGGTATGAAAACAGCAAGAGTATGTTGCAGTGTTATACCTAGCAGTTTGGGATGCTAGGTTACAAGAGTTAAGATGAGGGAGTCATACTTGCTCCACGATTACCAAAGTCAATTAATCAAGTAACAGATATTCATCTGTAAGTCTAGAATTTTTTTAAAAAAAATTCAGGAAACCTAGGTTGATTTTATCCCTGGGTCAATGTATACCTCAACCAATGTGAGTGCTATACCTTAACTCCTATTTTAAAAGGGTCTTCTCTGAATAGAATGGTGAAATGAACGTGTTTAGTCCAACCTGAGAGAACTTAAAAAGAAGTACCAACCCTTTCTCCTATCACTCCAAATGTGCCACTTCTGGCCTTTATGAATGCCTGTGCAGGAAAATGGTGATGGCAGTGGCTTTTTGTGCTTTCTCTCAAAGGAGCACCAAGAGTGTAGAGGGGTTTTTTTTTTGTTTCTCTCAAGTTCTCTCAGGTTGAACTAAGCTTTCGCCTTGCACAATGCAACAGAAAAGGCTTCCTTTTCTAATAGTATTGTACTTTAACTTAGATTTGTATATCAAAAGGAACTAACATCTCTGGATAGTGGGGTAATAGGCCTGGGGGGGATGGTGATGGGGGCCAGGAACCCCTAAGCTTGCTGGTGCTTTCCCCTCTCTATGGAATGGCCCTCGGTGTATTCATGGGTCATATCAAAATCCACAATTCTTGGTAGAATTTCGACAATAAAAATGAACGTGCTACCTAAAATGAACTTCCTGTTCGCAACAGCACCAGTGGTACCAAAAAACTTCTATTTTGACTCCTGGAATAGGGATATATCCAAATTTATATGGGGGGGAAAAAAACCGAGAGTCAAAATGAAGACATTACAAAATCCAAAGGAGAGAGGAGGGCTGGGAGTGCCCAACCTGAGACTCTACTTTGAAGCCAGTTGTTTATCCTGGCTAAGATGCTGGTGCAGACTGGAAGAGGAAAGAATATTGACGCTGGAAGGTTTTGATTTGAAGTTTGGCCTCCATGGTTACCTCTGGTACGATAAAGCAAAAGTAGACAGGAATTTTAACAACCATTTTGTAAGGAAACCCTTATTAAAGGTATGGGAGAAATACAAAAACAACTGGGAAATGAAATACCCTATGGGTATCCCCCAACGAGGCCTTCAAATAAGACAGTTGGATAATGAAAAATGGATAAAATATAAAGAGTTACTAACCAAGGAAGGACCAGAGCCGAGCCTGAAGACCAGACTCCAACTCAAATCAGAGGGATATGAAATGGGGTGGTTCCAGTACTTCCAATTGAGAGAGAGACTGAGGATAGATACGAAAAAGAGGTTTAAGAGCCCAGACGGACGACCTGGAGAAGACACTCATGGGTAAAGAGGACAAATTAATGTCCAAAATGTACAAAATGTTAATAAAAAAGGGAAATGAGGATAAAGATAAGAGCGATATACATGTGAAAGAATGGTCCAGGAATATAGGGTATAAAATAAAACCGGAGGTGTGGGAAAATATATGGATGAATAATGCAAACATATCACTGTGCTACAAATATAGGGAGAACTGGATAAAGACCCTTTATAGATGGTACCTCACCCCGACCAAACTATCCAAAATATACAAGAATACTAAACCGAACTGTTGGGTGTGTAACAATATTAATGGAACATTCTTCCACATGATATGGCTATGCCCAAAAGCAAAGAGATTCTGGAACCAAATCCACAAAGAATTAGAAAAAATGCTCCAAAAGAAAATAACAAAAAACCCAGGGATGTTCCTCTTGGGAATCCTAGAGAGTGAACTAAGTAAAAGTGAGGGGAGGATATTTGTGTTGGCAACAACAGCAGCTAAGATACTCCTAGCAAGTCATTGGAAGGCGGGAACTGCCCCATCGGTACAGGATTGGAGGCAGAAGGTTTTGGAAGTTTGCCAAATGGAAAAATTAACGGAAGCTATAAGGGAGGGGAACACTAAAAGAAACCACAAGTGGGATTGGGAGCCACTCAGAAAGTACTGCAAAAAAGAATGTAATGTAGATATAGAGATGTAAATAGACTCATAAGTACCGGTCAAGGAACTATGATATATCTGATCAATACCAATCGCTTCGCAGAGTTGACAATGTACTTTCCTATCTTAGGGGGAAAACAAACAAACAAACAAATAAAAAAAAAGGGGGGAAAGGTCGGGAAGCTGATGAATGTGACCAACGTAGATGGCAGAACAAGAACTGTTTAAATAAGAAGATGGACGTACTCCTCCCTGGAACCTTTCCAGAGCACTATCTTTAACTTTTTCATTTTCTATTCTATCCACTAAGGTGGATACTCTTAGCGATCTAGCTCTTTCTCTTTTCTTTGCTATCCAAGATACTTTGTATCTATACTTTTATCACACTGTTATTTTGCTTTTATCTTGTGAAACCAATAAAGATTGTTTTACAAAAAAAAAAATCCACAATTTTGGCCCCCAAACCTGCTCTTGGCTTGTGTGAGCATGACATTGAATGCCATATATATGTACATTGTAATCCACCCTGAGTTCCCTGTGGAGTGAGAAGGGTAGAATATAAATACTGTAAATAAATAAATAAATAAATAAATACCCTGTGGGCACCAGACCCTGTCTGATTTGGAAGCTAAAATTGGTTAATACTTGGATGGGGGACTACCACCTTTTGCCATGTTTGCCACACCCTGCTGTTTCTTAGTCACATGTGTCCTGGCTTCATCTGTGAAATACTGGACAGTTTGTCATAGGTTTAAGGTCTATTGTACAAAATTAAATTTCTACCTGACCAGGTTACTGCCTTTTAACATATAAAACAGAGCATCAAACAAGCCAGCCATTTGACTTACACACGAGTATATATGGCAAGTTCATTAGGCTGAATTGCCATGATGAAAGTGTTACCAAGAAGTGGTTAATGCAAACTTTCAGCCAGTGATTTAGCTGTTCATGCGCTTAGCCTCTGCAGGAGGTCAGGTCTCTGTGTACTACAGATACACTTTTTTATGACATGCACTACAAGCCCAAAAGTTTGGATGGGGAACAAGATTGCTGTGTCATAATCACTGACACTAACTTCATTGGATTGCAATGTCAATACAAGAATATTGTGATTGCCTAAATTTGGAATTTACCCTGGCCTGGCTCCAAATTGAGGAAATATTTCAGCTTGCTTACTCTACTCTGCCATAGCCGAAAAAGGGGAAGAAAACAAGAGAGTTTCCCCTTGGCCCTTGCCTTCTTTTTATACACAAGAACTGCAAGTAACATTTTAAAATAGGCACAGAACAGGATGTCAGATTTCAACTTGTCCTTTGGAATGACCCAGCAGACAATAAGAAACATCCTCATCACCTCACCACTTGAGATGCCTACCAGAGAATAGCTATATCACAATGTACTACCATATATTTGCTTAGAGCTAGAAAATGACAAAAAGCCAGTAAGCACAGGATAGGCCAGCGTAAACAAATGCAAGCACATCTAAGGGCTTTGTCACGAGGCAGAAAAAACAGCATTAAACGGTGCCTCCATGTGCATCCCACAGTAACTGTCTTTTTTCCACAATTAACCCATTTTTTGGTATTGATGGGCAAAGCATGTTAATAATTGGTAATCCCACAACATTACCATTAATGTGTGCAATGGGTCCATCCCACTTCTGTGCAGATATGCTGACAGTGAAGTGAAATCAGGGGAGGGTTTCTCCTCTTCTCCATCTCTTCTTTTTGCTATTCATGAACTGTTTATTTACCATTTTACTATAATATTTGCCCTTTTTTTGTTAACCACTGATGGAACTGCAAAACTTCTTTAAAAATTATGAAGCAATGGAAGTGGAAGAAGTCAGGGAAGTACAATTGTGTGGAAGTACAATCATGACCATGGATTGGTGATTCGGTGCAATTGCATAAGTGAAGAGAGATGCACACGGGAGTGCTTTGGGATTGTCAGCTATTGAGATATATTGCAATGGATTCAAATGACAGGAAAAGAGATTCCACCTAAACCTTAGGAAGAACGTCTGGACAGTAAGAGCTGATATTGGAACACACTGCCTGGGACTGTGGCAGAGTCCCCTTCTTTGGAGGTTTCAAACCACAAGCTGGTTGGTTACCTCTCAGGAGTGCTTTAATTGTGTATTCCTGCAGGACATAATGGGAATGGACTGGATGGCCATTGGGGTCTTTTTAACCCCATGATTCCGTGTACCTCCTTACTCACATTTTCCTATATGCCATGAGATTTACTCCAGTCCCTTAATAATCTTGGTTGTTCTTCTCTGAGCTGTTACACTGAAACTGGGAGTCTGCTCTGGTGTTCTGAGAGATTTTCCAGAGATTCGTTTAATCCACTCTAGAGTCTCTGCTGAAGGACAGCAAATTAATTAGGTAAAATAAATGAATAAAAGTACCATAAAATGTGTAAGCGGTTTCTTTTAAATTTTCCTGGCCTTTGCAGTCCAGCAAATGGTTCTGTTGATAATAGATAGTTAATTAATAACTTTTAAGCAATTTAAAATTGAGAGAAGCTCTTCACAATTCCAAAGGCAGACTGTCATGCACTTTGGAAAGCTTTGCGATGTTTAAAAAAGTGGAGAGCATGCCGCAGCGGAGATGCTTGAAGAAAGATAGAGACGAAGAATTGCAAGAATTGCAACTAGAAGAGAAGAATGGGTGTCATCTTAGTCTGGACTGAAGCTGTCCCTGCTTCTGTTCTGGATTTGTAGGATGTTTAGACCCCCCCCCCTTGTCGTGGGGGAGAGGCTTGCGTACCCTAATAAAGTTGTGAGCTATGCTGGCAGTGGCAAAATAGCTACCAATAGGGCCTCCCATACCAGACAGGTCACAACCGAAGGGCCTGACAAAGAGCGTCAATTGGCAGGATGGGCTCCCTAGCCTTTTGGCAACCATCCTAGGAGAAGGAAAACTCTAATTTCAAACCCGGGCAGATGGTGCTCGTCTAACCCTGTAAGGTCAACCATCTAAGAGAAGGAAACTCTAATCAAACCTACAACCTGAGGACCTCGCTGCCACTGTCCAAGCTTGCTAGGCCCTGGCAGACGAAACTTTGGTTTGGGTGAGGCCAGTTCTGTGCACGCTGCCCTCCACCAGAAATATCTATTGCACAGGTTCGAAGGACACATCCAACTTTTTAGTCATCAACATGCTTGTAGAAAGCATGGGATGAGTCCTTCCTGAATCTTTGTTCATGAAGAAAAGCCAAGACAAAATGAACAAATATGAATCAAAGCCTAAATGCAATTGCTAGTCCCAACTCAAGTTAATTCATTGAACCAGTGATTTTGGCTTACAATTTAGCAGTTGATTCAATGGTTCTATTCTGCTTAGTGCTAGCAGTTGGCATAAAGTAGCACCGGGACTGTGGTCATGAGTTCGAAGCCAGTCCAGGTTTGAGTGAGCTTCCAACCATTGTGTAGTTTGCTGTCGACCTTTGCAGCCTGAAAGACAGTTGCATCTCTCAAGTAGGAAATTTAGGTACTGCTTATGCAGGGAGGCTAATTTAACTAATTTACAACAGCACAAAAAATCTCCAGCAAGCAAGCAAAAAAGAATGAGGAAGAACTCTATCAGTGTCACATATAGACATTGAAGCGGCAGCTCCCCTAGTGGCCAGAATACCCTCATGAAAGCTGGAAAGTTAAATAGCCTCTGTGTGTCTGTCTATATGTTGTGTGACCATGACATTGAATGCCATGTATATGTACATTGTAATCCACCCTGAGTCCCCTGCGGGGTGAGAAGGGTAGAATATAAATACTGTAAATAAATAAATAAATACCCTGTGGGCACCAGATCCTGTCTGATTTTGGAAGCTAAAACTGGTTAATGCTTGGATGGGAGACTACCACCTTTTGCCATGTTTGCCACACCCTGCTGTTTCTTAGTCACGTGTGTCCTGGCTTCATCTGTGAAATACTGGACAGTTTGTCATAGGTTTAAGGTCTATTGTACAAAATTTAATTTCTACCTGACCAGGTTACTGCCTTTCAACATATAAAACAGAGCATCAAACAAGCCAGCCATTAAACTATGTAATAGTTCTTGTTGCACTCCAGGCCTGGAAACAACTATGATCACCACACCATACGAGTCCAGGAATATAAGCAAACAGTTTATTGTAAAACATATAAAAAGCAAGTTAAAAAGCAGAAATAAAAAAGGAAAATACATAATCCAAAAATGTTTAGCAACAGCTGATAAACAAACAACTATCCAAATGTCTCATAAAGTTCCAGAGGTGGCAAAGTCCAGGAATAGCCAGAAATCACAAATACAGCATAAGTCCACAAGCAAGAAGGTATGCCTAGTAAAAATTTGAATAGGAGTACATGAACAGGAAAATAGAAAACTTCCAGGATATTAAAATAGAAAACCAAGGCTTGACTTGAACCAGGAGCAAAAGAACTCAAGCTTAGCTTCTCACTTTAAAGCAGTGTTGCCTGAACTGCCCTTAAGGTAAACAATGTATTTTTAATAGACACCCATGAAAGCATTATGTCTCCCATGGATTTACTTCACAACTTTCCCATGTAAGCTCTCACACCAACATAATCTTGGTCTGAGAGATTTTGGGCTCTGATTTGTAAATGAAGACTTTTGTTGATCTCTGTAGCTTCAGGTGGTTTCTCTTGGGAACCCTCTTTATCACTTAACTCTTCACACAATTCCTTATCTACTATTGCACCTTCCGGTTCCTTTGACTGGCCTTGAGGCCCAGCACTTTCTGAGCCATTTTACTCACAGAGAGAACCATAATTTCCCAGACCTAAATTTCCTAGACTTGAGGGTCCATCACTTTGTGTCATAGGAAAGCCCACAATCCTCTCTGAATCATCAGTTTATTATTTATTTATTATTTGGATTTATACACCGCCACTCCCCGAGGGCTCAGAGTGGTTTACAAGCAAAAAAAATGACAATAAAACTATCAAACCAAATTAAAAACCAGTTTCACAGCTCAAATGCCACACGGAATAACTGCGTTTTGCATGCCCTCCAAAAAGTTTGCAAGTCCCGCAGAGCTCGAACTTCTGCAGAAAGTGTGTTCCACAATGAGGGAGCTCTCACCGAAAAGGCTCTACACCCAGTAACTGTTAAACAGATGGTATTAAAATTGGGAATTTCCAACAGATTTTGCTCTTCAGAGTGAAGTGATCTTTGGGGTTGGTAGGGGGTGAGGCGGTCCCTCAAATACACTGGCCCCAGACCATACAAGGCCTTGAAGGTGAGTACCATCACTTTGAAAGTAATTCGGTGCTTAATCGGTAGCCAGTGCAGCTGCTGGAGAATTGGGGTGATAAGACATCTTGCCGGCTCCCCAGCAAGGAGTCAGGCCACAGCATTCTTCACCAGCTTAAGCTTCCGAATCACTGCCAAAGGTAGGCCAATGTAGAGGGTGTTACAGTAGTCTAGTCTTGAGATGACTATGGCTTGGATCACCATAGCCAGGTCATTCCTAGACAAGTAAGGGGCCAGTCGCCTAGCCTGTTGCAGATGGAAAGTTCACTCGCTGTATCAACTGTAGCGGGGATGTCACAGCGGAGAAGCGAGATCTTGGCTATAAAATAGCTCTGAAAGGCCTCTGCGGTAAGGGTCTGATCATTACTTTTTGGGACAGTAGGAACCGTCGTCAAAGATCGAATTATCTTAAATAATTGTGCCGGGCGTGAGTTGCAGATGCTATCATGGAAGTATAGTACAATTTTTTAGCTTCAATGATAGCATGCTCATAGGACTCTAGCTGATCTACAACAGTCCTCCAATGGCCTCCATAAAAATAACTTAAGCTATCTACATCTCAGAAAGTATTATCAATCATTGAGTGGAGTTACAATGTAATTTCACTATACTTCCACTACAATGAAGAAAGAAAAAAACCTGAAGTTACTAGTTATTTGTAACATAATACATTTAAGCTCTGGATACATGAACTCATTTTTTCCAGTTTTGAAATTATAATTTTATACCTGTTTTGTGTTCCAGCAAAGGTGTGACTCAGCTCTTGGAACAAGAGGGGCTTTTTCTAAGGATATAAATATTTGCACCATGAAATCTATTATTCCTTCCTCCTGTTCAACTGAAGCAAGGCATTAACCTGATTTTCTTAACAAAGTTGGATACAGATGCAGCTCCATATTTATTTATTTATTTAAAAAAGCTTTAATATATTATCTGCAGTGTTCCCAGAATAGCATTTCTGTAACACGTGGCATATATATATATATATATATATATATATATATATATATATATATATATATATATAGTTGCCTAGCATCATGCTGTTGAGTATGACCTGTTTAAATCACTGGATAAAAATGCTCTTGAGTTACGTTCCAGGCTTTCAGCACAAAAATAAAAACCCTTTAGCATGTCATCTTATATTGTTGTCATCATTTCCATACACTGCATTTTCACTTATGAACATGAAAAAGACAGTCAAACAGCCAAGCTGAATTTGGACAGGAATCGCTCATTTTGGGAAATAGGAGAACCACTATTTAAAGATAAATAAAATAAAAACAAGTGATACTTCTCTGGTGTTTGTTAGTCTAACATCATGGATGTGTATGTTCATATTGAGAAGAATATACAGCTGAAGAGGAACTGTACTTTGACAATTTCGATTTCTTGCGCAGACCCATCTGGCAGTAGACATCAGCTACAATAGCTAGATGAATCCTCTGTGTATACTGCCTTCTAATAGGCCACTATGAGTATTGTTTTGACCTACTGTGTGGGGAAATCCTATGAAAGGTACCAATCCCACTAGCCAGGGCCGTAGCCAGGATTTTGATTCGGGGGGGGGGGGCTGAGTTTGGTTGGGGGGACTGAGACTGGTTGGAAGAGGGTCTACCCTAGCAAACCTTTTGTATTGTTATCCCAATAACCCCATTAATGTGGGATATGATGAGCATGGTGATCAGATCATGATATAAGTGCACATAACAGTTTAAATAATGTACCAGAAAGGCCTTCTCGCGGATCACCCTGAGAATTTCGGGGCTGAAGCCCCCTTAGCCCCCCCCCTGGCTACATGCCTGCCACTAGCTGAGTTCAAAAGCAGAAGGAGAGCTCTAGTTAGAAAAGATCTATAGTTTTTGACCTAGGGAGTAGGGTCTTTTAATGTTCATATTTTCAGGATAAATTCTTTGTAATATAATTTCTATATTGCATTGGCTTTTATTTTTTATTTTAGAGCTTTAAGGTTGCACCAAATGTTGCAGTAATTCTGCAACTGAAGACCAAAATATCTGGAGGAGCACAATTTGAGAAACACTGTACTAAACACATTACAGTGACATTTGTAGTGCTTTGTGTTTTGTAGAGCAGTGTTTCCCAACCAGTGTGCTGTGAGCGATCATCAGGTGTGCCATGGGAAATTGGAGCCTCCAATACCCTTTCTTCCCCCCTCCTGCCGAACACTTTTCTCCACTTCTCCATCTTCCCAGCCTCTGCTGGCTTTGCCTCGCTTTGCTCTGGGGCACAGAGCAGGTCACGTCTTCCTTCCTCCCCCTCCCCTCCTGAACACGCACACGCTGCCCCCTTGGATCAAAATGGTGGCAGAAGCGGCAATGTAGAAGAAAAAGTAAGTGTTCGGCAGGAGGGAGAAGAAAGGGCGTGAAGGGGAAGGGGAAGGGGGAGGAAGAGGTCTCTGTCGAAAGCTGGCATGGGCAAACTTGGACCTTCCAGGTGTTTTGGACTCCAACTCCCACCATTCCTAGCAGCCTCAGGCTCTTTTCCTTTTTTCCCCTCAGCCATTTAAGCAGGAAAGGGCCTCAGGCTGTTAGGAATGGTGGGAGTTGAAGTCCAAAGCACCCAGAGGGCCGAAGTTTTCCCATGCCTGTTTTAGGGACCTTAAAGTGGTGAGCCTCCTTCCAACACTGTGATTCTGGATAGAAAACAAACAACAACATAACATAACATAACATTGTTTGAGTCCACAGTGCTCTTCGGATATAGGTGAACTACAACTCCAAAACACAAGGTCCATGCCCACCAAATTCTTATAGCATTGTCTCTTGGTTATGGGAGTTCTGTGTGGGAAGTTTGTGTCTTTCTGCCATTCCTGCCAGGATATCTATGTTGTAGTCATCGAAACAAGCCCAGGTTTCACACTGAGTGTATAAATACATTTAAAAACATATTAACTATATGTATTACTGTGTCATTTTGTGTCATTTTGGTTGGTGGTGTGCCCCAGGATTTTGTAAATGTAAAAAATGTGCCGTGGTTCAAAAAAGGTTGAAAAACACTGTTGTAGAGAAAGGAAAAATATCAGTGGGGGAATACATTTCTGAATACATAAAGCCATGGATAATGGTGAACCATAGTTACTGAAAAGGACATTCAAGTGCCACCTCGGAGTTGGTTGAGGTAGGCAGGATTTCCCTGGGTACTGGTTGTGGGGGGTCGGGAAGGTCAGGGTTTTGCCCTTTTCTGCTCGAGATCCCCGAAACTCCACTGTGTGAAATGCTGGACTAGATGGGCTGAGGTCCGATTCAGCATGGCTCTTCTTATGTTCTTATGTACCCTATTGAAATGGAGAACTTTTGGCCCAGTATCACAGAGTCACACAAGAGGATCTAAAAAATACCTAAAGAAGATGTATTTTGTTAGACGTGGATAAATGTAATGGTCATTGGTCCCACAGATATGGAATTCATACTGTATTTATATCCTGGATTGATGAGAAACTTCTCAACAGAGGACTTATACTGTGCAAATTCACATATTTTTTATATCCATAGAAAACAACATTCTATGCATTATAACAATCCTTCTGTGTAAAAATACTATTTTCTGCACAGAATATCCTTTTCTTCCTGTGAAAAACAATAGGCATGGTTAGGTTCAATCAGAATCTTTGTAATTTGGAATGAATCCGGAAAGATTTGCTTTTTAAAGCAATTTTGAAGTTTTTAAGGAAACTGGAAGATTTATAGTTAACGGTTGTAACCACCCTCTTTTTGCCCACCAAGTGATGTATAAAATGATTTGGCTTGGCAAAAATGACCACTTGCTATCACATGGGAAAATCCATATTTTCCCCAAATCTAGGTGAACTTGCTAACTGAAAGGTTGGTGGTTCGAAACTGGGGAGCGGGGTGAGCTCCCACTGTTAGCCCCAGTTTCTGCCAACCTAGCAATTCAAAAACATGCAAATATGAGTAGATCAATAGGTACCACCTCTGTGGGAAGGTAATGGCGCTCCATTCAGTCATGTCAGCCACATGTTACCATCTCTTTGGCTTAGAAATGAAGATTAGCACCCCCTCCCTCCAGAGTCAGACATGACTAGACTTAATGTCAAGGAAAAATCTTTAACTTTACTTAAAAATAGCAAAAAAAAATCCAATGTGATGAGGTACTAGGATTCTAGATCTTAATGCATGTGTTTAAGACCTGATGTGTCACATTGTTAATGTATGGATTCATTGCTGCAAGATGTGGCATCTGCATGGACAACTGTGGAATGGGGATTAGTTAGATTCACAGAAGATAAACCTATCCAGGGGCTACTAATCATGACCTCTATAAGTGATCAGATTCAGAAATGATATTATGTCTCTCAAAACCAGTATCTAGGGTTCAATAATAGGACATTGTATTATTTCCAAGTTTGTCTTGTAGGTTTCGCAGAAGCATCTAACAAGCCATTGTGTGAACAGAATGCTAAACCAGAGATGCCTTTAGGCTGATCCCACCAGCTCCTTCTTTTATTCTTAATTGATAGAAACACACACACACACACATGCACACATCATAGTGATTTCAGCATTGGACTACAACTCTAAACAAGAGGAATTAAATTCCAACTTGGCAATAAAAGCCTACTAAGTAACTTTGGGCAAGTCACACACTTTTAATCTTAAGGTTACCATAAGTCAGAAATTATTCAAAACAGCAAATAATAAGTTTATTAGGTCATACTGAGCTATAAGCTTTTACTGGCTGGCTTCTGTTAGTGACATATGCAAGTGTAAGCCCAACCCACGCTTTACTATGTCTACTTTTGGATATCACTGAGATTGGTATTGTGTCGCCATCGTCCTCTGGCACCTCAGCCACTCTTAGATTCATTGTTATGCCCTGTACCCCACCCACAACCATTATGTGCCTGGCAAAGATCATGAAGGATGCTCCCCCCTGCCTCCACCAGGCATTGGATAGCCTGGGAAGGGTGGGATCAGTGGTAAAATCATGAGTTGAGAGGGTTGAGAGGAGAGTTGTAGCATAGGTTCTCTTATGGAACTTTTATGTTATGATCTTCCATGTATGATCTCAGTCGCAAACAATAATGCGTGATCCTCAAGGAGTTTGTTGGTTTCAAGATTTCTCAGAACAAGTCCACCTCACAATACATCTTAGTCTTTATATATAGAATGTTAAAGGAACACATGCTCCCTCCTTATATTCAGGCAACTTTAATATTTGGTCCTAATGCCTGGAATACTGTGTCCAATTCTGGATAATGCAAAGCAAGAAAGATATTGAAAAGTTTCAAGGTGTCTAGAGGAGGGCGACTAAAATGATCAAAGGTCTGGAGACCCTGAATCCCTATGAGGAGTGTCTTTAAAAGCTGGGTATTTTTAGCCTGCAGAAGAGCAGGTTGAGAGGAGACATGATAGCCATGTATAAATATTTGAAAGCACGTCATAAGGAAGAGGGAGCAGGCTTGTTGTCTGCTGCCCTGGAGACTAGGACTTAGAGGAATGGGTTCAAATTACAGGGAAGGAGATTCCACTTGAATATCAGGCAGAACTTCCTGGCTATAAGAGCTGTTCAACAGTGGAACACACTGCCTTGGAGTATGTTGGAAGCTCATTCTTTGGAGGCTATTACCACCTCTTAGGGGTACTTTGTGCTTTTCCTGCATGGCAGGGGGTTACACTAGATGACCCATGTGGTCTCTTCCAACTGTATGAATGGCTCTGGCCCACTTTACCTGTCTGAACATGTCTCTCCCTAGGAACCATCAAGGACTTTAAGATCATCTGGGGAGGCCCTGCTCTCGGTCCCGCCACCATCACAGTCACGTTTGGTGGGGATGAGAGACAGAGGCTTCTCCTCATTGGCCCCTTGGCTGTGGAACTCACTCTCTAAATAGGTTAGATCTGCCCCCCCCTTCCTGACCTTTTGCAAGAAACTTAACACTTGGCTGTGGGAGCAAGCATTCCCAGAATAGACGGTTTTTATGGGCTTAGATGAGATTGTCTGGACTGCATTTTTTGGGCTGATTTGAAGCATGTTTTAAACTTGGGAAACTGTTTTTAAATGTATATTTATTATCATTTTATGTAATTGTGTATTTTATTGGTGTTTTTATATTGTTGGAAGCCGCCCTGAGTCCCTCTTCGGAGGTTGAGAATAGGACGGGATACAAATGTTCTAAATAAATAAATACGATTCTATCCTTATGTTAGCAAGAAACTGGGGTGGTTCCTACCTCTTTTCCTGACTGTGTTTTTATACCTTTTGCAAGAAATAAAAGCTCATTAGCCTTTTAGTATACATCCCAGGCTTCTGATGAATTGTGTGCAGGCCAATTAGGAAAGAAAAAAAACCCTAAATGATTCTGCACCTTTTTTTAAATGGAGTTTTTCACTCACAACTCAAAAAAGCCCTGACTGAACAGGCCTGCAAATATGAAAGGAAACATTTAGAAATGCAGTGTTTGTCAAAGTTTCATTTCAGCTTGGGTCCTGTTGTCTCTGCAAAGTAAGATAAAAGAGTCCAGCAGATATGGATGACCTTCATGCCATCAGCGCCTGATACTGATGGTATTGTATGTTTGAGAGAAGGGTTGAAGAGATTCCAAATTCCGTTATCAAGTACACTAACATTCCACAAATAGTACTCATCCACCCAATGTAACTTAAAGACAGCGAGACTGACTCACACACTCATTATGTTGTAAATGTAGGACCCTTTTCGTTCACAACACACATGCCCACAAACTTTTGTACGGTGACGGTTTTTTTCAGCCCTCTGTCCATTCTTTTAAAGACCATAACACAATAACATTTCATCTCACAAACATGTATATATTTCCCAGAATACTTCAAAAACACAGGACAGATGGAAGCTGACAGTTAGCCACATTCGGTTTCTCAACAAGTTACTCCAAAAGTTTCTGAAATCTCTTCTTCTCTCCAAACTTTGGGAAAATTCCCCCTCAATATACTGGGCACTATCACAAAATTAATTGGTATTTCCAATATTATTGCAACAGCCTAAGTCCTTGGAGACCAGATTTCAGAAGGATTCTTTCCCCGTTCATTTACTATATTAAATATACATAAATATATTTCCAACAACTGTTAAGAAACCTACGGCTCTGCAAAATCAAAAGCATGTCTTACACAAGTAATAACCAGAAAGCATTCCGTGAAGCTGAAAATATGAGAGAAATATTCCCCTTTCCACTAAAATTAATGATACACCCTTTGTTAAGAAAGCAGCAGTGCCGAAGCTGCCTAGAGAAGCTTCGCTCCAATGAAGTAAATCAGGGAAAAGCCACAAATTCTAACTCTCCAGCAGCATCCACTGGTACTAAACTTATTACAGCTCCAACTTGGAGATAAATCCCCCTTTAAAATAATAAGACAATCAACTGTTCCTTCCTGCATTAAGGCATATATTTTAAGCTCTCCCCTGAGCCGCGCTACAACATCTGCTTAAAGTGTCCCTCCCTCCCTCCCTCCCTCTCCATATCTTGAAAAGAGGATTTCTTTACCGCAAACCCCTTTTGCTTCTTAAAACCCACAACTTCACATTGAGGTCACAGTTCTCAAATGACAGTTCGGTTGAGGTGAACCCCCACACATGCACACAGTGATCCTCAAAGCCAAGCCTGCACAACCACATGCTGTACAGCTGTTTACTCCAGAGTCAGCACCACTGGAGTTACAAGTAGGGAGGGCTTCAGAGGAAACACATTTAGGATTGGGGTTCAAGGCGGGGATTTGGGGAGGGGGGGGAAGAGAAAGAGGCCTACCTACCTTAAAACTTTCCAGCTTTTCAGTGGGTCCAGATCAGAGATGATAGATACCATTGTAATTTCTCTATTGCTTTTTCTTCCCCCCCTCTCTCTCCAAAGAAAGGAGATATTCAAAAGCAACTCAACTGCAGCTTGTACAAAGCAGCCTGTCCCTCCTTTCTATCTCTCACTTCTTGCTGTGTAGGAATGACAACAGACAGTCCAGAAGAAGAAAAACCCACAGCTCTTCTTTCTTTTTCCAGCTGATAAGAACTTCAGCCTCCCTCTGGCTCTCCCTCCACCCGCCCAAGTCAATCTTGTTGTGCTCTACAGCTTGGCAAGCTCCTTGGTTGGATTTCTCCACCACTTTCCCCACTCCCTCCTTGAAAACAAAAAAAAGGAAGCAGGAAGAAAACTCTTGAGATCTCCTGCTCAACTGGTTCAGTTTTGACCTTTTTGCATCTGCGGTCCACTGTGCAGCCGAGCATAAGCTCCCAGTCAAATCCCCCCTTTATGAACACTGTCTGCCTCGGCTTTCTTCAAGAACAAGAGCAGGGATCACAATTTGGGAAACTCCCTGACTCCGCTTGCAAATCAGTCACAGATTATTATAAACTGGAACAAGTTTCTATTTCTTATGCTGTTGGCTATTCCCTCTTCCCAACCCCCTTGCCCTTTCCAGCTTTCTAAGACATAGCCCAGAGTTCAAGATCCCCCTCCCATTTCCCCATAATTGAGATTTTATGACACTCCTAAAGCAAACACATTTTCTTTCCTTCCCAAACTCCCCACCCTTCCTTCTTTAGGAGCCTTCCCTCCCCCCTCTGCCCCCCTCCCCCATTGCATTGACCAAAACAAACTCACTCTGACTCTTTTTCTTTTTGTTGTTGTTGCAATGTGTAACAGATTTGTTAATTTCAGAGTCACAATTCAAAACAGCCCGGCTTCTGGCAGCATATTGCTATTATTCTGGAAATGAGAAGGCGGAGGAAAGAGAGGGGGGTTGCAAAGAGAATATGAGTGAGCGAGAAAGAGTGAGAAAGTGCTTAATGACTTGCAGTACTTGACTCTGAATGCCTTGTTTGCATTCAAAATCCCAGGAGGTGAAAGGTGTCTATTTAATTTGTGAGGGGAAGAGGGCATTTTTCTCCTAGTAGCCTCTTTAAGGGAAGTAATGAGATTGCTACAATTCGTGAGTGCAAAAAAAAATTTGGACCAGCAAATTTGGGGTGCTTTATTTCTAATTATTGGCTAGGTAAGAGAGGCCTTTGAGTCAACTTATCTACTTGGCTTCCTGTTTGCAGATTTGTCAATTTCTATCAGATAAAGTCACAGAATGTAGAAAGATGTTGAAACAAAATATGAATGAGTACTGGGGTCTTCCAGATGTTGTGGGACTGCAAGATCCATTAGCCTTTGGTTATGAATTGTAGTTCAACAATATCTGGAGAGTCATGTGATTCCTACCATTGGTACACACATTCAGTGTACAAATCTACCTTTAAAGTAGAATAGTAGTGCACATTCTACAAACATATCTATATTTATTTATTTATTTACTGTATTTGCATCCTGTCCTTCTCAACCCCAAGGGGGACTCAGAGCAGCTTCACATATTGGCAACAATTCAATGCCTTAAAACATAATATTGGTAAAAACATTAAAAACAGAGAATTAAAACACATGAAAACAGTTACATGAATTATTAAAATCATATAATCCAATGTCATAGTCCAGGACTATACCAAAATGTCATGGTGCAGATTCTTTGTACATTTATTGTACTGCAGTTAATCTCCATAGCCATGATTTAACTTCCTTTCTGAAGTCTAAAAGGGAAGGAGCTGATCTAATGTCACTGGGGAGGGAGTTCCACAGCCAAGGGACCACCACTGAGAAGGCCCTGTCTCTCGTCCCCACCAACCATGCCTGTGATGGAGGTTGGACCAACAGTAGGGCCTCGCCAGAAGATCTTAATTTTTGTGATGGTTCATATCATACTGTAAAGGATTTGTCTTGGATGGAATATAATGCCAGGACATCATTGCCTTCAATACTGTGCATATTCGCAATGCCATTCCATATTTCAATTCTGACAGATAAAATATAAAATATATTGAATTGAAAAAAACCCCTGAAATCTGACATATGCCCTGGAATTGGTGGCACTGGACTAAAAGTTAGTATGCAGTGCTTTTTTTTATAAACAAAAAAGGAGGGGGGTGAGGAGGTCTCCGGGGAGCTCCCATTAAGTTGTGGGGTCCCCCAGGGGGCCTTCCTCTCTCCCTTATTGTTCAACATTTACATGCGCCCCCTGGCCCAGCTGGCCCGCGACTTTGGTCTGGGGTGTTATCAGTACGCAGATGACACCCAGCTTTTGCTGAGAATGGACGGCAGGCCGGACCCCGTACCCGATTGTTTCCATCAATGCCTTGAAGCCATGACTGGATGGCTGCGGGCCAGCTGACTGAAGGTGAACCCGTCGAAGACGGAGATCTTGTGGCCTGGTCGCCCTGGGCTGGATGAGTGCTGGTTGCCTACCCTGGATGGCGAGCGTCTTAGCCCGTCATCCCTTGTTAAGAGCCTGGGTGTCCAATTGGACCCTTTGCTGTCCATGGAGACCCAGGTCGCCATGGTCAGCAAAACCTCGTTCTACCATCTACGTCAGGCTAGGCGACTGGCACCCTACCTGTCCAGGAATGACCTGGCCACAGTGATCCAAGCGACGGTCATCTCGAGATTAGACTACTGTAATGCCCTCTACGTTGGCCTTCCCTTGTCGACAATCCGGAAACTCAAGCTAGTGCAGAATGCCGCTGCTCGCTTGCTGGTGGGAGCACCAGTGAGGGAGCACATTACTCCCATCCTACGGCAACTGCACTGGCTTCCTATTGAGACCGAATTGCCTTCAAGGTGCTGGTTTTAACCTTTAAGGCCTTATATGGTCTAGGGCCTGAGTACCTGAGGGACCGCCTTACCCCGTATGTTCCCCCGAGATCACTACGCTCAGAAGAGCAGAATCTGCTACTCATTCCATCTGTCCACTCGTGCCACCTCTCTTCAACAAGGCAGCGTGCCTTTTCTGCTGCGGCTCCTGCGTTGTGGAACTCCCTCCCGGACGATACTCGAGCTATGTCAGAGCTAGCTCCCTTCCGGAGGGCATGCAAGACGGCCCTTTTTAGACTGGCTTTTAATTGAGATGGCCCGGCTCGGCATGTTTTATCTATCATTCTCTGTGAATTTTATATTGTTTTTATGTTTTTTGTGTACTACATGCCTATTGTATGTTGCATATTTTATTGCGTACTGTGATCCGCCCCGAGCCTGTAGGGAGGAGCGGAATATAAGATCAAATAAATAAATAAATAAATGTAATAAATTATGTCTATGTATTTCAGTTTATAAACAGATTAAAATAGACCCTTGGCATTCACTGGACTTGGTTCTGGGACCCACCCTGGATATCAAAATCCCTGGATAATCAGGTTCCATTATGTACAATGATGTATATATAAATTGGAAAAATCAATGTTTTCTATTCTAGAATATTTTCAAATCATGGATGGCTGAATCAGTGGATGCAAAATTCATGGATATATAGGGCCAACCTTAATTTATGAGTTTATTAATAGGTGCATGGCATTAATCGATATATAGAAATCAACATGCATACATCCAGAACAGGGATGCTCACACTTTTTCAGCATGCGAGCTACTTATAAAACAACCAAGTCAAAATGATCTATCTACCCACTACAAAAAGGTGAAACATATAACACAATATCTGCTTTGAACTGAGTCCACACTGCCATATACTCTGATTCAAAGCAGATAACATGGGATTTCATTCAACTGTGTGGAGAAGACCTCAGATAATCCAGGGCCAGCAGCACTTGGGTGGTGTCGGGAGCCTGTGGGGTGGGACTGAGCCTTCCTCCCACCCTGCCTGCGATCTACCAGGACACCCTACGCGATCTACCAGTAGATCACGATCTACCTAATGAGCACCCCTGATCTAGAATAATAGATTCATAGAGTTGGAAGAGACCTCGTGAGCCATCCAGTCCAATCCCCTGCCAAGAAGCAGAAAAATCACATTCAAATCACCCCAACAGATGGCCATTCAGCCTCTGTTTAAAAGCCTCCAAAGAAGGAGCCTACACCACATTCCAGGGCAGAGAGTTCCACTGCTGAACAGCTCTCACGGTCAGGAAGTTCTTCCTAATGTTCAGGTGGTGTATCCTTTCCTGTAGTTTGAAGCCATGGTTCTGTGTCCTAGTCTCCAGGACAGCAGAAAACAAATTTATTTATTTATTTTCATTTACAAAGCTATGTAGCAAGTTGGTGAATGTATGGATTCATAATTTACAATGTCATTTGTTTCTCTATTTCATTGAGGATATAGGGATAGAGCAATTTTTTAAAAAATTATACAAGTGAAACATGTTTCTTCTGGTTCCCTAGTGACATCACTTCCTGTTTTCCATGATGTTAGATGGCACATTCATGCATGCAAGTCATTACTCCAAGTTGCTGTGAACCCTTGTATTGACTAGCCCCTCGTCGCTCAAAATGTTAAGGAATTCACATGTGTCCATGAGCAAATATCTTAACTGGAAAGTTACACAAGTCTTGAACGTAATTGTTTGTGAACTGGACAAAATGGTTGCTTCCTTTCCAGAGAGTCAAGAGGATTAAACACACTGTAAATCTCAGTTGATGTAAGCCAATGAAAATAGATCTGTCACCTTGATTTTGGCTCCTCTTGCCCACTTTGGTTCTAGAACGGCACTCATTTTAAAGCTACATTGGCACCTCTTTTGAGCAAACTTGTCACTGCATAATTCATATTAATTGGCAATGGGGAGGTACAAGGATTTTAAATCAAAGCCATGGAATTTATAAAACTGGACAAGAAAATGAGTCATTACCTTGTATATTCTTTATGGGTTGGTTATTTATTGCAGCTGGCCAGTGTTACCCAGTTAAACCACATGATTTTATTTTGTTTTTTTCCAAGCAATTTTTGTGATATGACTTGATTTCCGATTTTAATGCTTTTTAAAAAAACCTATAATGTGGCAGCATTCACAAAAAAACCCTTTACTGCAAACCTTATAATAGGGGCACTCAGGACAGACAAAAATGTACAATGTGAACATGATATAACTATTGTTATTGTTGTTGTTGTGATTTCTAATTTAAGACAAACCTACCATTGGGTTTTCTGGTTGCTGAGAGTGTGTGACTCACCCTAATGTCACCTAGTAGGTTTCCATGATGGAGCAGGACATTGAACCCTGGTTTTCAGGGTTATAGCCCAATGCACAAATCTGACTCTTAGCTCCCAAACAATTTTTTTCTTTAACTGGCAGCACATTGTAATACTCAATATTTGCCTATCGTCCTTCCTCTAGTGATATCATTCAGCAAATATACTGTGAAATTGTGAGTGTAACCTGTAGTTCTCCCTGCAGAGAACCAAAGCTAGCTTCTAACATTGAAGCTCCTGTGTGTTTGATGAAAGCATGATTTGTGCATGTAAAAGTGTAATACCAAATGGCCATCCTATTTACTAGTTAAGGACTACCCAGAGATCACACTTAGCAAGTAAAGGAGTGAATCCACTCAAACATTCTACTATACTCTGATAACACAGAAAACAACCTTAAACCATGTAGCTCACTATTGTCAGTACAGGCAGTCCCCTAGTTACAAACACCCAACTGACAAATGACTCAAAAATGGGGGTGAGGCAACAGGAAGTGAGAGAAATCTAACACTCAGAAGGAAAATTCACTTCTGAAAGAACTATCATGGGAAAAGGTGAAAGCTTTATTACCAATCTTTGTTTCTACAACAAGCCAAATTTTTCAAAATCTAAGAACCTTTCCCACCCCAGCACAACACACGTTTGCCTCCTCCCCCGAGGAGAGAACAATGAGTTCTATCAAAACTACTTTGAGGGGGGCGGAGCCAGGCCCTCTGCACTGGGCTGCCCCCTTCTTCAGTCTGGAGCCAAGCATTGACCCACCACTCTCGGCCATTAAACAGTATATTAGGGTTTCCGTTAAGGGGCCGGGTAGGATTTTTTCCCCCTCTTATGCTCTAGGGTTTTCCCCCCTGCCTACCCTTTACTGTTACAGGGCAAATTGGGATGGTGTGCCATTAAACAGGTGATCACGGTAAAAGCTAAAATTTGGTGTACGCCCAAGGCACCCCCTTCAGGGGTGAAGGCCATTAACTAAAACACTCGCCTAAGGTTCAAACATGTCTTAGGGTTCCCATAAATTAGAAATAACTTGAAGGCACACAGCAATCACAATAAAGCCAATAAAGGCAGTATGCTCCAGTGTGCTCTCAGTCATCGTCATCATCTTAGAAACTCTTTGGTCAGGGTGCTGCCAGTCTACAAAAGTAAGTTTGGGGGAGTACCATCAACATAACTGTAATATAGCCTAAGAAGTTACAACAGCAATACAGGATCTTGTCCATACAGTTAGCCTTTCACATTTGTGAGTTTTACTTTTGTATAATTGAGTATTCATAGATTTGATTTATATGTTTCCTCTAGGAAACTTATCACATTGGGATCGCCCGGGCGGGGTGGGTGCCCGGCTTCCGACCCTGGACGGTGCGGCGCTGTGCCCAGCGCCGTCTGTGAAGAGCCTGGGGGTCCACCTGGACTCCCAGCTGACCATGGAGGCCCAGGTCTCTGCGGTCAGCAAGGCTGCTTTTTCACCTCCGCCAGGCAAGGAGGCTGGCCCCTACCTCTCCGGAACGACCTGGCCACGGTGATCAAGCCACGGTCATCTCAAGGCTAGATTACTGTAACGCGCTCTCGTTGGCCTTCCTCTGTCGTCGATCCGAAGCTCAAGCTGGTGCAGAACACTGCCGCCCGGCTCCTGTCTGGCACGCCAGCAGGTTGCCGTATAACACCCGTCTTGCAGGATCTGCACTGGCTGCCTATTGAGCACGGATCGCCTTCAAAGTGTTGGTTCTTACCTTCAAGGCTCTGTACGGCCTGGGGCCAGCGTATCTGAGGACCGCCTCACTCCCTATTGCCCATCGAGATCACTACGGTCTGAGGATGCCAACTTCCTGGAAATACCATCAGCAAAGTCGGCACACCTGACATCTACCCGCCGGAGGGCGTTCTCCATCATAGCCCCCACGCTGTGGAACGCCCTCCCGGCCGAAACCAGAGCCCTGAGGGATTTACTCCCATTCAGGCGGGCCTGCAAAACCCATCTGTATAGGCAGGCCTTCGGAGAGTAGGCCCGCGTGCTCTGGGTACTGTGTTGTGGCTCCTGTTGCTGCTCCATTTGTTTTATTGCCTGTTCTGCTATTGCTCTAATTGTTCAATTGTTTTATGTTTTTAATCTTTGTTTTTATGCCCCTGGCTCTTGTGAGCCGCCACGAGCCCCCGGGAGTCGGCGGCATAGAAGCCTCAATAATAAATAAATAAATAAATGAATATACTTCATTTCTGAGACTCTTTTAACAGGATTCCAAATGGGTCTTATCACATGACACTTGCCTCATTCTATTAGTAATCTCTTGAAATTTGTCTGCAAAACACCACAAACATGGGATTCTAATTGTGTGTTTTCTATTTACTCCAATTTTATACATTGCTAAAGTGCTGTTTTTACATATGATCATAACATTAGCATGCATTTTATCAGCCAAAATCTCATGAAAATGGTAATTCGAAACTTCCAGACTATGTCACTACATTATATTTGGAAAAAAATAAATAAATAAACATTTGGATGAATTGGAAGAAACAGGCCTTCTGTAGTGTGATGAGTTGAATTACAGTATTTTCAAATTGAAAGAATTGGTATAGTTGGGTGTGACGGGGAGAGTATGCATCCTGTCTAAATACAGTATACATCAAGTTCTTAAAAAAATATGGGATGCATACTGATGTAAATGGAGTTCATCCCAATGTGATAAGGTAGGTCTTTCAGTTCAATTTCATGGTCAACTTCCACCAATAGCTGGAGAACCTGGAGATTTCCCAAAAAGTGTTCACTCAGTTCTCCCACTTTCATGAGAGTCCTATTTTCCTAACCCTAGTGAATGTGGAGGGCTCTCTAACTGTGTTTCCAGGAAAGCAAATGGTGGGATTGAAGAATGCCACACACTTTCCAGGAAATTAACATATGTAGTATATTTCAGGTTTCCTTTTCCATGACCCTGATGTTCCTACAATCCTTCATTACACATTGTTCTTTCTCTTTCTCCATTTCCTCTAAACATTTCTTCCCAAATCTTCCCAGCACTTTTGTCCCATTTCTCTGTGTTTATTTTTTATTATCTTTATTCTCTTTTCCTGACCCTACCTGACATTTCGCCCACTCTGCCACAGCAAAGAAAAATAAACATTTAAAAATTAAAGAAAAATAGAGTACAAGCTTTCTAAAAATAAAAGCAGAAAGGTTAAGTATAGCACATGCATACTTGCAAACCAGAACAGACTTTTCAAGGCATGTTGAATGGTCTACGCTCACAATATCGAGTTATGCAAATACATAACCATTCAGTCATTCCCTTCTCTTCCTGATGCTTAGTTCCAGAGTTTGGAAAAGTTGACTACTTAATGGGCAGTAGTCATATTTTTGAACTGGAACCCATGGAATTCACCAATACTTGGATGGTCACATGATTTCTCTTTGGTCTGATTCTTATTAAGACACCCAACATGGTGTAGTGATTTATTTATTTATTTCGTATCAAAAGCATTGCATAAATTAGTATAAAACTGATTAAAATAGAAGGTATGTAGGCGGCTAAATATCTTTTGACCAAAAACGGGCAACAGCAACGGCATTGTCTGTAGCCTCCAACAATTCCTCTTCTGTACATGAAGCTGGACACAGTGGACAGGCATACAGATGTGGAGCTGTCTGTTCTGCTCCACAGTCATATAAGGTGAAGTGATATGAGCACAAGACTAGAGACGCCATTGCACATGCTGATAGAATGAAGGCATTTCGTATTCATTTTATCAAGGCAGTAGTCACGCAAGGGGCATCGGGGCCTGTTGCCCTGTGACCTGTTCTATCATGGCTTACCCCCTGCCCCAGCCCATGGGGAGAAGCCTTTTTTCTGTGGCTTGACTCATCTTTCCCTATGAAAAGACAGGAAGTCTGCTATTGTCCACTGCCACAAATCTTGTGGCCGTGGCAGCTCTTCATCCATGAAGGTGCCCTGGAAGGTCTCCAGGGTGTGATGGGAGCCATTGGGCTCCATGGCTGAATGGGAAAAACCCCTGTTGTGCCACTGAAAATAAGGTAAGTGTGAAGAGGTCCTGGGACTCTGGTACACAAGGATCAACCCCCTGCTCAGCCATGAAAATCCACTTGGGGACTTTGGGCAACCCACATTATCTCAACCCCAAATGAAAGCAAATAAAGCAAAGCTCTGAAAAAAATCCTGCCAAGAAAACTCTGTAATATATTCACTTTAGGGTCTCATAAGTCAAAAGCAACTTTAACATACAAATCAACAACACCAAAGAACCATGGCCAATATTTCTCCATCTTCTTGCCTTTAAAAAAGCAAGAAGTAGTACCAGAGCAGAGAGAATATTTGAGATAGGAGCCTCTTTGTGGTTCTGCTGGAAACTTTCATCTTTCATGACTCTATTCAGAAATAGGGATGTTTCCTTTTTAAATAAGAGTTAAGGTACAGTACGTATGTTGACCTGTGAATGAGTGGTTGTTTTTTTAAAACTAAAGTTGCTAGGTATATATAAGTATATAGTGAGTTGTTACTACAGTTGATCACCCTGCAACTGTCCCACTTCACATTGCAGGTGGTGCCAGCTCCCTGTGCCTCACTAGACTACAATTCATAGCATTGAGCAGTAGCAGTTAAAGTTGTGTCAATGCATTCATTCTACAGTGTAAATGCACCCTGGGTCTCTCCACCCAACTCACTACAGTCCCCTAGCATTATTATAGCTTTCCACAAATTGGTGCACTGTAAATGGTTTTGACTACAATTCCTATTAATCCCATCTGAGATAAATAATTATAAGGAACTATAGAAAATAAAATCCAAACCTCTTGGAGGATCCCAGTGGAAGAAGAAGACCACCCTAAAGGGTGCCTAATGGGAGCCAAATTTTCAGATTTAGTTTGCCTTTGCAAGCTTCAAAAGCTTTAGTTTTTCAAAAAGTGTATGTGCATGTGTGTGAAGATGAAAATTTGTACAACCTCTGCTTCTTTGCCAAGATGCAGACAGGCCCATCTGTAACCCATTACTCAACAGATTTACTACCAAGAGGCGAAAGTATAATAACTGTGCAAGTTCCACGACTTGCTGGAAGGACTAAAGACCACCAAATCTTTTAAAATGCAAGTTTTCTATGGTCACAGTGTATTTTCCAACGAATAGCAGTCATTAAGGTTTCACAGATTCATTGCAGATACACAAAGAAATTGTCCAAGATGCAGAAAGCATTTAGGAAAAACAACAAGCCGGAATCCCCACCTACATCAAGTGGCAGTAGAAGGGCCAGTGGAAATAAATGGTCAGAGGATTTTACTTTCTTGGTTTAGACAGCTGTGTATAGAGGGAATACTGAAAAGCCCCAGAGACGTTTATTATAAATCTAACAGACTCAGCGTGGGACATCAGCTATAAACACATATGAGGTCAAGAGTGATGAACTTTTGCTCCTCCAGGTGTTTAGCCTATAACTCCCATAGGCCCCACGCAGCATGGCCAAGGGTAAGGGATTGTGGGAGATGCAATCCAAACATTAGCAGGGCCAAAGATTCCTCATCTGTGTGCCAGAGATCCTGTTGATACTGCATTGAAATTTCTCCCACATTTCCTCCCAGGAATTTTCAAGTCAATTTGAAGACAAAGAAATCGTTTTTTTGGATTTTTTTCAAAGGAGAAGGAAATTTCAATGCTATCATCATATCTGGAATATGATGGTCATGCAAGGGATATTAATCTGAAATTTCTTTTTCCTTGCATGGTAAATGAAAAACATGCCAAATAAATGAATCTAATTACAATATGATGAGTGGATTTTAAAAAAAAATCTTAGAAAGATCTTGCACTTCATTAAGATTGATTTTTGTATTATTTCCGCAAAGACCAAGAATTGAGAACTAAAATTCAATGTTGTTTTCTTTCATTAATATTTGAGACAATTTCAGAGCATTTGTGCTTCAGACTGTCTTATTTTGTGGTAGGTGTAGGTGTGTCCAAGGAGTCATTAAACATAACCAGCCCAAGGACCACAAATGCAAGCAGTCCGAGGAATACCAGCCAAAGAAACTGAGCTGAGAACAACATAGCTCCCTGCAGCCTCTAAAAGATTTATATGGCCTGTCTTTGAATGAAAGGTGCTTGATGAACCATCAACATCTATCCAGTGGTTCCTTCCTTCAAAGCTTTTCCTTGTCTTGTCACCAAACTTCAAAGCTTAATCTTCAGTTTTCACCAAGTTCTACTAAGGAGAATGCCATCAACTGCTTCAGTCACCAGCTTCTCAGATTTGGAGAGGGAAAAGATTTGCCTTGGGAAAGAAGCTCCTTGCAACCCACTCCTCTGAATCAGGTCCCCTGGATTCCAGAGGATGAGTTTTAATAGAAGGGCTGTTTAAATTAGAAGCCTTTGCTTGGCAGTGAAAGGTGAGGGGTCACCCAAATTCCTGTGGGAAGGAGTTCCATCATCTAGGAATGCTTCCTTCTGTGTATTCCCAGGAGGAATTTGGGAGAGTGGGACAGAGAGCCCTTCTCTTAAGATCTTATGACTTCAAGTGATTCATATGAGGGAGATATCAACTTTACACAATCCACATAAGTCTTTGTAAGTAATAACCATCACTTTTATTGTACCTAGAAAAAAACCAGTAGGTAGTGTTTCAACAAGGGCCTGTTAAGCTCATGATAAAAATGCTTTTGCCCACTGGAATTATTCCAGAAATTGGAGACAGCTCAACAAGCTCTATAGCTTGAATACAGAGACCTTGTCTTCACCAAAATCCTACAAACAACATTAAAATAGTATTTATTTATTTCAGACGTTTATATCTGGTCCTTCTCACCCCCGGAAAGGGGGGGGAGGAGACTCGGGGTGGCTCACAACCGGCAACAATTAGATGTCAAACAAACAGTAGCAATAGAATCGCAATTAAAACATTATTTGAAAATAACAAATTATAAGCATCCATTTAAAAGTTAAACAATTCCATAATAATAATAATAATAATAATAATAATAATCTGAAAAAGTTACAGAAAATGAACATGTCAAACTACTCTGGGACTTCCGAATCCAGACTGACAGAGTTTTGGAGCATAAAACTTCTGACCTCACGGTTGTGTTAGAAAACAAATTATGGATCGTTGATGTTGCAATCCCAGGCGACAGCAGGATTGAAGAGAAACAATTGGAAAAGCTCACACAATACGAGGATTTAAAGATCAAACTGCAAAGACTCTGGCACAAGCCAATGGTGATCGGCACACTGGGTGCAGTTCCTAAAGACTTTGGCCTGCACTTAAACACAATTGGCACTGACAAAATTACCATCTGCCAGCTGCAAAAGGCCTCCTTACTGGGATCTGCATGCATTATACGCCGATACATCACATAGTCCTAGACACTTGGGAAGTGTCTGACGTATAATCCAGTCCAACAACCAGCAGAGTGATCTTGTCTGCTATGAACTTATCTTGCATTTCAAATAATAATAATAATAACAACAATAATAATAACAATCATAATAATAATTTATTTGTGCCTCATCCCATCTCCCTGAGGGGACTCAGAAAAGCAAGACATTTTCCCCTCACATCCTGAAGTTTCATTGCACAAATATACCTTTCCAACAGCATGCACCCCACCCCCTCCCAAGTTTCAACACTTTACTTAAAGCCCAAGAGAAAGCATTGTAAGATAATTCCACTCATGGGGTTTTTTCTGAACAAGAAATATAGCCGGCTGTGGAAGCTGATAAATTACGGGGAAGCGTGTAAATGACAGAGAAACATGCAATAAAGAAGACAACTTCAGACATGTATTACCAGCAACCATTTGACAAGAAGGTGAATCGAGAAACACCTTCAGTACAATTCTACAGCCTTTCTCCTCAAAATTCTACCCAGCAGTCCTTTTGGATCTCCAATGGTCAAGCTGGACTTGCAAGCCTCTGAGTGGTTTGAGAACCACTCTTCTAAACTATCTTTAGGATAAAGTGCAAAAAGATTCTATTTTGACCCTTTCCATAAAGATTAAAGCACATTGTGTTTTTTCTTGGATGCAATACATACATTTTTCAGCCATTAAGATTTGTTAACATGCCTATAATTGTTGTCATGAATTTCTGGGAGTCCCTTTTCTTCAAATGGTATGGATTAGAGTTTATTTTATGTAGGGTGAAGTTCAAAGTACTTAATATTTCAATAACATTTTCGCATTGTCAGACCTACACTTCTATGGCACTAAGTGACATTAGCCACTCTTATTTGATTGTGCCCATCACATAACATAGCCTCACTTCTGGTGGGGCACTGTTTTTCAACTGGGGCAGCAGCATCCTAGGATGCTATGCTGGCAACATGGTAAACTCCCCATGTTCCATTAGGAACAATAGAGTTACTGCAAACCCGGGAGCTGCGCAGTGATACTTCGCCACGTGTGATGGTGAAGCTTCGCTGCTGCCTGGGCAGGGTGTGGGGTACCGGGATCCCCCCACTACCCAGCCAATTCACCAAGGAGGCTCACGAATCAGCATGGGGGACCTCATCAATGTGATGAGGTTATGTATCTGTTTATGTGGATCTCTTTTTGTCATCAGATTTGACTGGCTAATATTGCTTTCTGTACTGTAGCTAATTGGCTGAATTCACCCATGTGCATAATCCAGGAAGCATTGCTTAAATGTTCAGGTGAATTCATTTCCCTCCAGTGTCATCACCATATAACCAGTTCTAATTGGCTGTGGAGCATTGTGCTTACCCTGCGAATTTTGGAGGGTTGTGATTATCTAGGTGATTTAATCAAGCAAGGGAAAGAAGCAGTCATGACCATTGACAGCAACTTGGGAAATCATAATACTGAATTTAGTAGGACTTCATTTTTCAAAAGTGAACTTAGCAATGCACATGGGAACTATTTCACTTTCCATAAAAGTGCGATTTTCAGCCCACAATTAAAACAGAAGAATGTTTAACATATACTTACTTTAGGTATTGCATCCACTCTGCATCAGCATTAATATTGACCCTCTATATTCATGGATTCAACCATTCACTGCTTGAAACACATACAGACAGACCCTGAGTTACAGACATCTGACTTACAAATGACTCATAGTTAAGAATGGGGATGAGAAAGTAGGAAGTAAGAGATCTCTACCTCTAGGAAGGGAAATTCACTCCTGGAAGAGTTATCACAAGGACAAGGTGTCTCCACTGAAGCTTTATCACCAATCCGTGTTTCCACAACAAGCTGATTTGTTCAAAATCCCATGATCATAGAGACAGAAAGTGATGGGAAATCTTCTGAACAAGGGCACAGAAAGCAAAACAAATACCATGGGGGTGTTAACCCTTCCCTATGCTATCCAAAGCCCTCTCCCGCTCCCTCCCCCTCCCCCCCTCCTTGTGTGTGTCTGGAGTTATGCTTAAAAGTGTACCTGTTCTGTCTTACAAACAAATTCAACTTAAGAACAAACCTATAGAAACTATCTTGTTTGTAACTTGGAGACTGCCTGTATATCCATTTTATACAAGGGGCATCATTTTACTAAGCTACTATATATACTGGGACTTGAATACCCACAGATTTTGACTTCCACGGAGGATCCTGGGAGTGCATGAGAGAGAATTTGTGAACAAGAACTCTGTTGAGTGCTCATTAGAAAGCCTCCTATCTGTTCTCCAACAAAAAGGCAATACCTGTGTTTGGATAGGACAACTGTGTCCGAAGATGGGTTTGCAAGCTGAAGGAGGACCATTACCTTCATCCTCTTTTGATTTAACATTCCAGCATCTTGTCTTAATCAAACATCAATTAAAGATTAAAGTTGACATAGCTTTGACCCAGATTCAATCTGGGAAGTGGCAACCCTGACTTGAACTTGGATTTTTCAATATTTTCTTGTGACACTGAGGGATCATACCTTCTTATTTGATTTATCTTAATGTAATTAATGTTGGGTATAGGGAAGGGATAACACAGTCTCTTGCTGCCCTTTCACTATTATCTGAAAAGGGTCTTTTTGTTGCTGCTATGTGTCTACAGGTCAACTCCAAATTGCAGAAGCCTGTTCAGAGGGTTTCCCCGGTATGTTTTCTTCAGAAGAGAATTGCCATTGCCTTCTTCTTGGTGTGAGAATGTGACCCCAGTGGGCTTCCTTGCCAAACAGGGATTTGAATCCTGATCTTCCAAAGTCTCTTAAGGGAGGGAAGCAAGATGATGATGATTATATATCATATTCTCTAAGAAAGCAGGAGCCTGAGCATGAAATAATGTAGTACTGCAATATTTTATTGCAGTTCCCATATTTATTTATTTTATTTATTTATTTATTACTTTGATTTCTAGACACCCCCACCACCTAAAGGCTCGGGCAGTTTACATAAAAGATGAATAAAAACGCAGTTAAACAACAGTTATATGTGACAAATTGTAACCCATAGTGACAGGACATCCAATGCAGCTCTGAGATATACTGGGGTTGAAAGTCAGGCAATCCAATGTTGTTCAGTGGTATCTGTAGTTCCACGTAATCATGCTTTGTCCTGAATGCATGCTCCATAGATATGGAGGTCTTACTGTAGTCACCAAATAATAAACTGAAGAATTTCCTTCAGCATCCGCCCCTGAGGTTCAATTAAGAGTGTTCACCAAAAAGAAGCCCTCCAATTTCTCTAATTCATCCTTTCATCCCACTTTTCCAATGCCTTTAAATGTCCCAATTTCTCTTCCCTTCTCCCACTTTCTCCCTTCATCCGCAATTTTCCCCAGTTGCTACAAACTAAAATTTGCAGTTTTCATTCCATAAACACAGTGTGGGGAGAAGGCTGGAAGGGGTATAATCTTGCTCTTTTCTGTTTATTTATTTATTCTGTCAGAAGCAAACAAAGGGTACAGTTGTAATGCATTTAAAAACACAAACAAAGATTAAAAACTTGGCATTATACTAAATGTTCTTTGACCAGTAGCTGGCCACTTGGACTGCCTCTGGTCTTGCTATAAGAAAGTCCTCCATTGTGCATGTGGCAGGGTTCAGACTGCATTGTAATAGGTGGTCTGTGGTTTGCTCTTCTCCACAATCACATGTCGTGGACTCCACTTTGTGGCCCCATTTCTTAAGGTTCACTCTGCACCTGGTGGTGTCAGAGCATAGTCTGTTCAGCAGCACCTGTTCAGTCGCACAGTCTTCTGAGTACCTGGGAAGGAATCCCACTGGAGTATTGTGGCACTCCAAAATACTTGGGAGTTACCCTGGACCATGCTCTGATTTACAAGAAGCACTGCTTGACTATCAAGCAAAAACTGGGCACCAGAAAAAACATCATATGAAAGCTGACTGGAACAACCTAGGGATCACAACCAGACACAGTGAAGACATCTGCTCTTGCGCTTTGCTACTCTGCTGCCCTTTTCTGTAAACTTGGGGAAAGCTGCATCTTCTATTGGTTTGTGTATTCTTTATTAATAACCTTTGCCATATTGATGATAATCTGATGTTGTTTGGGCAAATGGATTCCAATTTTCATCTGTGAAATGTTCCACATATGCCTGGAAGAGTTACAACCCCAAATACAAGGAAAAAAAACTGTGTGTTACCTATAGGAGTTCCCATTCCTTCCTCTTCCACAGAGAGGGGGGGGGGGTTAGTAAATTTTAGCCAAGATGACATCTAAACATATCAGCAGAAGGCTGGTGCATCCACCCAGCTGCTGAAATCACTAATTTGGGGAGCACCAAGAAACTGTTAAGTCATTGGCAAGAGCAGGAAAAGCAAGCTCTCTCTTTTTCCTCTCACTGAGGCTGCTTTCTCCCCCAGGAACCATCAGTTAAACAAAGCTTATCTTACTCAAGTGTGGTCTTGAACCTATCTCTCCTCTGGCCTGTTTTTGCCTGATAAAGACTCCATTTCTTCTTTCTCTCCATCAGACATCCCATGCTGGCATTTTGCCCCTCGCATCCCCAATTCCTTCTCTCTCTTCCCCCAGTGACTTAATGCCTGCCCTTTTAAGCCATGCAATGACTAATTGAAAAATGCATTCCAGCGCTTTTTCAAAAAGCTGCTTTGCCTTTCCTGAGGGCCGGCCAAACGTTCTTTGGAGTTGGCAAAGCACCACTGGAACTTGGGAGCTCGTTTCTTGGCCCGCTCAAGCGAGGATAAAATCCTGCCCAAGCTTAATCGCCCGCATGCAGTCAAAACAGACCATCTTTAATGGCTGTGGTTGCTACAGCACAGAAGTTCAAACCGATTAGGAACTTTACAACAAGTGGACGGGAATGGAGGAGAAATAAACTGGGTTCTTAATTTTCTGTTTACCAACATCCTGAGATTCTCAGGCTCAATTTTAGAACTACACTCCAATTTTTACAAAATACACCTTTCGTTCTGCATCTTTAGCCTTAACATAACTTTAGTGTGCATCTACTCTTTAGAATGGATATTGTTTTCCATCATTTTAACAGCCATGTCCCTAACTGTGAAATCCTGGGAGCTATAGTTTTACAAGGTCTTTAGCCTTCTTTGCCAAAGAGTGCTAAGACCCCATCAAACTACAGCTCCTAGGATTACATAGTTCAAGACATGGCAGTTAAAGTGGTGGCAAACTGTATTAATTCTACAGTGTAGATGCATCCTAATTCTGCAAACTATACACATTTATCTGAGGGCAGAAATCCCATTTACCTCAGTGTATTTCAGGCAGCTTACATACCTAAGACCACAATGAAAAAGATGATACTTTAATAAATGTATTCATAGGGAGAACCCTAGTTTGTATTCCCAAATAGCCTTGAAGCTCATTGGTGACCTTGAGACAATGGTTTCTTTCATCATGCAATTTAAAGACATGGGGTGAGGAAGTATAGCATATCTACTCAGCAGTCAAGTCAGTTCCTAAAAACCTCCTCCATAAATATAAAACATGTCTTTGCCTACTGGCAGAGGACAACAGAACAGAAGCAGCATAGATCTGGGAGATAGGTCCACAGCCCTTAAGAAACATATCCATGTGGGTAGTAAGACCAAAAAGACCTTTGTTAAAGAACTTAACACCGAAGCAAGCTTTCATCAGAAAATAAAATCCTTCGATTAGCCAGGACCCAAATTGTATAAGGCAGTGTTTCCCAACCATTGTTCCACGGAACACTACTGTTCCCTGATGGATCATCTGCTGTGCTGTGGGAAACCTCTTTTCCCTCCCCTTTCTCCCCCTCCTGCCGAACTGCTGCTGCTTGGGGAGGAGGAGGAGGATGGGCCGGGCAGGGCCGAAGAAAAAGAAGGAGGGGATGTGGCGCCGCCTCCTTCGGTCGTTTCCCCAGCCAGCCTCCAATCGAGGGAGGGTGGAGAATGGAGGCGGAAGTGGAAGTGCACTTGTCTGGGCACATGTGCACTAGGTCCTGGGGGTGGCAGACGCATGCACCTTCCTCCTGTGGTGGTGAAGGAAGCGAAAGAGCCAGCTGCTTCCAGAGGCGCTCCGGCTTGGCCTGCCCCCCCCCCGAAGCCCCTCGGGGTGGAAGGGCCCCAAAGGAAAGAAAGGGCCTTCCTTCGTGGGGGGAAAGGGTCGGGGCCTGGCAGGAGGACCCTCAGAGGAAGGAAAGGCAGGCGGGATTCCGTGAGGGACTCCCTCGCCAGCCTTCCTCCCAAATGTCAAGGTCTATTTCCCCTGAACTCCATCTGCGTTTCAGTACTTTCTGTTGGTAATGAGAGTTCAATATGCCATTGTTGCAAGAGTTCAGGATGCTCTTTGTTTGTGTGTTAACTATAAATCCCAGAAAATATAACTCCCAAATGTCAAGGTCTATTTTTCCCAAACTCCATCTGTGTTCACATTTGGGCATATTGAGTATTCATGCCAAGTTTGGTCCTGATCCAACATTGTTTGAGTCCAGAGTGCTGTCTGGATGGAGGTGAACTACAACTCTAAAACTCAAGGTCAATGCCCACCAAACTCTTATAGTATTTTATCTTGGTTATGGGAGTTTTGTGTTGGAAGTTTGATTCCATTCCATCATTGGTGGAGTTCAGAGTGCTCTTTGATTGCTGGTGAACTATAACTCTATGTTGTGTTGATCGAAACAGACCCAGCTTTCACACTGAGTGTATAAATACATTTAAAAACATATTAACTATATGTAATACTGTGTTAGAGTGTCATTTTGAGTCATTTTGGTTGGTGGTGTGCCCCAGAATTTTGTAAATGTAAAAAATGTGCCGCGGCTCAAAAAAGGTTGGGAAACACTGGTATAAGGCCTGGATATATTAATGATCAAATTGCATATTTTAATTAATCAATCAAATAGATTATTCATGTGATCCTGTAACTTTGAAAATTTTCTTGGAGACGTATCTGATATATAGGGTCAAAATAAAACAATAGCAATGTGTCTGTGAGAAAGATAACCATTTCTCCAAGTCTTTCTTTGTCCCTTCCTTTTAGTCTTCTTTTTTCTAATTCTTTTATTTGCTTGTTGTTATGTAGCACCAATTTATCTTCAGCTTATGGCAGCCCTATGAAAAATAGCTGTCCAAAAATCCCAGGGCCCCCTTCATACTATGCAATTACAATGTCATTGCCCCATTGTGACTGCTAATTTACGGTCTTCTGGGATTGGCGGTTTATGGAGGGGTTTACAGAAAATTTAGCCAGAGGGTACTAGTGGTGGGTTGCTGTGAGTTTTCCGGGCCGAATGACCATGCTCCAGAAGTATTCTCTCCTGACATTTTACCCACATCTATGGCATCCTCAGAGGTTGTGAGGTTTGTTGGAAACAACACAAGTGGGGTTTGCATACCTGTGGAATGTCCAGAGTGGGAGAAAGAATTGGATGGATGGCCATCTGTCGGGGGTGCTTTGAATGCGATTGCCCTGCTTCTTGGCAGGGGGTTGGACTGGATAGCCTACGAGGTTTCTTCCGACTCTATGATTCTATGATTCTTGTCTGTTTGAAGCAATTTTGAATGCTAGTGCTTCACCGAACTACAAGCCCAAGCATTTCATAGGATGGCACTTATATCGGAATAATAGTGCTATTTATTGAGTAGTATGAATGAGTGCCTGAAGTTAACAACAACTCTGCTCAGATATTGCAAACTCAGAGTCAACGGCTTTCTTGATTGAATCAGACCATCTGCAATTCATTCTAAATGGAGGTATGGATAGGTTGGGGAAGGGGAAAGGTAAAAAAAATACGTAGTAACTGTTTTGAAACATAAGATACTGCTCTGACAACTTTTTCACTACACAATTCAGGAGTTCAATGCAATTTGTTGTCTGATGAGGTCCTAGAGTTCTTTGACCACGAATCCAATATACCTTAGAATCAAAGAATCATAGAGTAGGAAGAGACCACATGGGCCATCTAGACCAATCCCCTGCCATGCAGGAAAAGCACAATCAAAGCATCCCTGACAGGATTTGTAGAGTTATGGTAGTTAAAATATTATCAAACAGCAATATTTGGACAGGACAAAGTGAATATTTTGCTTTTTGTTGTTGTCATTGTAATATAAAAACAACAGCACCAATAAAACACACTTCTGCCATCAATTACAGGAGAAATATCTGATTGTGTGACATCATAACACAGAGAAGTGCCGATATGTTATCAGTTGATCCCAGAGTTTTGAAGAAACACAATATAAAAATATGTTAACCAGAATAATAAGACCACGACGACATTATATGCATAAACAAATGTCATTACATTTGCCTTTAGTGTAATGAACATGGGGGTTGCAGTGGGAAAAATTGGAAGTAATTTAGAGTTTTTCTTATAAAACCTAAATTAATTTAAAGGAGAAAATTTTGATTGAAGTCTTACTTTTAAAAAATCTTGTATACCACTCCTCCCTGCAGGCTCGGGGCAGTTTACACAACAAGTTAAAAACACATAAAAGCACACACTATACATAGAAATACATAAAAAAGCGGGTAATACATAAAATGCAATTAAAACATTTAGTCAGATAAGAGCATGATTATGGAATATGGAGGACTTAATTGAAGGCAAGTTTAAACAGCGTTGTTTTACATGCTCTCCAGAAAGGAACTATCATCGTGATGGCACGAACATTATCTGGCAATGTATTCCATAGTGCCGGGGCCACTGCGGAGAAGGCTCGTTGTCTTGTCACCAAGAGATGACAGAAGCAGACTGACGAAACTGTCAGGAGGTTTTGTTCTTCTGAGCGAAGTGATCTTGAGGGAACGTACGGGGTGAGGCGGTCCCTCAGGTACACTGGCCCTAGACCATGCAAGGCCTTAAAGGTCAGAATCAGTACCTTGAAAACAATCCGGTACTTGACTGGCAGCCAGTGCAATTGCTGCAAGATGGGAGTGATATGCTCTCTTACTGGTGAAATTAGTATTTTATATTTGCAAAAGTTGCCCCAAGCCGGATGGGAGTGGCGATGGACAAATCCAAATAAATAAAATAAAATAAAAAATAAAATGTAATTAAATTGTAAAGCCCCAAGCCTTGGCTTTCTCATGTCAAGGGCTATCCTGCCTAACACACTATGCAGGCTAATGTATGATCACTGGTGGGTCAGATGGATGAGGTTTTTTTTTTCAAATTATTTGTGATGATGCCAAAATCCCTCATGTGTTAGAAACTGCCTTGATCTGCCTTCCCACAGGAAAAAGCAGAAGGCAAACAAAGACATGCTCTATGTCTTCTGGGTCTTTTTTTGGAAACTCTTAAACCAGACAATCAGTGTCTTTCTTACCATTTAAGGCAGTCATGGGTCAAATGGAATACAACATAAGGAGGAAACAAAAGGGGACTTTAAGTCTTCAGCAACTAAGGAGAACAGATACAGAGGTCACCCATTTATGTCTGGTTTTACATCCTATCCATTCATTTAATGGTGATACAAACAGAATTCCAATTTGGATGAAAATGTGTTACATTTATCCCCCCAAGATGTGAACAATGGGTTTAGGAGATAGATAAAATGTAAGGTCTGAACTATAAAGCTTTTTCTATTGGAGAATGTGTGTCTATGTTACTATAAGCCAGCACCAGACTAATTTAGAGCCGAACATCTACAGAAATGTGGATAAAGCAATGAGAATTCCTATCAACATTGAGATATTAACAGATTTTATTGTTAATAACCTTCCTAACTGGTGAAGTGGGTAATGTAATATGACAGAAGACAACCAAAAGTTAAGCTCAAGCTCTACATGGTCTCTTTATATTATCTCCAACTAGACAAAGTGAGACATTTAAGATCTATGTTTTGACTGAAAAACATAAATGAGACGATATGAGCATCTTTGTTTGGTGTTGCACCGTAGACCTGAAGGCCCCTCAGTAAACCACTGGAAACCGGCAACGTTTAAATGCTTTATGGCAACCATCTCAGAGACCTAGCTTAAATAGGTCCCACAGGCTTTGAAGTTGTGACGTACTGGAACATCGAAACTAGTTCTCAAAACAGTTCTCCAGCTGGGCCTTCTCAGGCCTTTCACATGAGAATGGTATGCACTTCCAATTAGCAGTAGCACCTGGGCAGATGGGAGTGAACCCATCTCCGCTTATCAGCCCGAGATGAAGCCGAGAGCCTCTTGTCCTTGAACGGAAAATGAACTGGGAGTCTCTGCAAAAGCTGCCTGGTAGCGGCTTGTTTTTTAGCCTGGCAGGCCTGGCTGAAATAACATGGCTTCGGTCTGGCTTGACCAAGGAATCAGGTTGGCGATCATGCTGGGGTGTGACATTTGATCAGGACAGCAGAGGCTAGATAGAAAATAATAGAAGCCAAGAAGAGGTCAAAGTTGGACAAATTTGAAAATCATCAGGAAATATAGAGGATACCATGAATTACTTTCGAGTATTTTTCATGCAGGGAACAGCACATGATACACAGAAAATGCCCCCCCCCCCACTTTTCAATCAAATCAACCATGTGTAAATTTTGTGCAGATTCAGTTCTGAACTACAAAGATGCTTGCTCATTATTTTTTTTAGTTTTAAAACCCTTTCAGAACATACACATATTTTCTTCTGCAAAACCTTTTAAATAATAGAATAAGCTTCCTCTGAGTATAACAGGGTCGCCTCCTTTGGAAGTCTTTACACAGAGACTGGCTACCTCATCACTAGAGCATGGGTCCACTTTAAATCCAGTTTCTACCTCCTGGTAGAAACTGGTAAAGTTCAAACCACTTCCTCTGGGCTTTGTAGCTCAGGGAGGGGCCTTTAAACTGTTTAGCCAGACATGACCTGGGCCTCACTAAACTGCAAACCCTAGAATTCTGCAGAAGGCAGCAACTGGATTTAAAGTGGACCCATTCTGTAGTGTGGTGAGGCATTTATTTATTTATTTATTGTTTTGAGCAATTATATCCCGTTCTTCTCACCTCTGAAGACGGACTCAGGGCGTCTTACAACAAGCAACCATTAGATGCCAAACAATCCATTGAACTATATAGTTATAATTAAAACAGCAATTAAAAACAATTATAAACATTCAATTTAAAACAGTCTGCTGGTTCAAAATCATAGTCCAGGTCAGTCCATTGTGACTACTTAAAATATTCTCTTCCTAGTTGCTACATCTACTGCTCAAATGCTTGATCCCACAGCCAGATTTTAAGTTTTTTTATTTACAAAAGGCCAGGAGGGAGGAGGCAGACCTAATTTCATTGGGAAGGGAGTTCCATAGCTGAGGAGTCACCATGGAGAAGGCCCTGTCTTTCCTCCCCACGAGTTGCATCTACGAAGGTGGTGGGACCAAGAGCAAGGCTTTCCTGGATGATCTTAACATTTTTTGTGGTTCATAGAGGGAGATACATTCGAACAGGTAAACTGGGCCGGAACCGTTTAAAGCTTTAAAGGGTAAAGCCAGCACTTTGAAGTGTGCTTGGTAGCAGACAGGCAGCCAGTGGAGCTGGTGTATGCTTCCCATAATCCGCTCCAGTGAGCAACCTGGCTGCCATCCATTAGATTAACTGGAGCAGGGGTGCTCACACTTTTTCAGCATGGGAGCTACTGATTAAAAAACCAAGTCCCAAAGATCACCTACCCACAAATGTAAAACGTATAACTATTTTCTTATTTATTTATTTATTTATTTATTTTTATTATTAATTTTTATGTACCGCTCCTTCCAGCAGGCTCGGGGCAGTTTACATAAAATGAAGTTATAAAACATCAACATTTCAATTTAAAAACAATATAAAACAGAGCATAAAAATACATCCAACCACCCCATTTCTCCCACACTGCCATATTACCACACATATTATCAGCCAGAAAGTAAGAAGAGAGGCTTTTGAACTGCAAGGCCATTTAATACTCAGCAAGGTAAACAAAGGGACATGCAAAAATACATCCAACCACCCCATTTCTCCCACATTTCCATATTCCCCAACATATATTTCTCAAGGAACAAAGCAAGCAGAGAGGCTTTGGAGCTAAAAGGCCATTTTTAAACATTAAAAATAAAGAGACATGCCACAGAACAATCAAGCACCCACCCCCAAGTAAAAAGACCGACCTTTGAGATGCGGTAAGGAAATGACCCCCAAAGCGTCCTTCTTCTCCTCCTCCGTCATTGCTCCTATTTCCACGCCGCCAGCATGCGTGCCACCTCCAAGAGCTCACGAGAAGTCTGAGAGGCAGAATGGGCGCTTCAGCCATGCACACGTCATCCAGGCCCGCCCCCTTTGGTCTCCTACGACTCTGAGTGGCTGGAGAAGGACAGAGGGAGGAGGAGGAATCCAAAAGAGGGGGCCCATTCTGCCTCTTAGACTCTGGAGCTTTTGGAGACGGCGCGCGAGCAGGGAGCGGGGAGGAGCAACGACGGAGGACTTCTTTGCAGCGGTCAGGGGCGCGTGAAGAGGACCAACTGCAAAAAACCTGGTCAGGGGCCTCAAGATCACCAGGATGAGGCCCAAAGATCACCCTGGTGATCCCGATCACCATTCTGAGCACCCCTGAACTGGAGCTTCCGAACACTCTTCAAAGGCAGCCCCTTGTAGAGTGCATTGCAGTAATCAATCATTTGTCACAAGTGCTTTGACTGTGTATTCCTGCATGGCTGGAATGGGGTTGGAATGAATGGAACTTGTGGTCTCTCCTGATTTTATGATTCTTAAAGAAAAATATATCAGCATTTATACTACTGCCAAAAGATGGCAGTGGCAGAAAGGAACGTGCAGAGAGGGCCGCAGGAGAAGCCAGAGCCTACCTGGTCCTGAACTGTATAAGTTTCAAATCATCTTTGCCACTTTAACTACATGGATCTTTCATGCTAAAAATATCAGTAACAACATTGTCATCCATCATCTTCAAACCAATACATCTGCAACCTACCCTGCCCTAAACATTTTAATTCTGCAGGACACAGCCTTTCAAATATGGCTGCATTTCCAATAGCAAGATCCACTAATCCAGGCATTGTTAGGAAAAGAAAACACATCTGTATTTAAATACTTCACAATATGATGCTGTATTGCTTTGGAGGACAGGACTTCTCTTGCCTTAGGCACCATCTTCTGAATCTGGTGATTATCGCCCGAGAGTTCTACAACTACCACCAATCTGTGGAGCTCTCCCACTCCAAATAAAGCAGAAGCTGAAATGTGAGATGGTTTTTTTTATAAAAATCTGCTTTTAATAATGTTATTAAATTTTATTAAATCAACTTCAGATTTATTGTATCCTTCTGGGATCCAGCTTCTATCAGAAAAGCAACAGTGCTAGTTTCACTTTTCAAACACACACAAGGGAACATGAAGAAATGGTGGGTATAATAAGTTCTCCTATGGCTGGTATTTTAAAATTGTCCAGTCACATTCTGTCTCCTGGCAGATGTAACACCATCAAGTAGGATGAAGATAGGCTTGGATAATGTCAGGAACAGGCAGGGGGGTTATCTTCTTTGTCAACAACCTCCAGCCTAACACATGCTGGATACCCTCAAATGGTGATCGCAGGGTGCTACGAGACAGCACTAAATTACAGGTTTTAGTGAGGGGCAAAAACCCCTGGACTTCAGGATAGGTCCATGTATAGAGTTGTTGGTTCCAGAATTGCTGCCTCCGTTGTTCAGACTTCATGCTTTGTCCCAAAGTGACCGCTGCAGGACTTCCGCCAGAAAAAAAAGCTTGCGGGATGTAGATATGTGGAGATTTGGATATGGATAGCTGCAAAAGTTCCATTCATTTGTCTTCCAGACGTTTCATGAACTACCTCCCACCAAACAAACGTCATGGGGTATGACCACTACCACCTAAGTCAGCAGTACACAAACAGGAACACACACATTTAAGACAGGAACATAACTGTCATTATCTACTAATTTACAGCCTGGCTGCCTGGTCATCTGTCTAGACAGATTTGGTTGTGTACTTGCGGCATCCAACAACAGGGTCCTGTTTCTAGGTTATACATGGCTTTTCCTATTATCTACCTGCATGACCTTGGCTATCAGTAGTTACATTCCTCTCTAGCACTTCAGTGTCCCTCCCTCAGCCTGTAGTAGGTAGTAAAAAACCCTGGAGGTTCAGATGTGCGGATATGGAGTTATGTGCAGAAACTGTGCCCTCCACGTGTTTCATAAAGTATCTGACACAAAAACAAAGTTTTTGAGGCAGGACTACTTCTGTACCAGTTAGCACTACACAATGGAACAGGAACACACACACAATGGAACAGGAACACACAAGCTAGGAACAGAACTTTGTAATTATTGTCACTTTTTACAGGCTGCCTGGCCATCTGTTCAGATGGATTTAGTAGTGTACTACTGTCATAGAGCAATAGAGTGATGTTCCTGGGTTATGCATGGCTGTCCCTGATTGCTCTTCTGTAGCAACCCAGTTCCCTTTCATGCCTGGGGGGCAGGGGGCAGCATCGGGGGTCCCACTTGCATTAGGGCCAGATGCAGCTGATGAGGAAATGGAGGAAGGGGCTGATGAGTTAGCTGGGCCTTCCTCTCCCACAGAGAGCCTGGCCTGGGATGATGAATGGCCTGACGGCTATGAAAATTGGGAAAGTCAGGCTGACCCTGAGAGCGATGATTCCGATCAGTATGAGAACCCAGGTGGTTTCGGGTCACAGGAAAGGATCAGGGAAACAATGGAGGATGAGGCCATGGAAGCCGAAAGGGAGTTCGGCTCTCACGAAGATAGCGAGCCAGGTGCTGGGAGGCAAGGATGGAGTTTGATAGGAGATGGAGCATTGAATCCAGCAGGAGGGATTGGCACCGTAGCCTAGAGCGTCAGAGAAGCGCTAGGTCCCGTAGCACAGATTGGCGGAGAAGCCTAGAGCGTCGGGGGCCTCGCCAAGGGGATTAAGTATAGGATCCGTGGGAACGGATCCTCAGTAGCTCGGCCACTTCTATTCTAAGCGGAGTGAAGAGAGCGGAGTTCCACGGAGCCAAGTTACCGGCTCAAGCCTTGCCAAGAAGTTTCTTGGGTTGTTCATGAACTTTGCCTTGTTCTTTGCCACAGACCAAGTCCTTGATCCGCATTGCTTTGCGGAGCCTTTGCCACGTTTGCCTTTGGATTTTTCTTACGGACTCTTTACCTTTTGGATTTACCTTTTGATACTTTTTATGGACAATTCACCTTTTCACCTGTTTCTTATTATTCAATAAATAGTTAGCTGATTACCGTCTCTGTGTGCGTGATTAAGGGGCTGGGCCAAGACCCTGCATCGTGACATCTTCCTATGAAAAGATGTATGCATACAACATTGACTACGGGGCCACAACTTTGTCCTGCCCAGAGAAAATGTGCCCTCCACACATTTCATGAAGTTTCTGGCACACAAACAAAGTTTTGCCTTCTACTCAAATGTCTCCTTCTTTTTAGGAACTGCCCAATCTAAAACCCTGGAACAAACTCAGATAAAAAAATCCCGTGATTTCAGATGGCGGGGACATACCGACATGCGAAGATTCGCATTTTCGACTTAAAACTGCAATATTCCCACACCTGGAAATCTTGTGTTTTTTGCCTTTGGTTGCAATTACTTCTAGGTTTACTGAGAACGGCTTCTGGCCACCCTCCTGTTTGCTGTGGAAGCTCCTGGGATAAAGGTATTGTCTGAATGGGCCCCCAGAGAATGGTTGCATTCATGGAGGGGAAGCTTCCGGGAACTACATAATGCATCGTAGATTAAAATTAGTACTTTGAATTGGATGGAAAAACATTGGTAGTGAGGCCAGAATATACAGGGATGCTAGATTGGTCCGGGGCTGAAACTCCTGTCATTTTAATAGTTAGGAATTTTGAGTAGGTTGAGGGATGACAAAGCTCCAAAGATGACAGTATTCCCAGCATGTCTAATTGTCTTGGCTACAGCCATGCCAAAGCAACCTAAAAAGGGACCAAGTATGTCAAGATGTATGTAATTCTCAAGGCAGTGTTCTCACCCTGAGATTCCTCTTCTTAACCCTAAAGACGGGAGAAAAGAGGCAGGCTGTGGCATTCAGGGTCAGGCCCTGAGATCTGGGAATCTTAGGCCCTAACCATCTGTTTCTCAAACAGGAGGCATCTTTTTAGGGCCCTATCTACATTGCCATATAACACAGTTTAAACTACATTATTAATGGTCAGTGTAGACTCATATAATGCAGACTGAACTGCATTGAACTGGATTATATGTGGCAACAAGGCCAATGCAATTAATCTGCATTCTGAAACTGCATTGCATGGCAGTGTAGACAAGGCTACATATAGCTGCCTTTTCTGAACAATCTTAAAGATAGCAATTTGGTCTAAAGATTCTGTCGCAGTTGTCAATTCAGAGACAATCTTACACCTCTCTAAGCTATTTTTTTTAAAGGAACATCTAAATTAAGTGCTGTGGAGATAGTAATTTGACCATCTGGTGAATTGCAAGTTTACCAAGAAATTCCACAAGAGGAGGTAGAGATAAGGAGTCGCTGAGTGTTGGACTGGTAAAGAGATAGCTTTTCACTAGCTGTGTATTTTAGAGAAGGTCTTGTCTCCTCATCTAAGTACAGGAAGGCTCCCCCCCACCACAATTTCTCTCTCTCTCTCTCTCTCTCTCTCTCTCTCTCTCTCACACACACACACACACACACACACACACTTCAAAAACTCTTTCCTTTTTGGTTTGACAGGTCAGGTCTTGCTTCATCTCTAAATGCAGGATGATCCTCATAGGTCAATGGAAGTCAGAGTTCTAACTTTCTGTTTTATCCAAAACTGTCAGTGTGGTATTGAGCTCATGCTTGGTTCATTTACCATTTCCCCTTTATCTTGGTCTGTCAGAGAATGGTGCCGATTTATCTCTAACTGTCTAAACAGTGTTAAGATAATAACACTGTTGTTAAACATGTCCCCAAGAGCAGGAGTGCTTTTAAAACGGCTGGGAAAAAAGAGAGAGTCAAATACCAGAAGGTTCACGTGCACGTTTCTGACAGTCCCTGTCATTTCTCAGGTTGGCCTCTACTTGACAGTTCAAATCAACCTGGCCTGAATCCTGATAGTTAATCCCTCCTAGAGTAGACCAATTGAATCAATGCTGTTTCAACAGCTGATTCAACTGATCTTCCCTAACTCAAACTATCAACTTAAAGTTATCATGTCAGTAAGAGAGAGAAAAAAGAAACAGTTTGCTTTCCCAAGTTTGCTTCCTAAAAACTCTGTCCCACCCTTTCTGGTGGTAGGGCCAGCCCCATAGAGAAAATACCATTCCCATAGCTCTACACACAAACTACCATTCCCAGGTCTTGCAAGAAAGAAGGCACAGATGTTGAACTAGGCAAACATTCCAATGTATATGCATCTTTTTATTAGACTTTTTTTAAAAAAAAGAAAGGCATACTTTGAATCATTACTTGAACCTGAATTCTTATATTATATTATTCTTAAGTTAAGCTGAATTGATCCTGTTTAATTGCTCTGTTTCCATGCTATTTCCTATCCTATTATACATTTCTATCCACCTTATTGAACCACCTTATCCTTTAACCAGTTCGCATCAAAAGGTCCTCTTCCCTCACCTCCAAAATTAGTCTGTTGTTGCTTTTGATGCTTGTTTATTATTGTAATGCTGTTTTATGCTATTTAATTTGTTATTGTTTGGTTTTTAATTGTATTTTGCCTTGGGCTTGGCCCCATGTAATCCACCCCGAGTCCTTTAGAAAAATAAAGTAGTTCTTCTTCTTTTTCTCCTAAAACTAGAACCTGGAACAACTTCAGTACCAGATAACTTCACCCGGTGTCTTGGAGCGGTGACAAGATAACTATGTGCCCATAAATTGAAAGTAAATCCAGCAAAAACTGAAATCTTGTGGCCTGGCTGCCCATCAGAATTGGTTGGTCTATTACCATCTTTTGAAGGGGAACCGTTAGTTCCATCCGCCACTGTGAAGAATCTCGGTGTTATCCTGGATTTCAAAATGACAATGGAAGCCCAGATTGCCTCCACTAGTAAAAGGGCCTTCTTTCATCTATGCCAAGTGAGGCAGTTGGAGCCTTATTTACCAACAGAGGCGCTGGCTACAGTAATCCATGCCACAGTTACGTAGAGGCTGGATTACTGCAATGCTTTGTATATGAGCTTACCTCGAGCAGCAATTCGCAAGATCCAAATTGTGCAAAATGCAGCTGCTAGACTCCCCACAAAAACATCAATGAGGTGCCATATAACGCCGTCTCTGCAGCGCTTGCATTGGCTGTCAGTTGAACACAGAGTCCTCTATAAGACCCTGGTCCTAGCATTCAAGGCCTTTCGAGGTCAGGGTCCTTCATATCTAAAAGACCGTGTAATGCCACTCCACCACCAGAGACTGCCTCGGTCAGCTCATGAGAACCTTCTCTATGTCCCTGGCCCTAGAGAGGTTCGTTTGGAGTCCACAAGACAGAGATCCTTCTCCATTGTAGCCCCAATCTTGTGGAGCTCCCTACCGCCAGACCAAAGAGCCACTCCTGATCTACATACATTTTAGGGGCACTTGAGACATGGCTTTTCAGAAGAGCCTATCATTGTTAGTAACAAGCTGTGACTATGTAACCTGTTTATTTTAATTGTGTAAGTCGCCCAGAGCACCTTTGGTGGAGGGTGACTCATAAGAAATAAAAGTTAGTTAGTTAGTTCTTCTTCTTTGCATAGCTGTGGTTGGTGCTTATTGTAGCATCTCAGAAGACCCCCCCCCCCCAATAACCACAAAACCAATATCCACTTATCATTATTTAGGGAGAAATGGTCTCGCAATTTGCTAGATTATGAGATGCTTCTTCTGGATTCTCTAGAAACCGCTAGGTCAGTGGTTCTCAACCTGTAAGTCCCCAGATGTTTTGGCTTTCAACTCCCAGAAATCCTAACAGCTGGTAAACTGGCTGGGATTTCTGGGTGTTGTTGGCCAAAACACTTGGAGACCCAAAAGTTGAGAACCACTGCTCTAGGTCCTTCAACATTGCTATGCTATGCTGAGACCAGAAATAAATTGATTTAATATTGTTATGTTATAGCCACACTTTCAAGTAACTGCAGTCCAGTTGGGAACATTTACTAAATAAATTAGGGTGGGTATTTTTTTTACTGTACTTAATGGCACTTCCCCTTGTAACATCATGAGACTTCAATGCTCACATTCAAACACTGATGTGTTTTCACAAACATGGCATTTTGTATAGGTCTGGATTATCATTTTGCTCTTTCAAGATTTCTATTTCTCCATGTTTTCCTTTTTGAATAGCTTGCACTGATTGCACAGCAAAAGAAGATCCATTTCTAACACAAAGCAACAAATATGGTATGCTATCTAAATGCTAAATCAGCCTGTGTCAAGGCCGTTAAGTCATTGGTGTTGTTTTTAATGCCATGAACTTCAAACGCCTGGAAATAAAGTTGTAAAGATGTTCATTTTAATAAAACATTATTTATTTGCCGTTATTTCACAAAATATGCCATGGTATTATACATAAATGGAAAACAACATTGTTATGGTCTAAAGTTGACTTCTTATGACTCCCTTGATGATAGATTTTTTTTCTTCCTCCTCTTTTATGGCGTTAGTTTATGACAATATAGCTTTCAGAATTACAATGACAGGAGTTGTTCACCATTTCATGAATAGCTGACAATTACGCTATTATTGTTGCTATAAAAATCCATATTCTACCTGTTTTCCAAAACTGGGATTCAATGCATTTTCTAACCTCAAAACACAATACATCAAAAAATATAAAGAAAGTGAACATTAAAATGGGATTAAATTGAAAGAAATGCAATGTTTTAAAACTATACTTAAAAAGATAAAACATCTTTCATAAAATATAAGTTCAGTATGAAACAATATAACACTCCAAGCCCATTATTTATGAAGCTTCATTGTGGCCTTCCTAGGAAGGGAGTTTGAGAGCATAGGCTCAGGGACTGAAAAGGTCCTCTCTTGTGTTACTACCATTTGCAATTGTGCTAGTGGTAGGACTGAGAGAAGTATATCCCCTGATGGTCTCAGTTGATCTGAACCATATAGGACGGACTCTAGTCCCATTGTTGTAGGCTAGTGTTGTGTGTTTGTAGTTAGTATTAGGTAATGATCAGTTCTTATTATTTATATTGTAATTGTATTTTACTGCTGTTGTAAACCGCCCCGAGCCCACGGGGAGTGGCGGTCTATAAGCATGAAGTAATAAATAATAAATAAGTAATAAATAGGAGAAGAATGACGAATCTCTGAATCAAAATCCATGAAGTTAAAGGTGCAGAATGAAAACTGGAGAGCAATTCCAGGCCTTTAATGGTTATGTAGAAGAGTGAACTTATGCAGGTTTGGTAGATTACACAACTGGGCAGCAATCAGCATATGATGAATTTGTTGTTGTTGTTGTTGTTGTTGTTGTTGTGCGTTCAAGTCATTCCTGGACCAGGACTGCACCGAGAATGTGGCTGGTTGTCAGCTACATAAGATCTCTACTGACCAGAAAGTCATGAGTTCGAGGCCTGCCTGGGTCGAGGTGGGCTCTCGACCTATTGTGTAGCCTGTTGTCGCCCTTTGAAACCCAAAAGACAGTTGCATCTGTCAAGTAGGAAATTAAGGTACCACTTTGTGGGGAGGCTAAATTTAACTGATTTACGAGGCCATAAAAAAGATCTCCAGGAAACACGCTGAGGAATGAAGGAGTGCGACAGCTCCCCCTTGTCAGGATTGGGGAACCTGAGCTTTGGGGAAGGTCAGGTTCCCAATCTGTCATGAGGCAGCATCGACCTTTGGCCCAGTTCCTGGAGTGACCTTGGCCATGTGTGCATGGGACTGCTGAGTCAGCCTGGGAGTGGAGTAACTTCCAGGTGCCTGGGAGGAAGTGAGGTAACTCCTCCGGGTTTGGACATTGGACATTTGGACTCATGACGTCGCTCCTGTGACCCCGGGGTCATGCCCCTATGGACTACTGGGATTGCTGATTCATCGAACATGATGACACATTGCTTGGACATTGCAATGGGTAGGGGAGGGGCACTGGGGTATATAAGGTGTGTTTGGGTGGCGGGCCGGCGCTTTAGCTTCACGGGTGCCGTACCTTCAATAAAATCGTGTTGGACCAAAACGACGTCTACGTGTGATCCCTACCGTGCATTGAAGAGTCGTTACAGAAGCTAAAGCCCCTGACCAACTATCCCAGCGATGGCGAGGTTGGCGTGGAACGAGGAGAAGTATCTGGACAGCTGGATTTTAGATGATAATGAAGAAATCCGGAGAACTCAGGAGTGGGAGTGGACCACTCTTGACCGAGTGGGAAGTCCAGATGTATCCCGAGAGTGGGCGGCCCGGGAGAGGAGACTCCGTGAAGGAGAGGAACTGTGGCAAGCTCGGGTGGAGGAGATGGTTGCTTGCCGAGCGAAGAAGAGGAGTGAGGCTTGGCAAGTGGAGCACCGAGAGGCTCGCTTGGAAGACCAGGCGGAGGAGTGCAGGTGCGCTCGTCTGGAAGGGATCCAGGAAGATCGTGTGAAGCGGTCTCGGAGTGGGCTGTTGAACCTGGCAACAGGAGGGGGTAGTGAGACCCCAGAGCCGGAGTCACCATCGGAGATTGATGTGTTGAACTGCAAATTGGAGGCAGTAGTGCAGATGGTAAGCCGGATGTCCCAGAGGATGGATGAGAAGGACCAGAGAGAATCGATGTGGCAAGCCCCGGGAGGTGGAGATTTTACCTATTATACCTGGATGGATGGAGCATCCGGTGAGCATCCTAAATCCCCTTCGGGGGTGAGGAACCAAAGCCGAGAGCGAGAGAATCCTATCCCGGCACATCCTAGATCTCCGTCGAGAGTGAGGATGATGGGAGAGGACTGTCCGAGAAGTCCAAGGAGAGGTCCGAGGGTCCCATCAGCCGGGATGGGAAGAGGTATTACAAGGCCTGGAAGTTTGCCGGGGCCGAGAATGGCTTCTCAAGAATTTGGAGGCCGAATGAAAAAGGAGCCATTGCGTGTGGAATTTGAGGGAGAGGCATCTAAAGTTGCCTTCTTTATTGCAGCAGTACAAGACCATATGGAAGATTATGGACATTTGTATCCCAGCGAAAGCAGCCAAGTTAGAGCTATTGGTGCTGTGTTTAAGGGTCGAGCTGCCGAGTGGTATGTACAGTGCCACGATCGACGAGATCCCTGCCTGGGGTCGGTGAGGAGGTTCCTGCATGCCATCAAGAACAGATTTCGAGATCCTTTGGAAAGGATCAAAGCGAAGGAGGCGTTAAGGTGCTTGACCCAAGGTGCCAAGTCAGTAACTGAGTATGCTGAAGAATTTATGGGTCTCGCCGGAAAAGTAGCTGAGTGGTCGCAAGCTACCTTGCTGGAGCTGTTTAAAGATGGGTTGCGCAAGGAGATCCTGGAGTGGTGTCTTCACCGAGATGACCCGGGAGACATCGACAGATGGATTCAACTAGCTGGCAACGTCGAAGGGATCTTGGCCCAGGTGCAGAGGCGGCGAGCCCAACCGATGAGGTCGCGAGGCATGGGTCGTGCATGGAGTGAGAGCAGACCCAAAGGTGTTGAAGTTAAGCGGGTCAGCGACAGCCGTCCCAGTGGCAGCAAGAAACCCACATTGAGCCGAGTCCGCTGTTATGCTTGTAACCAGTCCGGACATTATGCTTATCAATGCCCCCAGAAGCCGGCAGTGAGAGTGGCTGCCGCTAAGGCTGCAGTGGTGGACAATGTTGAAAACCCAAAAGTTGGGGTGAGAAGTAATATTCAATGTATTTTGGGATTGGTTAAGGGTGATCTTGTTGTAAAAAAGGAAGCTTTAGTAGATTGTGGATGTTCAGAGAATATCATGTCTCCACAATTAGTAGAAGAGTTGGGGGGGGACACAAAACCGTTAGAAACTCCAGTCACCTTTAAACAGTTAGATGGGACAATGATTGAAGGGGGTCCTTTCTCTGTGGGGACGAAGGGGTTAACCGGGCGAGTGGGGCCGTGGGAAGGAGGGATTGATTTTGTTATGGCTCCCATAAAAGGGCATGAGGTGGTGTTGGGTATGCCCTGGTTAGAAAAGGTGAACCCCAAGATCGACTGGAAGGCTGGGACAGTTCAATGTGCCCCTAATGTTGAGAAGGGGGTTAGTAAAGAAGTGAAAGGAGTGCCCCAAGAATATTGGGATTACGCTGACGTGTTTAACCCTAAGTTAGCCCAAAAGCTTCCACCTGTTAGGAACGTAGTCGCATTAAGAGAGCAAATAGATGATTATTTGAAGAAAGGGTTTATCAGACGATCGGAATCCCCTTTGGCTGCACCAGTGTTGTTTAGGGAAAAGAAAGATGGGAGACTGAGATTGTGCATTGACTATCGGGGGTTGAATGCCGTTAGTACAACAAACTGCTACCCCTTACCGTTGATTAAGGATCTGTTGGGACTGTTGGGAGGTTGTAAGTTTTTCACAAAACTAGATTTGATTGACGCATTCCATATGATTCGTGTGAAAGAAAGTGACCAATGGAAGACAGCGTTCTCGTGCCCTCTCGGATTATTCGAATGGCTCGTAATGCCATTCGGTTTAGCAGGGTCTCCAGGTCTGTTTATGCAGTTAATCAACGAGGTGTTACACCCCTTTGTATAAGGGGGTGTTCGTTTATTTAGATGACATTGTGGTAGCGACCAGTACGAAAGAAGAGCATGTGAAGTTAGTGCGTGAGGTGTTGGAGCGGTTGAGGCAAGCGAGTTTATTTGCAAAGTTGAGTAAATGTGAATTTAGTAAAAATTGGATTGATTTTTTAGGGTACCGGATTGGCGAGAGGGGTGGCTATGGACCCGGCGAAGGTGGAGGACGTGTTGAGCTGGGAGGCTCAGCGCACGCCGGCAGTTGCAAGCCTTTCTAGGGTTAGCAAATTTTTTACCGGACTTTTATCCCAGGATTTGCAGTGATAGCCCTCCCGCTCACTGAGCTGTTGAAAACCAAGGGTAAAGGGGAGTCCAGGAAAGTCAGGTCGCCAGGTGCGGTGATTGACTGGACTCAGGATTGTCAGGAAGCATTTGTTAAGTTGAAGAAGGCTTTCACTGAGGGCCCTTTATTGCTGCATCCAGATGTGAATCGACCTTTTGTGGTTCAATGTGACGCCTCCGCTTGGGCTTATGGGGGTGCTTTGTTACAGGAGGATGATCAGGGAAATTGCGACCTTGTGCTTACTTTTCTAAAAAATTTGGTGAGCATGAACGTAAATGGCCTGTGTGGGAGAAGGAGGCATTTGCAGTTAAGAGTGCGTTAGTGACATGGCGTCAGTTTTTGGAAGGGGCAGCGTTCCCATTTGTAGTTATGACGGACCATCAAAATTTGGGTTATTTAAGAAACCCTCAGAAATTGTCTCCAAAGTTAGTGAGGTGGTCGCAATTTTTCAATAGGTTCAATTTTAAGTTGCAGCATATCAAGGGAAAAGAAAATGTGGTGGCGGATGCCTTGTCTAGATATCCTAGTGTAGGAGAGAATGGGCTGCACAAGGAGGGAGAGGTTTTTTCCAAGGAACAGTGGGGGTGTGCAGTGCAAACCCGATCTCAGAAGAAGTTAGAGGATAAGAAGGAAGAGAAGATAGTGGATGAATGGAGTTTAGAGTTGCAAAGAGGTTGTGCGGAGGACTTGTGGTTGAGGGAACATGAGAAAGAATGTGTGAAGTTGAAAGGGTTGTGGATGATAGGAGGTAAAGTGTATGTACCTCAGGTGCTGAGGAAGAAGGTGTTGGAAATGCATCATGATCATAAGACGGCTGGACATTGGGGGATTACTAAGACCGTATTGGCTATCAAGAAGAGGTACTGGTGGCCAGGTATGAAAGTAGAAATTAGGCATCATGTGGCAAGTTGTGAAGTGTGTGCTAAGAATAAGGTTCCCTCTGCCCGGCCGCAGGGGTTGATACAAGTGGTTGCTGATCCAACAAGGCCATGGACGCATGTTAGTACCGATTTTGTAGGAGAATTGCCGTCGAGTAGGGGTTATCGGTATATTTGGACGGTTCTAGATATGTTCTCTAAGCAGGCTCATTTTATACCGTTGAAGGGGCTGCCGTCTGCGGAACGATTGGCAGAATTGTATGTGCAGCATGTGTATAGGTTGCATGGTTGTCCGGAGCAGGTGTTGAGTGATAGGGGTGTCCAGTTTACTGCTCAGTTTTGGAGCAAGTTTTTGGAAGGATTGGGGGCACAGAGGAAACTGACATCTGCTTATCATCCTTGTTGTAATGGTGCTGCGGAGAGAGTGCAGAAGTCGTTGGGGACTTATTTAAGAGTTTTCAGTAATCAGGAGCAGAATAATTGGTCAGATCTCCTTCCTTATGCTGAGGTGGCATACAATAGTTCTATCCACTCTTCTACCGGACGATCGCCCTTTGAGATTGTTTATGGGCAGGAAGTGGCCCCTTTGCCGCAGCTGTTGGAGATAGAGGGGGAGGGAGGCAAAGGGGAGTGGAAAGTGCGAGCCCAGGAGGTTTGGAAGGAGGTGACGGAGGCTTTGAAGAAAGCGCAACGCTCATATAAACTGTTCGGAGATCACAAGCGGCAGGAGGGGGAAGAATATGCAGAGGGGGATTTGGTATGGCTGTCCACGGAGAACTTGAGACTAGGGTACAAATCAAAGAAGTTAAGTCCAAAATTTATAGGGCCTTTTAAGGTTGAGAAAGTGGTTAATAAGGTGTCATATACCCTCCTGTTGCCCAAGAGTTTAGGGAAAGTACATCCGACTTTCCATTGCAGTTTTTTGAAGAAGTATGTAAGCCCATTTCCTCCACAGAATTGAATGATGTTTTGTTTTTCTCAGGGGGGAGGACGAGGTGGAAGAGACCATTATGTCAGGATTGGGGAACCTGAGCTTTGGGGAAGGTCAGGTTCCCAATCTGTCATGAGGCAGCATCGACCTTTGGCCCAGTTCCTGGAGTGACCTTGGCCATGTGTGCATGGGACTGTTGAGTCAGCCTGGGAGTGGAGTAACTTCCAGGTGCCTGGGAGGAAGTGAGGTAACTCCTCCGGGTTTGGACATTGGACATTTGGACTCATGACGTCGCTCCTGTGACCCCGGGGTCATGCCCCTATGGACTACTGGGATTGCTGATTCATCGGAACATGATGACACATTGCTTGGACATTGCAATGGGTAGGGGAGGGGCACTGGGGTATATAAGGTGTGTTTGGGTGGCGGGCCGGCGCTTTAGCTTCACGGGTGCCGTACCTTCAATAAAATCGTGTTGGACCAAAACGACGTCTACGTGTGATCCCTACCGTGCATTGAAGAGTCGTTACACCCCCTGGTGGCCAGATATTAAAAATAGCCTCTGTCTGTCATGTGTGTTTGTGTGTCTAAATGTAATGTGTACATTGTAATCCACCCTCCGTCCCCTGTGGGGTGAGAAGGGTGGAATAGAAATGAAGTAAATAAATAAATAAATTCCTCTGACTTTGTGATAGTCTTAAGTGAACCTATCACAAAGTAAGACGAATGTTTGCCTTTCTCTGAATCTAAATGTAACTTATCCAATGGACCCCAGTGGGTTTCCATGGCTGAACAGAAAATTGAGTCTCCATAGCTGTAATCCAATGCTCAGACCACTACATTTACGCATTCGTCCCCCTTTCTAGACAACCATTAAAGGTAAAGAAGCTTTATTTGGTTTCCAATCCAGCAACTCTTCAAGAAGTTGAGAATTCCACATCTGTTATGTTTCTATCCTTTGTGGAATATGATCATTTTCCCTCTTTTTTTCTTTTGTTGGAAGAAACAATGACAACAACAAAAAGAAAAAAGAAACCACACTGGGTTTAGGGATACCATAACTTTAGATTACAGGCCTATAACAAAAGATGCAGGTTTGTAAGAGTCTCTGAAGTTGTTAGCTTCAATCAGATAAAGAAATCATTGTGCCTTGTTAAATAGAAGACTTGTAAGCTGTCCAGAAAGATTCCCAGAGAATGAGTTTTACAGATTGAAAACAAACTGTTCAGCGTGTACTGATAAATGGAGTGATTTAAGCAAGATTGGATGAAACCTGAAATTGCCATTTACATGTCACATATCCAATATGAATCAGGACAATGAATAATTGTAAGGCTGAGCAAGGAATCGTCAAGATCTGCTTGCAGGTGGTATAAATGGTGTATTACCTATAGGTACATCTGCACTATAGAATTAATACAGTCTGGCATAACTTTACATACCAAGGCTCAATGCTATGGAATTCTGGGATTTTTAATTTGGTGTGACACAACCCCCATACTTTCATAGGATATTGAGCCATAACTGTTTGCATTAATTCAGCATTGCAGATGAACCATATGAAATGATCATTTGCTTTTAGCTCAACATTCTTTGGTGAACTTAGGGTTGCCATATGAATAAGGGACAGGTACCTAAAAATAGGGAATTTTTCACAAAAATAAGGGACACTTCATAAAAACTTGAAAATCATTAATTGATGTTCAATCATTAATTGATTTTCAAGTTTTTATGAAGTGTCCCTTATTTTTGTGGAAAAAAATCCTATTTTTAGGTACCTGTCCCTTATTATTTTATCAAAAAGTGGCAACTCTAGAAATGCATGATAAGCATGCCCTCTACTTGCAGTGCTTTCCCATTTTAGGGTTGCTGTATTCCACCTGAGAACCAGCAGAGCAGGGCCGGATTAACACCTTTTTGCACGCTAGGCCACACTTTGGAATTACGCCCCCTTTAAGCCAACCTCTACTGCATGCCCCCCTTCCCCCCTGGGAAAAGGCCAGGCCCCCTCCTTACCCACTGGGCAGAAGAGCAGGAAGGCCAAGGCCACCAAGAGGCTCCAGCAGGCGCTTCCCATGGCCAGGCGGAAGGAGGAGTGTCCCGGGCAGCCGAGATCCAGGGGCCGGGCCAGGACAGGAGAGCTGAGGCGAAGCGAGCGGGCGGACAGGTGTCCTCCGTCCCTGTGTCCGTCCGGGCCTGCCTGGCATGGGAGGCCCTACCAGTGACTATGCCACTGCCAGCATAGCTCGCAACTTCATTAGGGTACGCAAGGCTCTCCCCCACAACAATGGGGTGCCAACGGAGAGGTATGATGATTATAACAGTAACAAAAGTGCAGTTGTGAAGTAGCAACGAAAATTATTTTATGCTTGGGTGTAAGCACAAGATGAGGAACTGTATTTAGGGGTCACGGCATTAGGAAGGTTGGGAACCATTTCTCTAAAACAACAAAAATCAAGAGTAATGCAGTAGCCCCAGCTTCCTGGCTCTCTCTTCTGGCCCTGATCAAAATAATCCTCTTCTATCTGTCCCACTGGAGTTTTGTTTTGTTTTGGTTAAGAAAGGAAAGGAAAGGAAAGGAAGGAGGGAAGGGAAGGAGGGAAGGGAAGGGAAGGGAGGAAGGAAGGAGGGAAGGAAGGAAGGAAGGAAAGGAAGGGAAGGGAGGGAAAGGAGGGAAGGAAGGAAAGGGAGGGGAGGAAGGGAAGGGAAGGAAAGGAACGAAAGGGAAGGAACGAAAGGGAAGGAAAGGAAGGGGAGTTTTCCGAGGAGGCGCCCCTCTTCTGAGACTTACAGTGTGTGAATGCCTAGCAATGCATGAAGTTCTAGTCGGCGGTTGGCAGGTTGAGCGTGGTTGGGGCTCTTGAGCAGCAGGCCGCCTGCCTGTTGATGGATGGAGAGCCCCTCTTAGCCTTTGCACCATCCTGGGTGAACCCACCCTCGTGGGGTTCAGGATGGGCAGATCTTTGTTGTCAGTGTGATGTCTCTACTCTTCACTATTTTATCGAGATTGGATATTGCTCTCCTCCCAAGAAGTAAGTGACCTTGGAGTGCCTTTGACCTTTCTCCTGGGAACACAAGAACAGCAGCAGTCCATCCTGAGCTGGGGGAGGTAATGGCCTACAGGGAGCTCTGGCATGAGCTGGTCCCTGAGGTCACGAAGAGTCAGAAGCGACTGAACGAATGAACAACAACAACAACAAAGACAGCAGCAAAGTGAGGAATTTTTCATACTAACACTACTGTTAGGACAGAAGACTAAAATGTGCCTACTGTGAACACAGAAGAGGAAAAATGTGCTGTGTTCTCTTTTTCAGTAAAAGTCAGCCGTTCCTTCTGAAATGGGGGGGTTTTTCTTTTTCATAATACATAAACCTCTATGCTATTCAATTGCAAGTGTTTATTGGTTATCAATAAGAAGAACTTTTAGATCTCTTCAGACTTGAAAGTGCAGGAGCTCCAACTTTTTACTCCACCTGCCAGGCTTCAAAACAAAAAAATCTGCACGTTGCCAATAGCCACATCAATAATGTGTCAGCACAGAAGAGTTTTCAAAAGATTCACTGCTGATATGCATACATATTAACTCAGAAAAAGCTCTGAGGCTGTCAAACTGAGAACAAGCAGAAATATAGAAGGTGTTAGGATTCTTCTTTATTCAAATTAAACAAACTAGATAAAATTTTGATGACACAAAGACAACAGTCCTTAGAATGGTGCTGAATAAACAAATGTCTCCTTATTTTCTAATAATCAGAGAATTTGAACTCTAATTGGCCATCCCAAGTAGAAGAGACCCATTAAATCAATAGGACCGAGCTAAAATTGACTTATGAGTCAACCACTGATTCAACAGGCCTGTGCTGGTTAGGATTAACCAACAAGCTTCAGAACAAAACTTCTGGTCAATTCATTATACTGACTTGGGGCTCATCAACACTGGACAGTTTAGCCTTGTATAAATTTGCCCAGGAGCAGTTCAGATTCAGCAATTTTGTGATGAACCTGGGGTTGCTGTCTTGACAGTCTGGGACCACATCTACTCCACCATGCTCTCACCTCCTCCTTGTTGCTGTTGTCACCCTTAGCCATTGTGGAGCTCCATGTAGTAATGTCAGACCATACTGCAGGGGTGCTCATTAGGTAGATTGTGATCTACTGGTAGATCTCGAAGGGCATCCTGGTAGATCTTGAAGGGCGTCCTGGTAGATCCCAGGCAGATTGCAGGCACAGTGTGTATGGCTCCCATGCCATTTGTGAGGAATGTTCAGGGGCTTATTATACTCACATTTAGTTGAATTCAGTCTAAAAATGTATTATATGGCTCTCACTGAAATAAATTTCATAATATTTTGCTTTTATGGTTCTCCGAGTAGTGGGTAGGTAGATCTTTGGGACTTGGTTGTTTTATAAGTAGCTCGCATGCTGGAAAAGTGTGAGCACCCCTGCCATACTGGGTTCAACCCCACAGTCTAGACTGCCCCAAAGCCCTGGGATAACCTGAAGCTTTTAGCAAAGTCTGGATTATGCCCCAACTTTGCCGAAAGTTGGGCAAAATTGGGTTAAAGCAAAAACTTGTATTTCATCAAATAACCTGTCCTATAACTTATGTGTGCAAAAGCCTGCTAAATTGGGGCAGGGAAAATGAAAATGCAATATATGGACTGGATTTGGCTCACAAGGCTCCATTTGGTGGTAAGGTAGCCCACAAGTAGCATGAATTGTTTCAAAATTGCTACAAACCATTTGACCATTTTCTCAAGAAGTAGCAGTCATGCAAAAGCAGAATGGCTTAAATTTGTAGCAGCCATGGAAACTGTGTGTCTCCTCTGACTGCACACAGAAGGGACTTTCCCACCCCTGCACAGCTGGGGAGGGGAGAGCAGTTTGCCTCCTCCCTCGAAGAAGAGATTGGATGGTTCCATTGGAACCATCCAGAAAAAATGAGGCAGGGCTGGCTGACTGTTACAGCCAGGTTTTCACCTCATTCTGCTTGGAGACATCAAGCCACTGTACCCTCCCACTAGCAGTATAATTATTGGTTGCCTTTCGACACCTCCTATGTTCTAGGGTTGTTGTTTTTTTGTCTACCCTATACTGTTATTAGAGGCTAGTTGGGATGGTGCAGTTTATAATAGGCCTAGCATAAATAGCATAGGAAAATACAAAGGTCGGTGTACACCCAAGACCTATTTTAAAGGGTGTGGGCCATTACACAAAACACTTATCTAGATGCCATTTAAAGCGTGAGGGGATATCGCATGGCCCAGAAACAGGAGCATCTGATCTCAATAATTTGAGAGAGACTTCTCCAGCATTTACCTTAGAGGTTACCTGGGTTTGGATACCAGGGGACCCAGGTGTTACGCCCTGAATAGCCGAGAGGTAGCCCACATAAGGACGCTACCTCGGCGTTGCCACACCAAGTTCCAATGACACATAAGTTTAGTTCAGTTGAAAGTTAAATAGGTAACATTCAATAAAAGCTGCTCAAATCTGAGCCCAAAGTTAATGTTGTCTGGTCTCGTCATTTCAGGAGTTGGGAGGCAAACATGGAGTAGTTGAGAAATAGTAATTTGCCTATGCCAATTCATCTGATGGTTCATGGTACTGTCGAGTTTTTCTATTGGAAACTTCTTGATTGATGGCTCTCCTAGTTAGAGATCATTATGAAATCTTCTTACTCAGAATTCTTCCTGGAACCAGAACTCAGCCTTGAAAATGAATGTTCAGTTTGTGTCAGTAGCTAGGAATACACCTGCTCAATTAAAACTAGCATGCCATCTCTGCCCATTCATTGGAACATTTGACTTGGCAATGGTGACACATGCCTTTGTGATAGTGCACTTGGATTACTGTGACACACTCTGAATGGAGCTGCCTTTGTACAAAGTTTGGAAACTTCATCTCGTCCAAAGAACTTCAGAAAAGTTGTTAATGAGTGGTTGTTGCAGGGGAACACATAACTCTCTTGTTATAACAGCTAGGTTTTCTACCATTGGAGCTCATCATTATATTTACAACCCTAGATGGCTCAAGTCCAGGTGATCTGAAGGACTTCCCATATTAGCCTGTCCAAACTCTACACGTGGGGCAAAATGGTTCTCTAGATCCCACCACATTCAATTTCATGAGAACATAGGATGTGGGATTTTTTGTGGAAGCTTCCAAACTCTGGTTTTCCTTCTCTAAGAGGCTAGAAGGGCCCCCTCCTTATGTCCTTTCATCAACAGGTGAAGATCTTAGTATGCCAGCACGTGGTTGGGCATCAACAGTTTCCAATGTAAGGGCTTTCCGTTCCAAATTGCCATGCTACTTTCAGTCAATATTTTGAAGGTTTTAAATTATAGAGATAGTTTAATACTATTTAATCTCTTTTTCTGATAGTTTTAGCTTCATGTGATTTTATTTGTATTTCTTTTTTTGACTCCCAGCATTAGGGGGAAGACAGGAAGAAAATAAAGTCTGATTGATGGGGTAATTCACAAAGAAATTTCAAAATTATTCAAGTAAAACTGGAAGACAAACAGGAATGAATCTTGGATGACAGAAAAATGGAATGGAAGGGTTCGGGACAGTGCTGTAGCCTCTCAGACTCTGAGTATTGTGCTATTATTGTTTGCCCTCAAGTCATTTCTAATTTATAGCAAATTTAATCCTATCATGTGATTTTCCAGGCAAGATTTGTTCAGAGAAGGTTTATTATCACCTTCTCTTATAGCTGAAAGAACATGACTTGCCCAAGGTCACCAAGTACATATCCGTGTCCTAGTGGGGATTTGAACCTTGGTCCTGGTCCAGCTCTTGAACCAGTACACCACATTGGCTTTCTCTAAGACACAGTGGCTCTCAATAACAGCTACAGCAGTACACCTGAGAACTTCCCAGAATAATTTTCCACTTCAATCTCCTCATCTCATGAATTTCCTTTTAAAATAATTGAACCATGCAAAGTATTCTAGTCACTACTGAGGTGGCTTACTCTCTCTTCACCAACATTTGTATTGCTTTGCTTTCTCTTTCAGTGCCTGTCTCTCAGCTCCTAATCCATTTCAGTGCTTTCCTTTTCATCCGTGACTCACTTTGTTTCTTGAATAGCCTCTTGTGAGGGACTTTTGACAGAAGCTCTTATTTTTAAGAAAGAAGAATCCTAATAAATTATGTCAACCAGTCCTTTGCTAATCCACTCAGTTGGGGATTAGGCTATTGTCTGTATAGGTTTGAAGGGTTAACAACTTTTTATCTTTCACTATACTTCAACCTAATTTTGGGAAGTGGCTTCAGAACAGAAATCTACCAGTCTCCAAATATTTATTTATGTTTACTTTTAATAAGCACCATAAAAACCTGTCTCAACAAGTGGCATTTTAATTGTGTTGCTTCATTGGATCAGATGAACATCCTGTACATAATAATAAACTGTCTACCTATAAATAAACATAGAAAATACAAATTAAGCTCCTATGGTAAGCTGTGGCAGACTAAATGTCTCAATTCATTTCACTACATGTTACAAATTAGAATTTCTCATCCTATTTGGAATTCAGGATTTTTAGTGGTGTTTTAAAAAATCTGTCTGTCACCTACTTTTTATTCAATTGTACGACAGCAAGTGGATCCAGAATGGTGTGGTTTGGGCATAGGTTTATGACTCTGGAGGCCAGAATTTGAATCCCTACCTTGCCATGAAACCTGTGGAGTGATTTCTTTTCAGAGGACGGCAATGGCAAACCTCTTATGAACAATTCTTGACATAAAAAAACCTGTTATAGATTCACCTTAAGCTTGGCATAAATAGAAAATGACTGGAAAGCACACAATATCAATGACAGCAAGTACTAGCAGAACATAGAAAGATTTGGAGTGATGACTGAAGAAAGTAAAGGAAGAAATGTAAAGTCAAGTGTATAGCTGAACATTAAGAAAATAAAAATATCAATATTATCATATCTCTAAAGTAGATGAAGATGACATTGAAACCATTCAAGATTTTCAAACCTGGATTCAGTCATTAATATGGAGCCTGCAGTCAAGAAGAAGACTAGGACTTGGAAGGGCGCCCAGGGAGGAAACTGACAAAAACTGATAAAAATATATCACTTGATACAAAAGTTAAGATGGCCAGTGGCATATTTCTAATTTCTATGCATGGCTGTGAAAGCTGCACAGTGAAAAATGCTGATAGGAAGGAAATAAACTCATTTGAGATGTGATGCTAGCAAAGAGTTCTGTGGATATTGCGGTCTGCTAAAAAAGACAAATACATGAATTTAAGAGTAAATCAAGCTTGACATTTCCATAGAAGCCATGATGACCAAATTGACTGTTATACTTTTGACATGACTTGCTAGAAAAGTAATGTTTGGTAAGCTACAAAGCTGTAGGAAAAGAAGATGAAGACCACTTTCCAGATGGATAAACTCAGGATCTTATCACATTGGGATATGATCTGTTTATATCAGTATGCATCCCATATATTTTTAAGACTCAATACAATATTGTATTGAGATGGGATGCATACTCTCCTGATCAACACCTGATTCTTAAGATTTGAAAATACTGTGCTTTTACTCATCACACCATGGAAAGCTGGCTCCTTCCAATCTATTCAAAACACCCCCTACATCACTCTATAATCTTTGAAAACAGTGCTTCAGGAAAGGAAGAATCTGTAGTATTCAAAAACCATGATTAGAATTCTTTCTGCAAACAATTTGTTCCTGCAACAATTTGCAGATGGATTCTGATGGGATGGGGCAAACGTCATGTGATGAGACCCATTCAAAATCATTCTCAAGCAGTCTCAGTAAAGGATTATTTCCTAATGTAACAAGGTCCTTAGTTAAGGAAGCCACCTCAGCAGGGCCACTGGTGAAACTTAGAGATGTCTCATCCACAGAGTTGCCATAGATCAAAGTTGATGTGATGGCAGTTCACAACAATAACATTTAATGAATGATGGCAAGTTGAGAAAATGTCAGCAGAGAATTTGAGACCTGTGCCACAAATCTAGATCTGGTTGGGTCCTCATTGAACCACTTGCGACCTTTGGGTATATAGGCAGTCCTTGAATTGCAAACATCTGACTTACAAATGACTCATAGTTAAGAACAAAGATGAGACAACAGGAAATGAGAGCAATCTACCCCTCAGAAGGGAAGTTCACTTCTGAACTAGGGGAAAAGGTGTCTCCACTGAAACCTTATCACCAAACCTTGTTTCCACAACAAGCCAAATCTTTCAAAATCCAATCATCACGGGGACAGAAAGTGAGGTGAAATCTTCTGAACAGGGGCACAAATAGCAAAACAAACACCACAGGGGTGTTAACCCTTCCATATGTTATCCAAATGGTGTGTGTATGTGTGTATTTAGCTGGAGTTACATTGAAAAAAAAACCTGTTCCAACTTACAAAAACATTTATAGCAAATATAATCCTATCATGTGATTTTCCAGGCAAGATTTGTTCAGAGAAGGAAAGGACAAACTTAGAGAACCTATCTTGTTCATCACTTGGGGACTGCCTGTACTCACAAAAGCTTAGATGCTTTGCTACATCCTTTAGCTTTCAAACTAAAGCTTATTCATATCTCTACTGATGTGGGAACATCTAGGTGCCAATGTATCCTCTCTTTCACTTTATCCTCTCTTTGTCTATCAATGTTCAGTTCAGCCTAATTATTACTGGAAGTGAAAAATGATGCAACAATGCACCACAAGAACCAAGGAACTCTTTGAGAGCACTACTGGTAGTATCAGATAGAGAGAGTTGCATGTATCCCCCTGTTTTTCTCATCCTTTCCCGCTGGGATATAGATCAATGCCGCTTAAGCTATTTGATGTGGGGGGTTGGCTTTTTGCCCCCTCTCCAATCTGCTAAGGGTCAACACCAGGGACGAAAATCATTTTGGTAGATTGTAAGTAATGTGCATCATTTTCAACTACTTTTCAAATCCATTAATCTATAGAGAGATATGGTCAAGAAATTTTTTTTATCATCAGTAGTTGCAAATGACCAGCAGGCTGTTAAATAATTACATATTAGTGTGTGTTATACCAAACACTGAAGTGATTTTTGTACATTATGCTATAGTCATATCCAACAGATGGCAGCATCTGCACCTTAAAGCACCCAGATTAGTGTAAGAATGCACATTGCTTGGGTGCAGTGTACTGCAGCTGGATGATAGACTGTCAGTCATGCACATTGACGATAAGTCCACATATATTGCACTATAGTGATATTCAATATAGGTGGTGTATAACAAAACTCTAACAACCACTATTCACATTATGTAGAAGCAATGCTGCCTCTGGACTCTTGAATTTTTCTTTGTCTGGAAAGAACTGGAGAGAACAGTGCATTTTGGAATTCATGTAAAGCATCGTTCTAATCTTCAATGACAAGATATCCTCCAGCAGTCCCAATTTGGCTGGGACAGTCTAGATTACTGTTCTGTTGTCTCCTATTTTTTCAACTGTCTTTAAAATGTCCCTCCTCTCACTTTTTCCAGTCCAGGTGGCCTCATTAACTCAACCTCCTGCATTTAAAGCGGAAAAGGGCAGAGCCTGACCTTTTGATCTCTGTATTTTAATACAAATCACTTGTGAGAATGAAGTGTTTATGTCTCCTTCTCTTGCTCTGCAGGTGTCATCTGTGATGGACTGGACTCTGTCAATAACAATGGGAAGACTGCCAGCCTCCTTGAGCTTCAAGTTGGAACTGTCATTCTGGCTCTGTTTTTCCCTTTCTTTGTCTGAGGAGACATTCTCTAGGTAAGATATGACACTCAACATATGTAAGTGTCCTTAAACATGCAATGGTGCAACAGCGAATTCTGTTCAAGGCTGCATAATTCGTATTCTGCAAGTATAATGATTCACAATGGGCCTAAATCCCATTGTTAGGCCCAATTTACTTATGTGTTGACTCACTATCGAAATTTCTTTTGATGAGGTTAGCATACCATCCAACAGTTGCAAATTGTTGGATGGTATGTGATTACTAATCCTCCAATATTCTAAATGTTTTAGTGAATCAATCAATAAAAACTAAGTTGATCAATCCACAAATTAATTTATGAGTTGATAGATTAATCAATTGTTTTATCCTGCCTTTCCCCCAAGGTGGTTTATGGAATTAAAGAGAGAAAAAAATCTAGGGGGGTTATCACAAAGGTGAGGCAAAGCATCCTGCTGTGCATGGCTTTGTGGTGAAAAGAGAGAGGCAGCCGGGTGAATCTGACACCCCGCATGCAACTCCCTTTCTGTGACATTTTCCTCATCACACGTGTGAAGTGTCCCCCTAGTTTAAGGGTGGTGCTGCTGAATGCCAGGTCTGTCAGTGGAAAAACATCAGTGATCCAGAATCTAATCCTGGAAGAAGAGGCAGACCTGGCATGCATAACAGAGACCTGGTTGGATGAAGCTGGAGGGGTTAATCTCACCCAGCTTTATCCTCCAGGTTATGCCGTGCAGCATCAGTCGAGATCTGGGGGGTGGGGAGGTGGAGTAGCAGTAGTCTATAAAGATTCAATCTCCCTGATCAGGTGCCCTATCCCATAGTCAACCTTATTCGAATGTGTCCACATGAGGCTAGGAGACCAGGACAGAATAGGGATTCTGTTAGTGTACCGACCACCCCGCTGCACTACAATCTCCCTACCTGAGCTAGCAGGGGTGGTCTCGGGTCTGGCATTGGAGTCCCACCGGCTCTTAGTGCTGGGGGACTTCAATGTCCATGTAGAGTCTACCCTTTCTGGAGCGGCTTAGGACTTCATGTCTTCCATGGCAACCATAGGGCTGTCCCAATTAGTAGCTGGCCCGACCCACTGTGCTGGACACACATTAGATTTGGTTTTCTGCCAGGGATGGGAGAACGGTGGTGGTGTTGAGGAGCTGTCCATCACTCCGTTGCCATGGACCAACCATTACCTGATCAGGTTTAGACTTTCTGTGCCTCCTAATGTCCGCAGGGGTGGTGGACCCATTAAGATGGTCCGCCCCAGGAGACTTATGGATCCAGAGGGATTCCTGACGGCTCTTGGGGAATTTCCCGTCTCCTCGGTAGGTGATTCTGTCGATGCTCTGGTCTCTCTCTGGCATGGGGAGTTGACCAGGGCAATAGACACGGTCGCTCTGGAATGCCCCTTCTTAAGTAGCCAAGTGAAACCATCTCCTTGGTTCAACGAGGAGTTGGCAGAATTGAAGCGAACAAAGAGGTGGCTAGAGAGTGTGTGGCGGAAAGAACCTAATGAGTCAAATCAAACGTGGCTATGCCTTTTCTTAAGGGTGTATGCTGTGGCAATAGAAGCCACAAAAATTCCTTCTACTCGGTTAATATTGAGTCCACAAAGGAACCGTCCAGCGGAGCTGTTTCGGGTAGTCAGAGGGTTGTTGAATCCCACCTCTCAGGACAGGTCCCCTGACAACTCGGCAGCCCGCTGTGAGGCATTTGCTCAGTTCTTTGTGGACAAAGTCACTTTGATCCATTCTGGTTTCGACCCCATGTTAACGGCAGTCTCTGAGGATGTAACACGAGCACCTGCTTGTCCAATTTTGATGGATTCATTTCAATTGGTTCAGCTCGAGGATGTGGACAAGATTCTTGGAGAGGCGAGAGCGACCACATGCATCCTAGACCCCTGCCCATCCTGGCTGGTAAAGGAAGCCAGAGGGGATTTGGCAGAGTGGGTTAAGGTGGTGGTTAATGCCTCACTTTGGGAAGGCATCATTCCAGCCAGCTTAAAACAAGCTGTTATAAAACCACTGTTGAAGAAACCATCACTGGACCCCACTCAATTCGTCAACTATCGGCCAGTTTCCAATCTCCCCTTTTTGGGCAAAGTCCTGGAACGTGTGGTGGCCTCGCAACTCCAGGAATTCTTGGTGGACACTGATTATCTGGATCCGGCACAATCTGGCTTTAGGCCGGGATATGGTACTGAGACAGCCTTGGTCGCCTTCGTGGATGTTCTATGCCGGGAGCGCGACAGGGGGAGTGTGTCCCTGTAGGTTCTGCTGGACCTCTCGATATCGGCCTTCGATACTGTCAACCACGGTATCCTTCTGAGATGCCTCGCATGAATGGGCCTTGGGGGTACTGCTTTGCAGTGGCTCCAGTCCTTCCTTGAGGGTCGGTCCAAGAAGGTGTTGCTAGGGGACTCCTGCTCGGCCCCATGGCCATTGTACTGTGAGGTCTCGCAGGGTTCAGTACTATCCCCTATGTTGTTCAACATATACATGAAGCCGTTGGGGGAGATCATCCGGAATTTCGGGGTTTGTTGTCATCTCTACGCAGATGATGTCCAACTCTGTCACTCCTTCCCATCTGCTACTAAGGAGGCTGTTCAAGTCCTGAACTGGTGCTTGGCCGCTGTAACAGACTGGATGAGGGCTAACAGGTTAAAACTAAATCCAAACAAGACAGAGGTACTCCTGGTCAGTTGTAAGGCCGAATAGGGCATAGGGTTACAGCTGTGCTTGATGGGGTTACACTCCCCCTGAAGGCGCAGGTTTGCAGTCTGGGAGTGATCCTGGACTCATCGCTAAGCCTGGAACCCCAGGTCTCAGCGGTGGCCAGAAGAGCTTTTGCACAGCTTAGGCTTGTGCGCCAGCTGTGCCCATACCTTGGGAAGTCGGACTTGGCCATGGTGGTCCATGCTCTGGTTACGTCCCGTATAGACTACTGCAACGCTCTCTATGTGGGGTTGCCTCTGAAGACTATCCGGAAGCTGCAATTAGTCCAGCACTCAGCAGCCAGATTATTAACGGGAGCGGGGTACAGGGAGCGCACAACTCCCCTGTTGCACCAGCTCCACTGGCTGCCAATTAATTTTCAAGCACAATTCAAAGTGCTGGTGTTGACCTACAAAACCCTATACGCTTCCGGCCCAGTTTACCTGTCCGAACGTATTCTCCCCTATGAGCCGTCAAGAGTATTAAGATCGTCTGGAGAGGCTCTGCTCTCAGTCCCACCACCTTCGCAGGCACGTCTGATGGGCACAAGGGACAGGGCCTTTTCTGTGGTGGCCCCAGGCTGTGAAATTCCCTCCCAAATTCCCTCCCTCCTGACTTTTAGGAAGATCGTGAATCAAATAATGTCGCTAACCACTAGATTTATGTATTTATTGTATTTGTGTTTGATAATTTTATTGTAAATTATGTTTTAGATTTTAAATGTTAGCATTGAATACTTGCTGTTTGCTGGTCTGAGTCCCTCTTCGGAGGTGAGAAGGTTGGGGTATAAACGTTTTAAATAAATAAATAATAAATTCTGCAGAGGATGCATGCTGGCTCCATTTGAGCCTGCACAATACAAGAAGTTTCCTGTGTTGTGGGGAAAACGTGCAATGATACTTCCACCCCAATTATTTGTTTGTTTGTTTGTTTGTTTCAACTTGTCTGTTGCCACTGCCGTGCGGCTCGGGGCAACTCACAACACTAGAATACAAATAAATGCAGATAAAATACAGATAAAATCACATATATGAAACAACTAATTTAACCTAAAACCATTAAAAATGGGATATACAACATTATTTATTTATTTATTTATTTGTTCCTTCTTGTATTCCGCTCCTCCCTGCAGGCTCGGGGCGGATGACATAATAAAACTCAGCTGACATGTAGCATCCATGTCACCGTACAGTAAAATACAACATAAAAACAACATTGGTCCCGGATAACATAGCGTATACATCATCACATACACCGCTTATAACTGAAGCAAGTTATGCAAGTAAATAATACGCCCGTGGGGCTAACGGTCAAATGCCTGCTTAAACAGCAGAGTCTTGCAGGCCTTTCTGAAGGCCAGTAGACTGGTCAGGGCGCGAACCTCGGGCGGGAGAGCATTCCAGAGAGTTGGCGCAATGACACAGAATGCTCTCCTCCTTGTTGCGGTCAAGCGAAGACTTCTACAGCTCGGGATCTCTAGGAGGCTATGTGTCTCTGAATGCAGTGGTCTGGGAGGACAATATAGGGAGAGGCAGGGCCTCCAACAGATGTCACACAATGTCATGTGATGACCTATGTGGGGCTCCATACCCAATGCAAGCAGGAGGTGTTGTAAGATGCTTATGTACCTGTGATGAAGTCGAAAGGTATGAATGTATAAAATTTCTAATGATATTAAACATTCCATAAATTTAAGCCTACACAAAACATGCTATTGAAGTCATAGATTAAAACAGAACCTCAATAAAACAACAACAACAACAAATCATATAAAACAATCACTTTCCAATTGTTTGCTGCATTGGAAGGGAATGGAAAAAGTACAACAAGCAGGGAGCCAACTTAACTTCCCTTCTAAAACTGGAGAATTTGTACTCTCACCTCCTCCCCAGGAGAGGTAAGAGATGGCCCATGAAAACTGGAGATATGGGTCCAGATCCTGAGTTTTGGCAACCTTAATAAAGAAATAATTCTAGAGTTTAGGAATGGCAATGGATGAGGCCCTCTCTTGTGTTCACAGCAAATATTCCTGTGAAAGGGATGGGACTGAAAGCTGCATCTCCTCCAGAGATGTTAGCATTTCATCAGGCCCATATGACAAGTCACAACCCTTTCACAGACAAAAACAATTACTATGTATTTCCCATTGTACAAAAAGATTTTAAGCTGACACATGAGCAGACACACAATTCATTCTACAAAGTCAGTATTCAGCAGAAAGTTGGCATAGCACAATCACTGTGTGAATATATAGCAGTTGTTGTAGTAGTATACCATTAATGCTTAGACCATAGACCATTTGCATACAAAATAAACATAAACAAATACAATATATAAAAGTACTCCATAAAATAAACGGCATATAGATCTTGCTTATTAAAAATGTCAATGCAATTAAAATACAATACAATTAAAGCAAGTTAAAATATACAACAATACTATAATTAGAGTAGATAAAATTAGATGAGATAAGAGCATCCCCAGAGCAATCAACTGCAAAATCAGTGATAAATCTTGCCTTAAGTATTATCAAACAGAACATAGAAAATCTTTTTTTCTGAAATGTTATTGGAATGTAGATGAGATAGAATGGATTCCACCATTATTTTTTTATCTTAGTTCGGAATCTAATGCACAGGAGAGCAAATAATGTGGCAATTTCTGGGGCACCACAAATAGACAAATGGAGGGCCAAAGAGGTATATGCATATCTGCCACTGATCATAGCTTTAGGCATGGCTACAAGATGTAGGGGTGTTAAAACATTTTGGAAATATGAGTTTTGCTAGAAACACAGAATTTGATGATCTATGCCATTTTTGAGATGTCAATAGCCTGCCTGTCCAGTTGTGTACCATAGTCAGAAATATATTAATATATTATCTTTTCAATTCAAGACCGAAAAATTGTCCAGCAGAAATTGTGAATGTAGTATGTTAGGTTGCAGTCTTCATTTTGGTTCTCTTGATCTGCTACATATGTTTATTTATTTATTTCTTCGACTTACTAGTCGCCCTTTCCCGTAGGCTCAGGGCGACTCACATTGTGGGAGTCGCAGAACAAGTAAAATCAGGGTAAAACAGAGCATAGTAAAATTGCTGTAACCAGCGCGCAAGCATGGTTTTGGCGCGGTTTTATATAAATAACCTAAGCACCGAACGCCTGGGTGAAGAGGAGGGTCTTGCAGGCCCTGCGAAACGTTAGCAGGTCGGCCTGCGCTCGGACTGTGGGGGGAAGAGCATTCCACAGCACCGGCGCGGCAGCACTGAATGCCCTCCTCTGCGTTGAGGTCAGATGAACAGATCGCCGACTAGGCACCACCAGGAGGTTTTGGGACTCGGATCGCAGTGGTCGTGGAGGACTGTAATGGGAGAGGCGGTCCCTTAGATACACTGGCCCCAGACCATTCAAGGCCTTAAAGGTTAGAACCAGCACCTTGAAGGTGATCCGGTGCTCTATCGGAAGCCAGTGCAGTTCGCGCAGCACAGGCGTGATGTGGCAGCGAGATGGACAACCTGCCACCAGCCGTGCTGCTGCGTTCTGCACCAGCTTGAGCTTCCGGATCACCGACAAAGGAGGCCAATGTAGAGGGCATTACAGTAGTCTAGTCTTGAGATGACCGTGGCTTGGACCACTGTGGCTAGGTCATGACGGGACAGGTAGGGAGCCAGCCTCCTCGCCTGTCGGAGGTGGTAGAAGGCCACTCCGCTGACGATGGAGATATGCTTCTCCATCGACAGCTCGGAGTCAAGCGTGACTCCTGACTCTTCACCGACGGGGACGGGTGGAGTGTTGCCCCGTCCAGGGTCGGAAGGCGGATCCCCCCTATGCCCGGACGGCCCAGCCACAGGATCTCCGTCTTGTCCGGATTCACCTTCAACCTACTGGCTCGCAGCCATCCAGTGACGGCCTCAAGGCAGTGATGGAAATTATCGGGTACGGAGTCAGGCTGGCCCTCCATCCCCAGAATGAGCTGGGTGTCATCCGCATACTGGTGACACTCCAGCCCGAAGCTGCGTGCCAACCAGGCAAGGGGTCGGACATAGATGTTAAATAATAAAGGGGAGAGAATTGCCCCCTGAGGCACCCCACAGTGAAGTGGGGTGCTCCCGGAGACAACTTCACCCCTTCTCACTCGCTGGGACCGGTTCTGGAGGAAGGAGGACAGCCAGCTAAGGGCTGACCCCCTCACCCGGCCCCGGCCAGTCGGTGGGTCAAAAGATCATAATTGACAGTATCGAACGCTGCCGTGAGGTCCAATAACACGAGCAGCGCCGATCCACCTTGATCTAGTTGGCGACGCAGCATGTCTGTGATGGCGACCAGCACCGTCTCCGTCCCATGCCCCGAATGGAAGCCGGACTGGAAGGGGTCGAACCAAGTTGCATCATCTAGGTAGGACTGCAACTGCTCCATTGCTGCCCTTTCAACCACCTTGCCCAGGAACGACAAATTCGATACTGGGCGGTAGTTGGAAGGGACCGACGGATCTAAGTTCGGCTTCTTCAGCAATGGAGTGACCACTGCCTCTTTCAATCCCCCTGGAAAAACTCCTTGCTCAAGGGAGCTGTTAACTAATTTCAACAGGGGGTCACGTAACCCCTCCAGGCAAGCTTTCACCAGCCAGGAGGGGCACGGATCGAGGGAGCAAGTGGTCGGTCTAGTTGCAGTAACTATCCTATCAACAGCTTCTGCGTCCAGTGGTCGGAACCGGTCGAAGGTGGGCCCGGCAAGAGGCCACGGAGTCTCAAGCTCGCTAACTATATCAAGAGTAGGAGGAAGGTCCCGGCGGAGGGCCGAAATCTTGTCCGCAAAATAGCTCTGAAAAACCTCGGCGGTTAGGGCCTGATCATCGCTTTTTGGGATGGTAGGGACCATCGTCAAAGACCTAATCACTTTGAACAATTGTGCCGGGCGTGAGCTGGCGGACGCTATCTGGGCTGCATAGTACAAATTTTTTGCAGCCTTGACAGCTTGCTCATAAGCCTCCATAATAAGCTTATAAGCTGATTTCGAGCCTTCGTCATGGAGTCTCCTCCACTTGCCCTCTAGCCGTCTCTTTTCCCGCTTCGTCGATCTAAGCTCCTCGGTAAACCAGGGAGACCGATTTCGGCGGGGCCGGAGAGGGCGTCTAGGGGCAATCTCATTGAGAGCGTTGGATAGTCTAGCGTTCCAGGTGTTAACTTGCTCATCGATTGAGACGCTGACAGACTCCAGGTCCCTCAGAGCATTCAGGAACCTAGTTGGTTCCATAAGTCTCCTTGGGCGAACCCAAATTTGTTCGGCGCCCTTGCAGGGCGGGGGAGCCTGCTCAATCCGGATCCTCAGAGCACAGTGATCCGACCACGGCACCTCGATGGTAGAGGCTAGGGTCACTTGGACACCTACGCTGAAGACAAGGTTCAAGGTATGACCCGCCTGGTGGGTGGGGCCCGAAGCACAGAGCGAGAGCCCTAGTGTTGCCATGGTAGACACTAGGTCCACTGCCGCTGGTGACAATGAGGCTGTGTCGGCATGGACATTGAAGTCTCCCAGGACAATGAGCCTGGGGAACCTCAATGCCCAGTCCGACACAGTCTCTAGCAGCAGGGATAGACTCTCCGCTGGCCCGCTGGGCGCTCGGTACACCAGCAGAAAGGCTATACTCTCACGGGCATCCCACACCAGCCCGGCAGATTCAATACCCGGGGCGTTCAGCGCAGGCACCGCTCTGAGGGCTAACATATCTCGGGAGAGCAAAGCTACCCCCCCCCCCGCTTCCCGTTCCTATTCTGGTGGGTGACAACGTAGCCTGGAGGAACTAGTTCTTGTAAGCAGGTGCTATCGCTATCTTGCAGCCAGGTTTCCATTATGCAAAATAGGTCTGGTGTTAATTCAGTGAGGAACTCTTTGATGGTAGACGTCTTGTTCCTAATCGACCTAGCATTCACCAACACCAGAGAGGAAGGGGAAGAAACTGGATGTCTGTCATCAGTGTGCCTAGGGATAGGCTGCAGGTCAGAACGCGTGGAGGTCATGTTGCGACCTCCTCTTGTTCTAGCATACTTCTTTGCACTCGGCCTGCGCCTACCGCCATACCTCCCAAGCCCACTGACCACTGCAATAGGGAGTGTCGTTGTTAAATCCCCCTTGGTGGCTGCACTGGAGGGCTCAGCTTCCGACACACCCCCTGAAAAGGGGATGGCGGAGGGGCCGAAGATAAGAATCCAGGGATCTCCAGGCATCTAATTGGTCCGTAAGTGGCCTTGGGGGAGTCCCCATCTCTGCTTTGCCGGTGGCAGAATGGACCAAGCCTTGGTTGATGGAGTTAGTTGGGTTGGGAACCCCCATTGCCCCCTCCATTTGCACCTTAGTTTGAGTTGAAGTCTTTACAAGGTGGTTGCTGCCTTTGGAGGTATAGCCCACCCCCCAGAATGTCCTTGGTTTATAACTCCTCCTCTGGCAGCTCTTCTGAAGTCTCCCCAGTCTGCTGGTTCTTTCTCTCAAGCTGGTGGGAGAGACAACAGTTCCAGCGAGGGAAGGTGGGTGGGATTCAGTCTTTGTTTGGTCCCACCTCCAGCCACGCCTCCGACCCCGCCTCCGCTTCATCTGGGCCATCAGAAGGCCCGCCCTTTGCTCCCCTGCCGAGGGAGAGGACGGAAGTGGTGGCGGAAGAGGAGAGGAATTCGTCGCCATTACGGCGTCTTCGGAGGGCAGCGCCATCTTGGGGGGGGGGTCGACCAAGGCCCTCGGTGGTAAGAACTGGCCCGCTCGGCGGCGTGGACGTTCCCCAGGGACCTTCCTCAGCACTTCAGCGATGTCGGGCAGGGCTGGTAGGCCCCCCAGGACCCCCCCGCTCACCGGACGGTAACCATCTCGGCCCTCGTCCTCCAGTGGACATTTCCCTCCAAGTCTGCCGGGCAGCGGGGCGAGGCGATCGAAGGGCCACCCCGCTCTGCCTCCGGCCGAGGCCCCGACACACGGGCTTCTCCCCCACCCGGTTCCCGAGGTGGTGACTCAGGGTCAGCAGGGATGGAAGTCACGGGGGTGAGGGTTGCCAGCAGATCCCCTAGTTTTCTAACCTGCCGAGTTAGAAGCCCAAATTGGGCATGGATTTCAGCCAGCAGGGGGTTGCTGGTCCCATTTCGGGGTGCCCGCTGCTCCTTCGTTGGAGTTGTAGAGAGGAAGACTTTCCAGGCATACTCCGAGGGGCATTCTGCTCTCCGCGCCACCGACTCCTTGGGGGGACTCACCCCCGTCCTTCCCAGCTGGGGACAAGGGCTCCAGAGCCGCAAACCCACGGTTCCTGTAACCAGGGCCCTCACAGCTAGAGAGGCTGGGGAGACTGCATCCAAGGTCCTCGGGGCTGGGGAGGCTGCCAGAGCTGGTAGCTTAGCCTGGAGCACTTCTATGGAGCGTCGAAAGGACACCGCCATATTCAGCGAGTCCAGTCTGCAGGGACTTCCAGCTGGGCATTGGTCTCGACCGGATCTTCGCCCCGCCAAGGGGGTTTGTGCCGATGGGGTTTGAGCCAAGGTCTCTTTGGCTTCTCCGGCTCCCTGGGGGACCTGCTACAGCCTTATTTGGCTGGAGGTCGACCCCCCTGCTTAAGGACCCCGAAACTCCAGAGTCCCGGGTGGTCAGGTTCGGTGGAAGGGTGAAACTCGGCGGTTCGCCCAGGAGCCCTGTTGCAGGGCTCCTGTTAGATGGTTCCCCACAGACACTGTGGTTTACTCATGCAGTTTCAGTTTTTTGACATCTTTATTGAAAAATTCTGCATACTGGTATATTTGTACATGATGTGAAAAAAGTGGACAAGGAAAGATTCCTTTTCCTTCTCCCCCACAATAGTAATGGAACCACTTGAAACTATCCAGTGGAGTTCAGTGTTAGCAAAAAAAATTGTTGCTACCACAAAATGTAGTGACTACCAAAACTATGAGTTTGTACATCTTTAAAAAGTGATTAGAAAATTCATGGAGGGATGATCAATCTATCAATAGCTATGAGTCATGATGATTAGACTACCATCACAGATGTACAGCTACGTGTGTATGGGGGTGGCATTTTCTAAATTACACCTCTCTAAATGAAATTTCCTTGAGTTCCCATATTTCTAACATCATAGAGAGAGCCTGAGATTATTCATGCTACAGAACAGTGCAATTATTCCTGATATAGTTCCATCTAGGGATGTAGATCTTCATGAAATTCTTTCTTGAAAGTAGCAACAAGTAATATCGGATATTAGAGTTTTTGAGGACTATTTGCAAAACAAATCATGACTTCCTCTATGTACATTTCAAATGTGAATGTTTTGTACAGAAAACTGTGTTTTTGTGTGTGTGCAGGAAATGGGATGTTTTCAATGGAAAAGTAATATTTCAATGCAGATATATTAATTCATGTGTAAAATTATGATGGCTTTATAAATCAATTATGTTCAAGTTTTTAAATAAAAAAATAGATACCCAATTACAAAATGTATGTACAGACAACAAAATGGATCCCCAATTTCTACACAGAAAATTGCACTTTTGCACAGAAATCAGGAGATACTTTGGAAAAGTTTTTTCTGTGTGCAAAAATATAGTTTCTTGCACAGAAACAACCACGTGCAAATTTTTGCATAGAATAAGTATTACATTCAAAAATTATTTCCTGTCAAGGATAGGGTTTTCAACACTTCAAAATATTTATCTTGTCCAATTTTGAATATTTTCCCCATCCTTAATTTCATTCTATGGAATCTTGGGATTGGTAGTTGAGGGAAGGGCATTAGGAATTCTCACTAGAGGCCTCCAGTGCTTTAACAAAGTACGAATCCCAGGATTTCATGAGATGGAGCAATGGTAGTTAAAGTGGAATGATAGCACAGAAATTGTGCAGTGTGGATGAATCTACTCAAAACAACTTACACCTAGAATTTTTCTATTTTATAATTTTTTGTGTTTGCATTAGCTTGGTAACTTTGTTTCTTTCCTTTAGATATATCTTTAAATGATCAACTTTTTTTTAAATGTTACTGCAATGTTAACACCTGGATGAAACTTTCATGGAGGTCAGTGTTCTTATTTAAAGGGCAGCATCATAGCTTCTTCCATTCATTATCTATACCGCATACCATCAGAACCAGAAGAAATCTACATCTCCACAATATTCGCTGCTGGAGAATGCAAATAGGATACTATTTCAGTTATGTCCAGGCTGTGGGCTTCCCAGAGAGAGCTTGCAAGCTATTGTGGGATCATAATGATGAATAGTTTGGCCTTTGGCTTGATTGAGAATGACTCTTCTGTTCACTTGGGATTATATTTAAAATAAATGGAGGTGTTTCCTCAGGCTGAACATCTTAAGAACATCAAGGGGACCCAAAGGACCTTTGATGAAACAGCAACAATTCTCAATGGGTAACAATATGTCCCTTGAGTGATATCCAGTTTTTACCTCTGATGAAATCTGATATGAATTTGGTAGATTTTCCTCAGGCAAAACCTGTGAAGAGGAGGTTTCAAAGAAAGTGAAAGGAATTTGAATTAAGCTAAGGGGGCTAATTCAATATGGAATAGGTAACATTAGCACATCTCTACTGGTAAATGTGCCAGAAACCTGGAACAAGCTATCATATCTTTGAAAAGTTATAATGTTGTATATCCAAAAAGTATCTTCTATTCTATATTTTTAGGATGAGAGAAAAAAGCTGGTGCTCAACCTTCCAGGTATGTAATGTATCAGTGTATCAGTATTTTAGGGGATAGTCAGTTTTAACAATTTTTCTATGTCACAATCACCGACTTAGTACTGCCCCTTTAACACACACACGGAGACGTAGCAAAGGCTAACTAATTTTATTGAATATAAAAAGGTCCAAAAGACAATTCTCTTGAAGAGATCAAAGAATCAAGCAAACAGCAAAGCTGTAGTCCAATTACGAAAGCAAAGTTCCAAAGGATAGTTCCAAAAGCAACGTGGCAAAAAACTAGGCAAGTTCCCGGATTGCCTCCGGAACAAAGCAGGGTATCCGCAACAATGCGAATCAATATCAAGGCAAGGTCTTGGTCCAAGGCGAGCCAAACTAGGCTCCGTGGTTCACTCCGCTTTCACGCCCTTCAGATCAGACGTGGCCGGAGAACTGAGGATCAGTTCCCACGGGGCCGTTCTTAATCCTTCGGCCGGGCCCCTCGACGATCTAGGGCCCGCGTCTCCAGTCTCTACTTTCCGAACGGTGACGGTCTAGGGACAGATGCCAGCTCCTCCTGCCCTGCTCTATGTCCCTGCGTCTGTTATGGGAACGGCCCCGCTCTTCCAGTTCAGTATCGCTATCTCCTTGAGAAGCAGCCTCCCCCGAACTTTCCCAGCCGCTGGCCTCCATCTGCTGCTCGGCCAGGTCCTGGGAACCTCGGCCGTTTGGGAATTCATAACTATCTCCGCTATCTGCTTCGCTGCCTTCCATCTCCACCTGGTCTGCTCCTTCCCCGGGAGAATGCTCCCACTCGAAATCCCAGGCTAAACTCTTTGCAGGTGAACTGGGCAAAGGCACTGCTGACCAATCTTGCTCTGGGCCTTCCAACTCGTCCTCCGAGTCCCCTTCAGCCTGTGCGGGTCCCAGTGGCATCGGGACCCCCGGCGCCTCACCCCCTCCCATTGGCACGAACGGGCCCATGGGTGCTACACTATCCCCCCCCCCTCAGGGCCCCCCCCTGGGCCGCCCCCGGGGCTTGGGCTTGTCAGGATACTTGCGGTGGAAACGGGCCACCAACTCCGGCGCGTGGACATCTCGAGCCTTGACCCAAGCACGCTCTTCCGGGCCAAAACCTTTCCAGTCAATGAAATACTCCAACTTCCGGTACCGGATGCGAGCATCCAAAATGTCCTGCACTTCGACCTCCTCCCCGCCCTCCCGCATCACAGGGGGAGGAGGCGGCTGCGTCACATCAGGCCGCACCCCTTCGCGGGGCGAGCAAGGAGCGATGAAACACCGGGTGGAGTTTCATGTCCGCAGGGAGCTGGAGCTTGAAGGAAACAGGCCCCACCCGCTCCAAAACTTTGTAGGGCCCCAAAAACCGGGCATCCAACTTGCGGCTGGGGCGTTGCGTGGGCAGATTCTTGGTGGACAGCCAAACTTTATCCCCCACCAGAATCGCAGGACCCTCCTGGCGCCGCCCGATCAGCCATCCGCTTGTAGTCGGCCTTCGCCTGGTCCAATTGAGTACGTAGCAAGTCTTGAAGCGCAGTGAGCTCCTGGAGCCAATCCTTAGCCTCCGAAACGTCCCCAGACGGGTCCACCGGAGGGTAGAACCGAGGGTGGTGTCCATAGTTGGCAAAGAAAGGAGTCTCTTTGATGGATTCCTGCGTCGCATTGTTGTAGGCGAACTCTGCCAAAGACAACAAGGACGCCCAGTTGGTTTGCTGATAGTTGACATAGCAGCGCAGGTACTGCTCCAAAGTGGCATTAACCCTTTCGGTTTGCCCATCGGTCTGCGGGTGGTGAGCCGTGGACATCCGCACATCAATCCCCAGCAGCTTCTGGACAGCCTTCCAGAACTGGGAAGTGAATTGGGTGCCCCGGTCCGTCACCAAGCTCTGTGGAAGTCCATGCAGCCGAAACACATGTTGCACAAACATATCAGCAGTCTCCTTGGCAGTAGGCACCCCCACACAGGGGATGAAGTGTCCCATCTTGGTGAAACAGTCCACCACGACCAGTATCGTGGTGAAACCCTTGGACTTGGGGGTTCGGTGATGAAATCGGCTGAAATCCTCTTCCAGGGAGCGGAGGGAGTCGGAAGGGGCTGGAGTAAGCCAGCCGGCTTGCCCCCCTGGTTCTTAGCCCGGTGACACACAGGGCAGGATCCCACATAGTCCTCCACATCCCCCGCACTTTAAGCCACCAAAAATCCCGTAGAACTAGCTGCAGCGTCTTGAAGAGCCCAAAATGGCCCGCCGCCTTAGAGTCGTGGCAAAGCTTGAGAATGTCCCCCCCGCTCAGGGCCCGGAGAAACATAAACAGAGTCCCGATGATAGAGCACCCCGTTCCGCACCTGAAACGGAGCCTGCACCCCCTTGGACAGCTGCTCGCGCACCCAAGGGTCGTCGCGTTGGCGGGCCTGGACCCGCACACTCAACGGCCGCTTCCACGGGGGGCGGGCGGGGCCGCCGGAGCCGGCGCAGGGGCCGTTCGGGCGGCTGCAAAGTTCTCCGCTTTGAGCAGAGGCTGCTCGGAGAGAACCTCCCCTCCGCGGACATACTCCGGCTTCCGGGACAGGGCATCAGCTTGCTTGGTCTGCTTGGGGGTCACATAGTGAATGCGGAAATGAATCGCTCAAAGAACAGGGACCATCTCTGTTGCCTCTGGTTCAATTTGCGCTGGGACTTCAGATGCTCCAAGTTCCGGTGGTCGGTGTGAACCTCCACGGGAACTTGGCCCCTTCCAGCAGGTGTCTCCAGACTACAAACGCCACCTTGATGGCCAAAAGTTCCTTCTCCCAAATGGTATAGTTCTTTTCCGGGCCGTCAGCTGCCGGGAATAGTAGGCACAGGGCAACAAGTCCGTCCCCTGAGGCTGTAGCAGGATCGCCCCCACCGCCACATCCGAAGCATCGGCCTGGACGATGAAAGGGGTGCGGGGTTGGGGTGCTGCTGCAAAAGCGGCTGAGTGGTGAACAGCTGCTTCAACTTGCGGAACCCCACATCCGCCTCCGGCGTCCACCGAACGGCACCTTTCCCCGCAAACACTGGGTGATCGGATCAGCCCACTTGGCAAAGTCAGGAATGAACTTTCTGTAGTAGTTGGCAAAGCCCAGGAATCTTTGAATGTCTTTTTTGCTAGCAGGAGGTGCCCAGTCGACCACTGCTTGGACCTTGGTGTCATCCATGGCAATGCCCGTAGGAGAGATGGGTAGCCCAGAAAGTCCACTTCACGCAAGTCGAAAGCACATTTCTCCAGCTTGGCATAGAGCCCGTGGGCCCTCAGTCGCAGGAGCACCTCTTTGACATGGCGATCATGGGTCGCCTGATCCGGAGAAAAAATCAGCAGGTCGTCAAGGTAGACCGCCAGATAGCGGTCCAAAAGGTCTCGGAAAATGTCATTCATGAAATGTTGGAAACATGCTGGGGCGTTGCACAAACCGAATCCCATCACCAGGTATTCGAAACTGCCCCACTTGGTCTGGAAGGCCGTCTTCCATTCATCACCCTGGCGAATCCGGACAAGGTTGTAAGCCCCCTCAGGTCCAATTTAGTGAACACCTTAGCTCCCCGCATCCGCTCCAAGAGCTCGGGGATCAAGGGCAGGGGATAGCGATTCCGGATCGTGATCTTGTTGAGTTCCCTGTAGTCATTGCAAAGGCGCAACTCCCCCGATTTCTTTTTGACGAAAAGAATCGGAGCCCCCGGCCGGGGATTGGGAGGGCCGAATGAACCCCTTCCGCAGGTTCTCATCCAGGAAGTCTCGGAGAGCCTGTTGCTCTGGGTCCGAGGCGGGTAGGCGCCCCGCGGAATGGGGGCCCCGGCTGCAAGTCAATGGCACAGTCATAGGGCCGGTGCGGAGGCAAACGTTCCGCCTCCTTCTCACTGAAGACATCCCAAAATCCGGCATACTTCTTGGGCAGGGTGGCCACATTCTCCACCTCTTGAGCCTGGCACGCCCGGGCCGTCATGCAGTGGCCCTGGCAATGATCGGAAGAAAAATTTAGCTGTCTCTTAGCCCAGGAAATCTGGGGGTCATGGAGCGCGAGCCACACAATGCCCAGGACAATGGGGAAATCGGGAGCTTGGTTACAAGAAAAGAAATGTCCTCTTTATGAGAGCTAGTCCACATCCTGGTAGGAGCTGTATATTGAGTTACAGCCCCGGTTTTCAACACTCTCCCATCGATGGTCTGGACACCCTTGGGCTCTTGGAGGTCAAGAAATTTTAATCCCGCAGACTTGGCATAGTCTGCATCAATGAAGTTGTTGGTCGCTCCCGAGTCAATCATGGCATGGACCATCATCGGCCCCTTCTCGGGCGACCACAAGCTGACCATGACAAGGAACAATTGTCCAGTCTTGGGTTCAGGGAGGGGTAGCGACGTCGGCCGAGTGAGCGAACCCTCTTACACTCGGCCGTACCCTTCCCCCGCCGCCTGGAGGGCTTCCTCAGGCTCCGGAGGGCTGGCCACCGCTGCGGAAGCCCGAGGGTCCTCCCGCGGTTTCTGGGGGCAATCACGAGAAAAATGACCCGGGCCCCGCAGTACCAACAAAGGTTGAGTCTTTGGCCGAGCCTTCTCGGCAGCATCTACTTTGGCCGCGCACCGTACCCAGTTGCATCGGTTCGAGTCATCCACAACAGGGGTGGGGGCAGGGATCTGGCGGGGCACAAATTGGCGGTCCCGGCCTCCCGCCTGGTCGGTGGTTTCTCGGCCGGGCCGACCCCCCACCTTCTCTTGTGTTGTATGGCCGCCTCCGCCCGCAAACTTGAGGCGATGGCCTCCTCCAGGTCGGCCGGCCGGGGCAATTGTAACATCTGTTGCTGAATCTCGGGCGAGAGTCCCGCTAGATACGTATAGCGCAGGGGTGGTCCTTCCCACTTGGTCTGGCTGGCCAACACTCGGAAACGGGAAATATACTGAGACAAAGTCATGTCCTTCATGGTCAACCGTGCTAAATCCCGTTCCGCCAGGTCCTCATTGACGGGGGGTCCCCAGGTCGCCCGGATCGCATCTAGGAAAGCGTCCAAAGTCGCCGCATGCGGGGACGTGCCATTGATGAGGGGAGTTGCCCACGTCGCTGCCATCCCTTCCATACAGTTGAACACGAACCCCACCTGGGCCCGGGGGGTGGCAAATTCATTGGGCCGCAACTCCAGGTACATCCGAACCTGGGCAATGAAAACTTCCACCATCGCCGGAGACGTAGCAAAGGCTAACTAATTTTATTGAATATAAAAAGGTCCAAAAGACAATTCTCTTGAAGAGATCAAAGAATCAAGCAAACAGCAAAGCTGTAGTCCAATTACGAAAGCAAAGTTCCAAAGGATAGTTCCAAAAGCAAACGTGGCAAAAAACTAGGCAAATTCCCGGATTGCCTCCGAACAAAGCAGGGTATCCGCAACAATGCGAATCAATATCAAGGCAAGGTCTTGGTCCAAGGCGAGCCAAACTAGGCTCCGTGGTTCACTCCGCTTTCACGCCCTTCAGATCAGACGTGGCCGGAGAACTGAGGATCAGTTCCCACGGGGCCGTTCTTAATCCTTCGGCCGGGCCCCTCGACGATCTAGGGCCCGGCGTCTCCAGTCTCTACTTTCCGAACGGTGACGGTCTAGGGACAGATGCCAGCTCCTCCTGCCCTGCTCTATGTCCCTGCGTCTGTTATGGGAACGGCCCCGCTCTTCCAGTTCAGTATCGCTATCTCCTTGAGAAGCAGCCTCCCCCCGAACTTTCCCAGCCGCTGGCCTCCATCTGCTGCTCGGCCAGGTCCTGGGAACCTCGGCCGTTTGGGAATTCATAACTATCTCCGCTATCTGCTTCGCTGCCTTCCATCTCCACCTGGTCCGCTCCTTCCCGGGAGAATGCTCCCACTCGAAATCCCAGGCTAAACTCTTTGCAGGTGAACTGGGCAAAGGCACTGCTGACCAATCTTGCTCTGGGCCTTCCAACTCGTCCTCCGAGTCCCCTTCAGCCTGTGCGGGTCCCAGTGGCATCGGGACCCCGGCGCCTCACCCCCTCCCATTGGCACGAACGGGCCCATGGGTGCTACAGAGAAATATTTGTCTAATGCCTCAGTGCGCTGTCACAGGACTGTCCTGGCCCTCATATTACTCAACATCTTTCTAAGTGATTTGAATGATAGACTAGAGGGCATATTTCTTGTATTTGTAGATGACATCAAACTAGGAGGGGGTAGCTAATGCCTCAGAAGACAGGATTAGAATTTCAAAATGACATTTCACATATTAGAGAGCAGAGTCAAAACTAACATGCAGAATTTCAACAGGAAAAATTCTAAACTTGTTTACACAGAAAAAAAATGAAATGCAGAAATATAGGATTGGTGACATCTGGCTTGACAACAGTACAAGTGAAAGAGATCTATGAGTCTTATTTGACCAGAAGCTGAACAATGAACAATGAATCAAAAGTGTGATACTGCAGTTTAAAAAGCCAATGTTATTCCAGGCTGCATCAATAGGTGTATAGCTTCTAGATCAGGCCTGGATAACCTGTGGCTCTCCAGGTGTTTTGAACTGCAGCTCTTTGAATTCCTGACCATTGGACAAGCTGGCTTGGACTTCTGGGAGTAAGAGTTCCAAACACGTAGAGGGCTTCAGGTTGTGCTTGGCTGGTCTAGATCAAGGGAAGTCATAGTCCCCTTCATAGAACCATAGAACCATCTAGTCCAACCCCTGCCATGCAGGAAAAGCACAATCAAAACACCTCCAACAGATGGCCATTCCACCTTTGTTAAAAAGCCCCCAAGGCAGTGAGTTCTCTTGTTGAACTGCTCATACAATCAGGATGTTCCGTTTAGGTAGAATCTGTTTTCTTGTAATTTGAACCCATTGCTCTGAGTACTAGTCTTCAGGGCAGTAGAAAACAAGCCTTATCCCCCTTTCACATAGTTGTACATGGCTATCATGTCTCATCTCGGCCTTCTCTTCTGCAGGCTAAACAAACATACCAAGTTCTTTAAACCATTCCTCATAGGGCATGGTCTGCAGACCTTTGACCATTTTAGTTGCCCTCCTCTGGATACCTTCCGGCTTGTTAATATATCTTTTAAACTGTAGAGCCCAGAATTGGACACAGTATTCCAGGTGAGGTCTGACCAGAGCATGATTTCCCTTGATCTAGTAACAACAACGAGCAGGCTGGTTACTAAGTACAAAAGGAAACAACAGTGTCTAAAAGGCACTCTTTCCAGACAATATATGAACAGTGTTTCAATGATCAGAATAAGTCCTGAGTATTGTACAAAATATATGTATTAAATTTGTGTGCATAAATATAACATCAAACATGCAGTCCCAAAATCAATCCTGGACCTCCAGCGAAAATACTTGCCCAGTTGATGAAACTCCTGTTGGGGCACCCAGTAGTGTGTGTCTGTGTTCGAAGATTCCAATAGAGTAGGCAGAGCAAGGCCGGCGTTCTCCCTGGGTAGCCCAGTGGGCATAGTTTGTTTACATTTGTATTCCAGGCAGCCCGATAGCTTGGCTTCTATCTGTTTGGCGATATGCAACCCAAGGAAAATGCAGAACACGGGCGAGGATGTGGGGGAATCCAAGGGAGGAAAGGCTGTAATTCTCCAGGCGCTGTGGGGAGATTGCGCTGGCATCTTCCCTTGATCTAGACCAGGGGTGGGCAATTACCGGCCCTCCAGGTGTTTTGGACTTCAACTCCCAGAAATCCTAGCCAGTTTACCAGCTGTTAGGATTTCTGGGAGTTGAAGTCCAAAACAGCTGGAGGGCCGGTAATTGCCCACCCCTGATCTAGACATTATACTCTATTATGCTTTGACTACACCTCCGTTAGAATACTGTATCCAGTTCTCGACACCATAATTCATACATGATATTGACATAATGGAACATGTCCACATAAGAGAGACCAAGATGATCAAATGTTTTCATAGCATTCAGTGTACTCTAGATCGGCTAAACATTAATAATAGGAATATGTGACTGATTAAAAAGTTTCAAAATTAGGGAGTGCTCACATTTCATTTCTAAAGTGTTTGACAAAAACTTTTAAAAGCCACAACAGCTATCTCATTGAATGTCTCTCATTAACCAATATGACTTTTAGAGATTTCTTCCCAGTTCAGCAATTTACTTACTAGAAGTAACAGTCAGTCATCCTCTTTGAAGACTCAACAATGTATTGGAACTCTGGCTGGCTGCTGCTATGGAGGGAAAATAGTCGTCCCCTATCCTGATTGGGGCTTTCTGATGCTGAGCAGAATTCTGAGAAATGTAGTTTAGGGCAGGACCCTTTGCATTCTCTAGCGTAGTACTCCTCACCTTCCCAAATGGCATTGCCCAGTATTCTGTGCTTTCTTTCCCAGTGAATCTGCTTTCTCCCTGCTGTTTCCCTCTCCTAATGGCAAGAAGCCATTAATTTAAAAAGGAAAGGCAGCCTTTTTGGCTTTACTTTGCTTCCTTATGCTGAAAATGAAACTGACTTTGGGAGGCTTTACAGATTTGCAAATCAAATTTATAAAAATGTACGGGGAAAATTTTTATTCTTAAGCTTTTGGTGTGGCCCATGCCCACACATGGGATATTGCATTGTAAGTACAAATTTAACAAATTTGATATGACTTATGATGACTAACGAAAAAATGAGCACACTCCTAATTGACAAACTGTTTTGGTTGGTGCTGGTTTGTTATAGTAGTTACTTTTGTCATTAAGCTCACTTATATATTGGAAATATAATTTATGAGTAACATCAGAACTAAAATATTACAGGATTCTGTGTTGTCAGGTATTGGAAGAGATCCATGGGGTTGACACCATGAGGTAACATGGCAATTGAGATGCAACCCCACGTTGGAGAACCTGCATGGCATTTAGTGGCCAATGTTTTCCTTCTGTCTTCACTGTCTACTATAAATATGGTGATATGATTGTAAGTGACAATGATACAAATGCACTGACCATGCTCATTTTATCCAACGTGACCAAGCTCGGGCTAATTGTTTATTCTGGCCTCTTTCTGAATGGTTGCTTTCTGCCTCCCCACATGTAGCATGACAGTTTTGGTTAGCTCCCTCCCCTCCACTTCCTATATTTATATGAGATTGAGTGCTGAATGTATCAGTGGTTATTATTCATTTATATGCATTTCTGTCTGATCTTGTTTCATTCTCTCCAGGTTTTTAAGGGGAGTTCTGTTTATTGCACTGCGAGGATTCTGGAATTAGACTAAGCAAGAGTGTTATTACTTCTCACATATCTTTGAATATTTGAATATATTTGCTCTCTTAAAACATGGGTTTAGTCAGAAAGCATCAGGGATGGAATTAAAACACACACACAACAGTTGAACTAGGCACTGACAATACATTTGTTTCCTTGTGGCAAATGAGAATTGCTTACAATCTGGAAAGAAAAGGAATGAGAGAAAATATCATATCTATCTTGTTTATATGATATCCTGGAAAATCACAGAATCATAGAGTTGGAAGAGACCCCAAGGGCCATCCAGTCTAACCCCACACTGCCATGCGGGAATATGCCAAGAGTTTAATAATAATAATACGTCATTTATACCCCATCATCATCTCCCCAAGAGGACTCGGGGCGGCTTACATGAGGCCAAGCCCAACAAAACAATACATCAATAAACCAACACAGCAATAAAATAAAATAAAAGTACAATACAAAGCCATTGTAAACATACCGGCAATAAAACAAAACATTTAGAAACATTTAAAAACATAGGGATATATGAGAGAAGCTGGATCTACACTGGCATATAACCTAGATTATCATATCAAATCATCCAGATTATCTGATTTGAACTGGATTATATGTGCCAGTATATACTTCCATATAATTCAATTCAAATCAGATAATCTGGATTTTATATGGCAATGTAGATGGGGCCAGAGTGTAACTTGCCCAAAATCACACAGTGGCTTTCTACAGATGAGCAGGAATTTGATCCTCAGTCTCCAAGAATTCTATTCCAATACTGAGGCCCCTTCTACACTGCCATATAATCCAGTTCAAAGCAGATAATGTTGATTTTATACAGCTGTGTAGAAAGGGCCCTAAATCATCATACCACCATGTTTCTCAAAGCTAGAGTGGAGCAAATAGTCACCATACAATCAGAATCTTATGGTCCTTCCACACATTTATTTATTTCATATCCTTCTATCCCGCCCTTCTCTATACAAGGGGGACTCAGGGCGGCCTCACATAGGCATCAACGAGGCAACGTATACATCATAAGAAATACAATTAAAACAGTAAAACAGTAAAAATATATTTAAAACATCATACAAATCAGCCATTCATTTAACAATAATATTAGAGTGCCAGTAAAACCAAAAATCAAGCCAGGAAATCCAATGTCGCAAACCCAAATTCCTTTTCTATTGTCACTACATCTAATCAAACGCCTGGCCACAGAGCCAGGTCTTCAGTTGTTTTCTAAAGGACAGGAGGGAGTTAGCCAACCTGATGTCCTTGGGGAGGGAGTTCCACAGACGGGGGGCCACTGCTGAGAAGGCCCTTTCTCTCATCCCCACCAATCACGTTTGCGAGAGTGGTGGGCTTGAGAGCAGGGTCTCGCTTGACGATCTCAAGCTTTGTGATGGTTCCTAGTAGGAGATACGTTCGGACAAGTAATCTGGCAAGCCATATAACCCATAATATCAAGGCAGATAACCCACAATATCTGCTTTGAACTTTGTTATCTGAGTCCACACTGCAATATAATTGTAGCACAGCAGTTCTCGTTTGTGCCTAGAGGGCAGGGGTCAGGACCTGGGGTCCCATTAGCATTAGAACCAGCAGTGCCAGAACATGATTCAGAGGATGAGCTAGATGACTAGGGCGAAGGGCAGCTTTCCCCTGATGGGCCTCTTTCGCCCACAGAGAGCTTAGCATGGGAGGAAATGTTGTTTGGGCCTAGCGAAGAGATAGATAACCAGGTGCAGATGGACAGCGATTCGGGCAGCTATGAACATCCGGGAGGAAGGAATTCTCAGGAGCCTCCAGGGGAAAACATGGAAGAAAGCGCATGGGAAATGGCTAGGGAGGAGAGCTCTCAGGGAGATAGAAACACAGCTGCGGAGAGACAAGGTCGAACCTTTGATAGGAGACGGAACATCGAGTCTAGCAGAAGGGAATGGTCTAAGAGCATAGACTGGCCGAGGTCCGTGAGCAGCGATTGGAGACGCAGAAGCCTAGAGCATCGGGGACCTCGGCCGAAGGATTAAGTATAGGATCCGTGGGAACGAATCCTCAGTGCTCCGGCCACGTCTCATCTGAATAGGCGTGAAGCGGAGTGGGACCACGAAGCTAAGCTAGCCAGTGGTCATCAAGCCTTGCCTTGCCTTGCCTTGTTCCTGATCCGCCTGGTTGTGCGGAGCCTTGCCCTGTTTCCTGATCCGCATAGTTTTGCGGAGCCTTGCTAAGCTTTTTGCCTATTTGCTACGTTACCTTGGACATTGTTGCTTCAAGCCTTTTGGATTGCTTTTATATTCTATTGGACATTATCTTTTGAACTGTTTTTATATTCAATAAAGTAGTTAGCCTTCAGTCCGTCTCTGTGTGTGTGATTAAGGGGCCGGTCAAGTCCGTGCATCGTGACAATAATCTACTTCAAAACAGATAACGTGGGATTTTATACAGCTGTGTGGAAGGGGCCCAAGTGGAACATGTTTACCTGATATTTGCAAGTGGTTAATTTCTATTGCTTTGACACCTTAGGTCAATGTTTTCCAACCAGTGTGCCGGGGCACACTAGTGTGCCGTGAGTGACCATCAGGTGTGCCGTGGGAAATTGGAACCTCCAATAGCCTTTCTTCCCCCTCCTGCCAAACACTTTTTCTTTTCCACTTGCCAGGGAGTTCCCCATTCTGGCCAAAAAAGCTATTTTGACATTGCTCCCGTTTTCAACCACATATCTGTGTGAGATGAGCTTCTCTAGCTTGACTGCGATAAAAACTAAAAACAGAGAGAGACTGACAGCTGTTGAGCAAGACCTTCGGGTGTGTCTTACTGCCATTCCTGCCAGGATATCTATGTTATGTTCATCGAAATAGGCCCAGGTTTCACACTGAGTGTATAAATACATTTAAAAACATGTTAACTATATGTATTACTGTGTTAGAGTGTCATTTTGTGTCATTTTGGTTAGTGGTGTGCCCCAGGATTTTGTAAATGTAAAAAATGTGCCGTGGCTCAAAAAAGGTTGAAAAACACTGCCTTAGGTCTTTTAATAGTCTTTTGACTTTTTAGGATGTATGGGGCGAATTAAGATAAAACATCAGGGTAAAAGGGGTTGGTTTTTTTAACAATTTATATTTCAACATTTAATATTTATTTATTTTGATTATGTCAAAGAAAACCCATAGCAATTTTGGTCTGGCTTGTCGCTTTGATTTCATCTTGCTCTCCATGAAATCAAATGAGCCTCTTAACAAATTTTACATTAAAAAGTAGTATTGTAATATGATTGCTGTACCGGCAGGTAAATGATAATTTAAAAGTAAAATTACAAATGGTTATGTGTAATGTCATGCAAACGGATGGAAAAGGCCCCCTCTGGTATTACCTAAGAAGTCAGAACCATTGATGTTGCTTTTATGACAATTAGCATAAAATTACCCAAAATGCCCTTGGCCTTGCTGTTTCCAAATGATAGGCCTTGCAGACCAGGTGCAATTAATTATGTCTTTGTATAAAAATGTGCTGATTCCAATCAAGGTCATAAGGCAGAAATGGCACAGGTAGCATCACAATAATATATGATTGAATGAGAAATTCTTCTTTTCTTGGGCTGGAATTTAAGCACCTTGGTCCTCTTCAGTTTCAGGCATAATGATGGTGGGAAAACAGACAAAAGAGCCAATCATAGATTGGGCCGTGGTTAAGTGGGTGTTCTGGAAGGAAGCAAATTGGAGGAAAGTCAAAAGAGTTTGGGGAAATTGAAAACTACATTTTTCATTGGGATGGTACACATAGATTCTGTGCTGGTGAGGCATCATCTGGAGTACTGTGTTCACTTCTGGAAACCTCATTTTATAGACAAGTTGGAGCAAGTTCAGAAGAGGGCAGTGAAAATAACAAAAGTTATGGAGAATAAAACTTATGAGGAGGGGCTGAAAGACCAGGGCATGTTCATATTGATGAAGAGTTTTTAATCTGTTTTATTGCATGTATATGTTTTAACTGTTTTATAAATTGATATGTTTATTTATTATTTGTATGTACAATGTGGCATTGAATTTTGCCATAATCTGTAAGTCGCTCTGTGCCCCCTTTGGGGTGAGAATATAGTAAATAAAGACTGTGGGGTGACATGATAACACTTTTAAATAACTCCTTGAGAGAAAGAGGCATGCCTGTTTTCTGTTTCCCTAAGAGGGAGGACCAGAGCCAATTGTTTAAGTTACATGAAGGTAGGTTTTAATTGAACTTTAGAAGGGACTTCTTGAAGAGGAGATTTATTTGGCAAGGGAACCAATTTCGTAGGGAACTGGTGGGGTCTCCTTCATTGAATGTCTTCATAATGACACAGGGCAGCCACTTGTTGAGAATGCTTTACCTGAAGATCCTGCAGTGAGGATGGAGTTTCCTTTCCCTTCATCAGCAAGCAAAGGCCTTTTTAGGTTGTTGTAGGTTTTTCGGGCTCTATGGCCATGTTCTAGAGCAGAGGTGCTCATTAGGTAGATCACGATCTACTGGTAGATCGCGTAGGGCCTCCTGGTAGATCGCAGGCAGGGCAGGAGGACGGCTCAGTCCCACCCCGCAGGCTCGTGACGCCGCCCAGGTGCAGAAGGAAGTTGGACTGGATGGCCCTTGGAGATCTCCTATTCTAGGAACCTATTATTATTATCAGAGGCTGAATGGCCATCTGTGAGGAATGCTTTGATTGTGTTTTTCCCTTATGGCAGAAGGAGGTTGGACTGGATGGCCCTTGGAGGTCTCCTTCTACTCTAGGAACCTATTGTAGTTGTTGTTACTCTTATTATTATTGCTATTAGTAGTAGCAGAGGCTGAATAATATTATAATCATTATTATTATGAATAAATTCAGGGGCTTATTATACTCACATTTAGTTGAATTCAGTCTTAAAATATATTATATGGCTCTCACTGAAATAAATTTCCAAATATTTTGCTTTTATGGCTCTCTGAGTAGTTGGTAGGTAGATCATTTGGACTTGGTTATTTTATAAGTAGCTCACATGCTGAAAAAGTGTGAGCACCCCTGTTCTAGAAGCATTCTCTCCTGATGTTTCACCTGAGAGAATGCTTCTACAACATAGCCATATACTCCCCAAACCTACAACAACCCAGTGATTCCAGCTATGAAAGTCTTCGGCAATACAAAGGCCTTTTTTTAAAACATGCATTTAATGTATAAGTTTAATTTGAAATGTAGTGTTGGAAAAGGGTTCTAAGGATATAAGAGAATGCTAAAAAGAGAAATAAAAAGGTCGTAGAACAAATGAAGACTGAACTCTCCCTTGAAGCCAAAACAACTAAACTGAGACTTTTATGCTTTGCCATTTCCTGAGAAGACATGACTCATTAGAAAAGGCAATAAGGCTCGATAAGAGAGTTTTTTTTTCATGTCAGGAGCAACTTGAGAAACCGCAAGTCGCTTCTGGTGTGAGAGAATTGGCCGTCTGCAAGGACATTACCCAGGGAATGCCCAGATGTTTTGATGTGTTACCATCCTTGTGAGAGGCTTCTCTCATGTCTCCACATTGGGAGCTGGAGCTGACAGAGAGAGCTTGTCAGCGCTCTCCCTGGATTCAAACCTGTGACCTGTTGGTCTACAGTCCTGCCGGCACAAGGGATTGACCCACTGCACCACCAGGGGCTCCTGACAAGAGAGATAAGAGGGAGAGACCTCACAACTTCAGAGGATGCCTGCCATAGATGCAGGTGAAACGTCAGGAGATAATGCTTCTGGAGCATGGCCATAAAGCCTGTAAAACATACAACAAACCAAGGCTTGATAAGTTTGAAGGCAGGAGGAAAAGAAGATCACATTCCAGATGGATAGACTCCATGAAAGAATCAATGGCTACCCTGCAAGACCTGAGCAGGGTGATGATGATAAGCACTTTATTCATATGGCTGACATGGGTTTAAGTTGACTTGATGACTCACATATTGATACTTCTTCAGAGTCTGATGCTGGTCTGAAGATGTGACCCCCCATGCCGGTTCAAGGTCCCAGAATACAATCCAAACTCCTGATTTACTTCCTCTCCAGTCTAAAAATGCCCATGCCTAAAATTGCAACATTCTCTCATACCTCCTAGAAGATCTGGATACATTTTGAATCTAATTATTTTTTAACTTTAAAAACTCATGTTATGAGGTATATGGCAGGAAGTGTGACTGTCCAACATGCCCAATCCCAGGCTATTATTCAGTGCTATCTTACATATTTACTTGGAGCATATTCATCACACTATTCACTTACTGAAGACTTAACTCATTGGTTTAAAAGAGCTACTGGTGAAGAAAGGCAACAGAGAAAAGTTGTCTTAGTGTGGAAAGATGGAAGTAAATAATCAATGATAAATGTACCCTAATATTGCATGTAGAATTTCTAACTACAGTTTCCAATCACTTAATAATAATAATAATAATAATCTTTATTTGTACCCTGCCCCCATCTCCCCAATGGGGACTTGGGGCGACTCACATGAGGCCAAGCCCAAACAACAAATTACAATAAAATAAAATCAAAAACATGAGCAATAAACACAATAAAATACATATAAATAAAAAACAATATACAACTAGATATCTAAAATCACAAAGACACACTTTCATCTCCATTTCTTGAAGAATCCTTCATCTCCATTTCTAGATAATGTTGTGTGTGTTTTTTTACACCGACCTGGCTATTTGATCTAGCATGAACAGGCCTCAAACTCTCTCTTTCCCCTTTTTATATACGGTCTTGAGCTACAATGTACAAATAACAGCTAAAGGATAACTGGTTATATTTTTAGCCATGTCAGAAAGACATCTGAGATTCTCACAATCCATTAGTATCAGCAGTAGAGGAATAGGTCAGTATTCAAGTAGTTCAACGAGATTAAAGAGGACTTCAAAGAACTATTTAGCAGTTTAACCTGACCTCTGGAGTTGAACAAGAGTGAGAGAGACAGAGAATTTCTCACATAGGTTCTAGCTGTTTTCTGTGGTGTCATGTTCAGAAACAGCTCCCAAAGATGAAGTACTTTCTCTGACCACCTGTAAGGTGACACCGCTGAGCAGCATATATAAAATCACTAGTTCCCTGGGCAGTGTCTGAGCAAGGCACCTAGCTTTTGGTGCCATAGCCAACGATTCAAAAACCATGGTAAAATAATGATGAAAAACACTGATGGTTTCTGTAATTTTTAGTGTCAACTGGAAACCTGAAACAAGATTATGGACCTCTTCACACGGGCTGAAATTGAGCTGCGGCAATGGGTTTTTTCACTTTCACCATGGAGCACACCAGGATTTTACCTATAAACCTTTATGCTGAAGATCATCCAAACCAGGAATGGAAGTCAATTATATATATATATATATATATATATATATATATATATAAAGAGAGTGGTCGTGCAAAGGACTTCATGCACGGCCAAACTATGCCCCCCAGAAACACCCATCCAACGAGACACATTCCCCCAGACCACGAGGTATAACCTTCACACAAAAAAACCACCTCCCTACCTTGCAACCCCCCCAAAACCACCCATTGCCTCCCGTTCTGCACTGGCCGCGGGCGCAGAACACAGGGAGAGCAATTGCGCAGGCGCACTCCGAAACCCCCTCCCCCCAACACACCAACCCATCCCGTCTCCCTCTCTCCCCACTCACCCTGAACCTTCGCAGCCATACCGCCAGCGCCTAACTGCCTCCTCGCCATCCTCGCCCGTGCCCACACGACCCCGGTCCCAGAGCAGCTCTGGGGCGCCGCACTACACTTCCCAGAAACCTCCGCAAAACCAGGAACTGGCCATACCGGGCTTTCTGGGAAGTGTAGTCCGAAACTGGCCTGACGCCACCCAGCACAGCCACAAAGGGACGGGACGCGTACGACGCTGGCCATGCGCGCCAGGGTGGGAGGCAGGCCCGGAGATCGGCGATCCGCCCTCTGCCGTGTCCACCGCGGTTGCAGCGGCGCCGCGTGAAGGAAGGTAAGCCCGACAGCTTACCTTCTTTCAGGCGCGGTCGATGGATCCGCGGGGGAGACGGCGGAGGGCGGATCGCTGATCTCCGGGCCTGCCTCCCGCCCTGGCGCGCCTGGCCAGCATGGTACGCATCCCGTGGTGGCGTCAGGCCGTTCTGCGGGACACGTACGACGCTGGGCTTGTGCGCCAGGGCGGGAGGCAGGGCCGGAAATCAGGGATCCGCCCTCCGCCGTCGCCCCCCACGGATCCAGCGACCGCGCCTGAAAGAGGGTAAGCTCCCGGGCTTACCTTCTTTCAGGCGCCATCGCTGCAACCGCGGGGGACACGGCAGAGGGCGGATCTCCGATCTCCGGCCCTGCCTCCCGCCCTGGCGCGCCTGCCCAACATCGTACCCCTCCCGCCCCTTCTTGGGAGAGAGAGAGGGACTGAGAGAGACAGAGGGGGGGAGGCCTGAGACAGAGAGAGGGGGGTGGAGGAAAGATAAGGGGGGAATCAGACAGAGAGAGATGGGGGAGAGAGGGGAGAGTGAGACAGAGAGAGACGGGGAAGTGAGAGAGAAAAAGGGGAAATCAGACAGAGAGAGGGAGGGGGGAAGATAGGGGGGAAGTGTACATACACAGACACACACACACACAACACAAACGTACACACACATGCATACACATACACACACAAATACATACAAACAAACATACACATACATACACAAACACATATACATACACAGACACACACACATGCGTACACAGACACATACAGACACACACAGAGACACACAAACATACATACACATACACACACACACACACATACACACACAAAACACATTGTCACAACATTACCAACCCTTACATACCCACACTTCCTCACATCTCCTAAATAGGGCACAGCAACGCGTGCTGGGTTCAGCTAGTATATATATATATATATATATATATATATATATACACACACACACACACACACACACACACATACAGTGTATATATACACACACATACATACATACAGTATATATATATTGTATATATATACACATACATACAGTATATATATATACACACACACATTTTCAATTTATTTTTTAATTATTTTCTCTCTCTTTTCTATCTAAATTCCCCCTTTCTTTCCTTCCCACCCACCTTTTTCTCCCCATACCCCTCGCACATCTTAGTGCGTCTGTGTACCTTCTATGTATTTATCTTATTAGAAGAGTTCAATAATTTTTTTAAAAAAGAAAAGAAACCATGGAGCACACCAGCTTCCATCACATACCGCAAAAGTACTTCCATGGCAATTCCATGGGGAAAGTGGGGGGGGGGGGGGGGAGCCCTTACCGATGCCAAAAAATTACTGGCGGTGGACAACAGGAGGCTTCCCATTTTTTCACAAAGAAAAATGGGTTTAGCCAGCTTACATAGGCTTCCCCCCATGTGATGAGGTAATGGGAATCCAGGATGGTGTGGGGCAAGGGCGACAGGCCCCTATGTCCCTAGGCAGATGTGCCAAAATCACAGCAATTCACAGCGATGTGCAGTGATTCTGGTGGCAGATTTGAAAAGGTCCTACGTTAACTTTAACTTTCTGGGACACAAGCCAGGGCATTCAAGCAATTGTTTACTTCTATCTAGTATCTACCGTCTTCTTAACCTTAACAGAGAGACTTAATCCCTTACCATCGATGAAAAATGTTGTATGTTCCCCCAAGATCACTTCGTTCTGAGGAACAGAACTTGCTACTTGTGCCATCTATCTGCTCCTGCCACCTGTCCACAACCAGACAGAGAGCGTTCTCTGTGGCGGCTCCAGTGTTATGGAACTCCCTTCCTGATGACACCCGAGCGATCCCAGAGCTGGCCCCCTTCCGAAGGACTTGCAAGACCGCCCTTTTTAGACTGGCCTTCACCTAATCCAGCTGTCTAGCATGTTTTTTAACCTTGAATTTTATCTGTAACTGTTTTAAATTTTATTGTACGGCTGCTTGTATTGTTATACGCAGCTTGTTTTATTGTACTTTGTTATCCGCCCCGAGCCTGCAGGGAGGAGCGGAATATAAGATTGAACAAATAAATAAAAAGGTTTGTGGGCCAGGTTTATTTATTTACAGCATTTTTACCCCGACGAAGAATGTTTTTCTGGAAAACCCAATGGGGGAGTGTAACCCCCCCCGAGCATTGTAACTAACAATAAAGTAAAATACAAATTGAAGTAGTGTGGTCCACAAAGGCCATCCCAGTCTCCCTCCTCCAGGTCTTCTGAGTTATCATTGCAACTTAAAAACAAAATGGAAATCTCCAAGGTATGCAATTTTCTGCTAAAATAAAGTATAACTTCTATTTACATTTTTCATTCATGGAACCGCTTTCCATAAACTTGGTTGCTTTTGGTTTAATCAAAAATGGAAGATCTATCCTAAAGGGTCCAAGAGGTAAGGAATAAAATAGCACTGATTTAAAATATAATTGGTCCATATCTAACAGCTTCTTTTAGGCACAGAATTGCAGAAAACAGGGTCTCAGATTTTTACAGTGAAACTTGGCCCTTCTTTTCAGTGTGTTTTTTTTCTAATTTGTACAGAATATACTTTGTAAAATTGCCCTTTCTCTGCCTGTAGCTAAGTATGTACACACAGGAAACAAAACAAGCTGATTGACCATAAGGATGCAGCCATTCAAATGCTATTATTTTTTACTCTAAAGCAACAGTAATTGTGCAAATGCACCCATTTTCTCAAGGCCACAACCAAAATAAAAGTCTGTCATGTTGTGTGTCACATCTGGGAGAAAATTTAACATGCCGCCTCATTTACTCTGCATAAAAGAAACAAATAAGGATATGGGGACATAAGAATTGTTTATTTATTTGTTTACTGCATTTCTATACCACTTTTCTCACCCCTAGAGGGACTCAAAGCGATGTACAGCACAATAATTGGCAAAAATTCAATGCCCCACATATAAATAAAAATACATTACAGATCTTAAAACAATAACATAAAACTGTAAAATCATTAAAATTGTCAGACATGATCATTTGCCAGTTTGTGTAGTTTTCAATTACTGATCTTGTAGACAGTGCAATTATAATGAAAGTTTGTGATGAGGACCAGAGCCACCAAGGCTACCCAACATAATCAGTAAGGAATTGATGGGAAAGCCTCAGATAGTAGTTTAGCTAATCCATGTAAGTAGTCCTCACACATCAACAGATGTTATAGGTGCCGGGCAGCAAGGAGGCAAGGCAGTAGGGGCCATGGGGGCTCCCTGCTCAGATGTAGCTGCTGCCGGGTGGCGAGGAGATGTGGGCCCTTAAAGGGGCCAGGCAGTGGGGGCCATGGGGGCTCCCTGCACAGATGTTGCTGGTGCTGGGTGACTCCCTGCTCAGATGTAGATGTAGAAGATAGGAATTCACCTTATTCTTGCATCAGAGCATTGAACTATTCGGCCTAATATTGTCAACTCCAACTTTATGTTGCCAACTTTTGCTCATGAGCAATAACTCATGAGCCAGCATGGACTAATGCTCTGAATAAGGATTCTTGTCCAGGGTAACCTTTGGCCAGTTCCTTTTTATCAACCTTAGAAGAAGGCAAGGGCAAACCTCTTCTGAATCAATTTTGCCAAGAAATCCTATGGTGGAGTTGACCTGAAGGCATACTACCACTACAATGAAACGGATCTCCAGGTTTCACGTTGGATTTTAAAACTGCTCTCGCTCTGCTTAGAGATCCTAGGACATGGGAGAGGACCGACCTAGTAAAATCTCAAGACATTTTTAATGGGCTTAGTGTTTGATGTCAACTGCCATCAAGTCAATTTTAACTCACAGCAATGCTGTGAATGAGAGACATAATGTTACATCAGGCTAGTATGGAGGGCATTCATAGAGGTTGGGTGACCCTTGAATCTATTCCAGCATCTAGCTAAAGTATGGCACTGTACATTCCCTTCTTCCTTTCTTTGACAATAACGGGAATTGAGGCATTATAGGTTTTCAGCCAGTCTTGCAAGTCTGGTTCATACCTCTCAGATTTGCAACGTCCTTCATTCTACCACTTCTTCTTCTTTTTGTTGTTGAGAAAATAAGCAGTACAGTGAGATTCCTGCTTCATCTCTGATCACGGATACTCTCCCCGCCCTCCAAGGGAGACCATTAGGCCTCAAATCTTTCAGCCAACCATTTGGATTAGCATAAGTTTCCCTTCTTGGCTTCAAGTATGTATTTAGAGAAGATATGATCAACATAGTTTTGCATTCCCTTAGTTTTTCTGGGTGAGAAATAGGTAGGGAAGAGGAAGACCAGATGTTATAGGGAAATGAGTTTATGGAATCAGTGGTTAAATCTGACAATAGCAATTTTAAGTAAACTTTATTGCTCTCTCACTCTCTGTCACATTATAAACACTCCATCCAGAATCTTGTAAAGATGAAAGGTCAACATAGGTTAAGTGTAAGAGGGAGTTACAGTCAGATAAATCAACATGCACACAAACTACAAATGTAACTGATGTTTTAAGGTTGTAGCAGCCAGCTGTTAAGAGTAATGGGATGGAATTAAAGAGAAAAAGTGGAGCTTTGCCTGACTGCTCGGCTAGGACTATTTGAGGCTGTAATAGACTCTCAAGAGAAGATGTGAGAGCTTTGCTGTTTGGTCATTTAAAAATTGAGCTGGACAATTCAGTGGCAGGACCACAGCAGGGAACAGTCTGACAGAGAAATATGCCATGGCGAACAATATATGATTTATAAGGTGCTGTTTGCTCTGATTCAAATCCTGAAAACCTAAGGGACAGAAAAGAGCATAGTTACAAGAAATTCTTACAAATGGTTTTATTTCTCCCACTGCTGAGAAAAAAGTTATGTCTTTATGTGTGAATACACACACACACATTATGGCTGACCTCAAAGATGTGGTATAGCTGCAACCTTTCTTCGAACAACATTGTTATGTGGCAAACTGTATCCTCCACTAGGGTGATTTGAGTCCAGGGACACTTGTCTGAGACATACCTGTCTGCCAGAATGAAAGCTAGATAGTAGTTTTGCATGAGCCGGGGCATAATACAAATGGTTGTTTTTCTTATGTGCTTTCAAGTAGATGTTGAATTACAGTGACCCCATCATCAGGTTTTCCTGCAATCACATCTTGTTGGGATTGAGGTAATGCTGTCTGTGTGGCCTTGTCTTTGGAAACTGCTTTGAAACTTAAAACAGTTTCACTTTGCTGGACTGTTGACTGGAGCCTATGACTCCCTTGTTGAAACAGCTTCACTGAACTGGCTACTGGCCCATTTCTAAGCCCAATTCAAAGCACTGGTAATGACATATAAAGGTACAGTATATTTTATGGAATCATCATAGAAGGATACAGTTGGAAAAACCCTAAGACCATACAGTCCAACCCCACTGTGCCATGCAGGAATACACAATCAAAGTACTCTTGAATGCCAGCCTCATACATCTAAAGAAGGAGACTATCATATTCAAAGGCCGCACATTCCATTATAGAATAGTCCTTACGATCAGTAAGTTTTTTCTAATGTTTAGCTGGAATCTCTTTTTCTGCAGTTTGAATCCATTCGTTCCTGTCAGTTTCTGAAGATATTGTCGAAGGCATTCATGGCCAGAATCATTGGGTTCTCGTAGGCTTTTGGGCTGTATGGCCATGTTCTAGAGCAGGGGTGGGCAATTACTGGCCCTCCAGGTGTTTTGGACTTCAACTCCCAGAAATCCTAGCCAGTTTACCAGCGGTTAGGATTTCTGGGAGTTGAAGTCCAAAACACCTGGGGGCCGGCAATTGCCCACCCCTGTTCTAAAAGCATTCGCTCCTGACATTTTGCCTGCAACTGTGGCAAGCATCCTCAGAGGTTGGGCGATTTGTTGGAAACTAGGAAAATTGGGTTTATATATCTATAAAAAGTCCAGGTTGGGAGAAAGAACTCTTGTCTGTGAATGTTTCAATTGGCCACCTTGATTAGCATTTGATGGCCTGACATTTTTAGGTGTGAATTTTTACTGTCTGGAAAATTACCTTGGTGAGAGGTAGCCAAGTGTTCCTCATTGTTTCCTGGCTGGAGTTTCCCTGTGTTTGAGTTTTGTTTTTTATTTACTGTTGCAATTTTAGAGTTTTTTAGTACTGGTAGCCAGATTTTGTTCATTTTCATGGTTTCTTCCTTTTGGTTGAAATTGTCCACATGTTTGTGGATTTCAATGTGTAGCCTGACATGGTAATTGTTAGAGTGGTCCAGCATTTCTATGTTCTCAAATATTTCAGCTATATCAGAGCATCTGATGAACCAACCTGGACATAGCATATTCTTTGAAATTTCCCAGGCAGTAACAAGCCACACCTAAAAACTGGCAGGCCATCAAATGCTAATCAAGGTGGCCAATTGAAACATTCACACCTATCTCCAACAGACAAGAGTTCTTTCTCCCACCCTGGAGCTTCCACAGATATATAAACCCAATTTTCCAGTTTCCAACAAACCTCACAACCTCTGATGATGCCTGTCATAGATGCAGGTGAAATGTCAGGAGAGAATGCTTCTAGAACATACAGCCTGGAAAACTCACAGCAACCCAGTTCCTGAAGCTTTCTGAAATTCTGAGGGCTTCTATCTGCTAACAGGAAACAGAGAACAGAGAGGCAATTTTGTGTGCTTTGGATGGTACTTCCAGAGGTTGAGATTAGCTACAGATATAGCTCTCACTTGTGTTCCCACTCAGTCTCCTCTGAAGACTTATTGAATATTTGAGGAGTTGGGAAGATGCCATCCAATATTTAATGACCCAGGCTGTGAAAGTTTCATAGGTTCTAACCAATGCTTTGTCCATGAAACTATAGAGGAAAGTGGATATATCCACACACATTTTAATTGAGTTCTGGGGAGCTTTGGGAAGTGGAATATTCCTTATGAGTTTCCACACATTTGACCAGATTTTTGTGGTTGTGCTGATTTTGTGCATTTCTCAACATTTCTACACAGAAAAACCTTTATTAAAGGACACTGTACAAAACTGCCTCTTGTTATGCATTTTGTATACAAAATGTGTATGTTGTGGAATATTGGGTACAAAAATGAAAACTATTGGACTTGGTGTCTGCTGGAGTTCGTTCCAGGATTCCTTGTTGATAGCAACACCCATGGATGCTCAAATTCCATTATATATAATGGTGTAGTAAAATGGTGTTCCTGATATAAAAAGGCAAAATTGAGATTTTTTTTTATGGTGTGTGTGTGGAGGGGGGGGGGAGTATTTTCAAACCATGGATTATGAAATCTGTGAATGTGGTATCTGTGGATACCATGGGCCTGCTGTATACATTTTCATGCTTTAAAGAACTCATGTGGAAATTAGATAACCAAGACTTATGAGTGCATTCAACACTGATATCAACCAAAATAAACTGATTCATCTATCTCTCACAAAGATGGCCTCACAATTTTGCTGGTGTTAAAATCAAAAGGAGGCTTACTTAAAACTGATAAGTCACAGTCATCTTCATTTCAAAGCATGAAATAATTAACAACCCTGCCCTTCCTAATGTATACTTGAATAAATTATACACCTTACCTGTGAATTGCAGAATTTACTAAGAAGCCTTAGAAGCGTTTATTTTTAAAGACACCTCAGAGAAATAACTAATGTCTTCTTAATCATGTCCAGGCAAAAGCAATTAAAATTAAGCCAGTGCTATGCTAAGAATAGAAATGCTTGCCTTCAGAGTACCGTCAGTGCATCTAAAGGCATATGAGTTTTATAAGTGAGTCCACATTGCCTTTTCTCCTCACTTGGACGCTGCTTTCAAAACGCTGCTTTCCTGTTTTCACACAGGAGGACAGACAACATATGCCTGCAGCTGAATCCGTTTTTTCAGGGAGGGAATTAAATGAATTAAACCAGATAGAGATAAACAAGGAAGATGTTCTCACATGCCTTACCAAACTAAATGTCAACAAATCACCAGGGCCAGATGGCATCCACCCCAGAGTTCTTAAGGAACTCAAGTGTGAAATTGCTGAAATTCTAGCCAAAATATATAACCTTTCTCTAAGATCAGGCACTGTACCCGAGGACTGGAGGGAGACAAATGTAACTCCGATCTTCAAGAAAGGATCCAGGGGTGACCCAGGAAATTATAGGCCAGTTAGTCTAACCTCAGTTCCAGGCAAAGTGATGGAAACCATTATTAAAGAAAAAATTACTAAGCACATAGAAGAACAGACATTGCTGAAGGAAAATCAACATGGTTTCTGCAAAGGCAAATCATGTCTTACTAACTTGACAGAATTCTTTGAGGGTGTAAATAAACACATAGATAAAGGGGACCCAGTCGATATTGTTTACCTTGACTTTCAAAAGGCTTTTGACAAAGTCCCTCACCAAAGGCTCCTAAATAAGCTCTTCAGCCATGGAATCAAAGGACAGGTCTTGTCCTGGATTGGAACCTGGCTAAACTGTAGGAAACAAAGGGTGGTAATAAACGGACATTTCTCTGGGTGGAAAGAGGTGAGAAGTGGCGTACCCCAAGGTTAAGTTTTGGGTCCGTTACTTTTTAATTTATTCATTAATGACCTGGATGTAGGAGTAAATTCTGAGGTAGCAAAGTTTGCAGACGACACTAAATTGTTCAGGGTAGTTAAAAATGAAACTGATTGTAAAGAGCTCCAGAAAGATCTCTCGAAATTGAGTGAATGGGCAACAAAGTGGCAAATGCATTTTAACCTAAACAAGTGTAAAGTCATGCACATCGGGGCAAAGAACCCCAACTCCACCTACCAATTGATGGGGTCAAAGCTTTCCGAGACAAACCAGGAAAGGGATCTTGGGGTTTTGGTGGACAGCTCAATGAAAATGTCAACCCAGTGCGCTGCAGCAGTGAAAAAAGCAAATTCTATGCTTGGTATGGTCAGGAAGGGAATCGAAAATAGGTTGGCAAATGTTGTATTGCCTCTCTACAAATCTATGGTAAGGCCACATTTGGAGTACTGTGTACAATTCTGGTCTCCGCACCTTAAGAAGGATATAACGGAACTGGAAAAGGTACAAAATCCAAGGGATGGAGCAGCTCCCTTATGAAATCAGGTTGCAACGCCTTGGTCTTTTCAGCCTTGAAAGACGGCGTTTAAGAGGTGACTTGATCGAAGTGTATAAAATCATGCATGGGATAGAAAAGGTGAATAAAGAAAAAAAAATTTCTCTGTCACACAACACTAGGACTAGGGGGCACTCCCTAAAGCTCCAAGGTAGGAAAGTTAGGACTAATAAAGGGAAATATTTCTTCACCCAGAGGGTCATTGGGTTATGGAACTCACTTCCAGAGGAGGTTGTGTCAGCTGTCAGCCTGGACAGCTTCAAGGCAGGATTAGACAGATTCATGGATACCAAGGGAATCAGTAGCTACTGAAATGGACATCCGAGTGCCACCTCTGTGTTGATGGAGGCAGGCAGGATTTTCCCCGGTACTGGTTGTGGGGGTCGGGAACAGGTGAGGTTTTGCCCTCCTTTCTGCTAGAGATCCCTGTGTACAACTAGTGGGCCACTGTGTGACACAGAATGCTGGACTAGATGGGCTGAGGCCCGATTCAGCATGGCTCTCCTTATGTTCTTATGTAGGAACAAGGTGTCACAGGTTCGATCCAAATGCGTACGTTTCTATGATTATGATCATGGAACATAATCTTCCAGAGAAACTCAAGAAGTTTAATTGCACAGTTTGACAAGAGTTTGACAGTGTAAGACGTCAGAGCTAGGTACTGGCTGGATATGTTATCCAAGTAGCAAATTTGTAATTCTGAGCCAATTGCTGGTGGTTTTATTTATTTATTTTATTTATTTATTTATTTCAGGATTTTACCCCGCTTTTCTCAACCCCCGAGGGGGGACTCAGAGCGGCTTACAGTACGGCACAACTCGATGCCACATCATACAGTATAAAACCCCAAAGCCCCACAACAATTAAAATACATTAAAACACATTAAAATACAGTTCCATCAGCAACATACACAGTCATTCCAAGTTAAAAACAATATTCACTCCATAAAAATATTGGCCCTCTTCATCCATTCCATTAAAATCCCCATCTAACATGCTGTTAGTGCTGGTGTGCAAACGCCTGGTCCCAAAGCTAGGATTTTACCTTTTCCTGAATGCCAGGAGGGATGAGGTGGACCGTGCCTCCATAGGGAGCGCATTCCACAGGCGGGGAGCCACCGCCGAAAGGCCCTGTCCCTCGTCCCCACCAACCGCATTTGAGAAGTCGGCGGAAGCGAGCAGGGCCTCCCGGATGATCTTAGGTTACGGGGTGGGACGTAGCGGCAGATGCGTTCGGACAAGTAAGCTGGGCCAGAACCGTATAGAGCTTTAAAGGTCAAAACCAGCACTTTGAATTGAGCCCGGAATTGGACAGGCAGCCAGTGGAGCTGACACAACAGGGGGTGGTATGCTCCCTGTATGTAGCTCCGTTAGTAATCTGGCTGCCGCCCGCTGGACTAATTGCAATTTCGAACTGTCTTCAAAGGCAGCCCCACGTAGAGTGCGTTGCAGTAATCTATTCGGGATGTGACCAGAGCGTGGACAACCGTAGCCAGATCAGACTTCCCAAGGTACGGGCGCAGCTGGCGCACGAGTCTCAACTGTGCAAAAGCTCCCCTGGACACCGCTGAGACCTGGGGTTCCAGGCTAAGCGATGAGTCCAGGATCACTCCCAAGCTGCGAACCTGCGTCTTCAGGGGGAGTGTAACCCCATCCAACACAGGCTGTAACCCTATGCCCTGTTCGGCCTTACGACTGACCAGGAGGACCTCTGTCTTGTCTGGATTTAGTTTCAATTTGCTAGCCCTCATCCAGTCCGACACAGCAGCCAAGCACCGGTTCAAAGTCTGGACAGCCTCCTTGGTGACAGGTGGGAAGGAGTGACAGATCTGGACGTCATCTGCGTACAGATAACACCTGACTCGAGACTCTGAATGATCTCTCCCAGCGGTTTCATGTAGATGTTAAACAACATCGGGGACAGAACTGAACCCTGAGGGACTCCACAGGACAACGGCTGTGGAGCCGAACAGGTGTCACCCAATGACACCTTCTGGGTACGCCCTTCCAGGAAGGATTGGAGCCACTGCAGAGCAGTACCCCCAAGCCCCATGTCTCCAAGGCGACCCAGAAGGATACCGTGGTCAACGGTATCGAAAGCCGCTGAGAGGTCCAGCAGAACCAACAGGGACACACTCCCCTGTCAAGTTCCGGCGTAGATCATCTACCAAGGCGACCAAGGCTATTTCAGTACCATGTCCCGGCCTAAAGCCAGACTGTGCCAGATCAAGATAATCAGTGTCTACCAAGAACCCCTGGAGTTGCGAAGCCACCACACGTTCCATGACTTTGCCCAAATAGGGGAGATTGGAAACTGGCCGATAGTTCACTAATTGAGTGGGGTCCAGTGATGGTTTCTTCAACAGCGGTTTTATAACAGCTTGCTTTAAGCTGGCTGGAATTTTGCCCTCCTGTAAGGAGGCATTAACCACCACCTTCACCCACTCTGCCAAACCCCTCTGGCTTCCTTGATCAGCCAGGATGGGCAGGGTCTAGGATGCATGTAGTGGGCCTTGCCTCCAAGGATCTTGTCCACATCCTCGAGCTGAACCAATTGAAACGAATCCATTAAAACCGGACAAGCAGGTGCTCGTGTCATATCCTCAGAGACTGCCGTTAAAATGGTATCGAAATCGGAACGGATCAGGGCCACTTTATCCGAAGACCTTGGCAAATTCATCGCAGCGTACCGCCCGAGCCGTCAGGGATCTCGCACTGAGGCGGTTTAAAGACCCTAACGACTCGAAACAGTTCCGCTGGACGGTTCTTTGCGGCGGCCACCTTGGCCGCGATAGATGTTTTTTGTGCGGCTTTTGTTGCTGCGTCATAGGTCCTCAAATAGGAGACCAGGCGCGCCTGAGCTGATCCGCTCCGTTTCCGACGCCACACGCACTCTAGCCCCCTCTTTTTCGCTTCATTGCTGCCAGCTCCTCAGTAAACCAAGGAGCTGGTTTAGCTCGATTTACTCAAGAGGGGGCGTTCTGGAGCGATCGTGTCAATAGCCCTTGTCATCTCCCTCTCCCAGAGAGAAACAAGAGCCTCGACAGGGTCACTTACCGAGGAGGCGGGGAAATCCCCAAGAGCCGTCAGGAATCCATTCGGATCCATAAGTCTCCTGGGGCGGACCATTCTAATAGGTCCACCACCCCTGCGGAGGTGGAAAGGCACAGTGAGTCTAAACCTGATCAGGTGGTGGTCGGTCCATGGCAAAGGAATGATGGTCAATTCCTCCACTCCGCCACCTTCATCCCATCCCTGGCAGAAAACCAGATCCAATGTGTGTCCTGCACTATGGGTGGGACCCGAGATTAGCTGGGACAGGCCCATGGTTGCCATGGCGGCTGATAGAGTGGTCTCAGCATGGACGTTGAAGTCTCCCAGCACGATGAGCCGTTGAGACTCCACGGCCAGGCCAGAGACCACTCCGGCTAGCTCAGGTAAGGAGACTGTAGTGCAGCAGGGTGGTCGGTACACTAGCAGAATCCCTTTCCTGTCCCGGTCACCAATCCTTAGGCCGACACATTCGAACGTGGTTGACTGTGGGATGGGGCACCTGGTCAAGGGGATGGAATCCTTATAGACCATTGCAACTCCCCCTCCCCGCCCTCCCGGTCTCGCTTGGTGCTGAACGGAGTAACCCGGCGGGCTAAGCTGGGAGAGATTAACCCCCCAGCCTCGTCTAACCAGGTCTCCGTTATACAGGCCAGGTCAGCTTGTTCTTCAAGAATTAAATCCTGTATTGTTGATGTTTTGCCATTGACTGACCTGGCATTAAACAGCACCACTTTCAACCGGGAGGGACCGCCTTCCTGGGTACTCAGCTTAGCTTTGTCAGGAGCCCGGTTTAAATTTATTAGAGTTCTTGCACAAATTTTTGGCCGAATTGGAAATTTAGGACGTTCTCTTCTAGGTCGAATTGGTGGTTTAGATCCATCGCAAATTCTAGGCCGAATCCATACCTTGGGTCTCCCTTTCCCGCATCTTCCCCTCCCAGTCACCACCCCGATAGGAACTCCCCGCCCAGGAACCATCCCTCCTGCATGCTCCCTCTCCTGGTTTAGTGCACCCATATAAGATGTAAATCTCTCTCCTGTGACCCCTCCCACTCTGCGGCTTCCACCACCCTCTGAGTTGTTATAAACTATTAACAATGCACAAAGTGCAAGTGCCAATATAAAGTGCGATGACTTTGGTCGAAACATAGGTAGCATGGAAGTCAATGATGGCTGTAAGGTGCAGAATAGGCCGCTAGCCTATGAAGTGCGAGTACAGATAGCAGGTCACAGTAAGCACCACAGTTCGGGACCAGGTCTCGTCCCAGGCTTAAATAGAGCTTCTGCTACTCACAAGTAGTCCAGAACAGCAGAGCTGGGTGGGAAGATTCAGGTCACTTGTGGCAACTCAGCAGCAGCAGTCTGAGGCCTTGCGAGGCCTAGTGCAACTCAGCTTTTATAGTAGCTCCCTCCTTGGAGGTTGCCGAGTCACACCCTGGTGGAGTAGAGCTTCTGCTACTCACAAGTAGTCCAGAACAGCAGAGCTGGATGGGAAGATTCAGGTCACTTGTGGCAGCTCAGCAGCAGCAGCAGCAGCCTGAGGTCTTGCGAGGCCTAGTGCAGCTCAGCTTTTATAGTAGCATCCTCCTTGGAGGTTGCTGAGTCACACCCTGGTGGAATAGAGCTTCTGCTACTCACAAGTAGTCCAGAACAGCAGAGCTGGGTGGGAAGATTCAGGTCACTTGTGGCAACTCAGCAGCAGCAGCAGTCTGAGCAGTCTGGTTTTCATATTAGTGGTGAATAGGCATTTTACCTGAACTCTGAGAGCTATAGAAAGGTTCATTTATATGAGCATTATTACCCAGACTCATACTAAGTTTGTTCCTGGCTGTTCCCATGATATTTATTCACTTCCAGTAAGTCTTGTGAAGTAAACCAAGCTAATTAGCCCAGTGATAACAGCGCAGGCAGGAAGAATGTGGGGAGGTTGGCTCCTTCATTCTTCCTGGTTTCATGAGTGCCTCTACAGATGGCAGAACAGAGCAGCCACAATGGCTAGGAACTCATACATAACTCTGAAGACATTTGGGAATGGAGACAATTATATGGACAATAAGGTAATAATCTTGTGCAGCCAATCCTGCTCCAGACCGGTGCTGTTGCAACCTAGACCTGGAGGATCTCTCAGTAAACCACCACGAAGCAGCTGTGATTAAATGCTTTATTTAGAATAAGTGGGAGAAAAGAAAAGAGATAAAAATATAGCCCACTGATGCTTCCAGCATCTAAGTATTGCAAGGCAATAGTCCTAACAGAGTTCAAAGATCCAATAAATGAAAAAATAGTCTTGAACCCCCAATGGGCTAAAATCCGGGATAAATCCTTGGCAAACAATTGCTTGGCTGAATACTTGAGTACTGTGACATGGAGGCTCTGAGGCCTGGTCCTGGACTTGAGTTCCGTGGAACTTGGCAAGGAGAGCTGAACGTTGGTGCAAGATCCCGAGCGCCAATGTTAACCAACTTAAATAGGTCCCCCATTGTTTTGGCCTCGGAGGCGTTGACTTCGGCGCAACTCTTTCCCAGGAACAGTTTGTAGGCTTGACTTTCCCAAGCCTCCTGAGGAAGGCAAATATGTCAGCTCGTTATCGGCTGCACCTGGAGAAGAGGGGGAAAGCGAGGCTCTGCCTTCCTAGCACTCCTTATCAGTTTGGGAAGAAAGAAGGCTGTGTCTGGCCTTGACTGCTGGCTGATGTGGAGGCCTCTGCAAAGGTTTTCTCTCCAACCTGGCTGGCGCCTGGGATTTAACATGGCTTCTATCTGGCTTGGCTATGGAGTCAGGCTGGGGCATGACAGGTGCTAGATTTATCAGCTAGTATAGATGTGCTCTAATTGCAATACTTATTTTGGGAATAGAAACATTAGAAATTTCCCTCTCACTGAAATAAAAGACATTAGTCATCACTGACCAGGACTATCTATAACAATGATTCTCAACTTGTGGATCCCTTGATATCTTAGCCTTCAACTCCCAGAAATTGTAACAGGTGGTAAACTGGTTGGGATTTCTGGGTCTTGTAGGCCAAAACACCTGGGGACCCACAGGTTGAGAACCACTGATCTATAACCTGGAGACTAAATCACATAGGACCTGCAAAGAACATAGACCAGAGAGAGGAGCAGAAATCTACACTGTAATATAGAATTATATAATCACAAGGTTGGGAAAAAGCTCCAGAGGCCAACCATCCCATTCTCATTCTGTCATGTAGGAATATAGAAAGCACTCCAAACAAATGTCCATTGAGCCTCTGTTTTAAAACCTTCAAAGAAGGGGACTCCACTACACTCCAAGGCAGCATATTCCACTGCCAAACAGCTCTTATTGTCTTATGTTTTTGCATTTGAATTAATTCCTGTGTTTTAGTCTCTGAGCATCCAAGAAAGAAAGAAAGAAAGAAAGAAAGAAAGAAAGAAAGAAAGAAAGAAAGAAAGAAAGGCTTGATCCGTCTTAAGTATGGTATCTTTTTAAAATATTTTAAAATGGCTATCATGTCACTTCTTAATATTTTCTTTTCCAGGCTAAACTTATCTAGCTCCCTAATGTGATCGGTGAACATGCTATATATAAAATTATTAAAATATTCAAGACATATAGTCAAGTAAACAGCAGCTGGATGAAGCAACTACAGTGCTAGGCCTGGAACTTGGGTTTTCCTAAGTTTAAGTCTGCTCTGATCATGAAACCCAATAGGTAATCCTATAATAGGTATTTGTTCAGTGGCCTACCTCACCAGGTTGACATAAGGATACAATGAAGAGGAGGAGGAGCACTAATTGAAAGGCAGGCAGGATATAAATATAACCAATGAACAAATATGAAACCAATGTAGTATAGTGGTTTGAGCACTTGATCACACCTCTGGAGACCAGGGTTTGCTTCCCTGCTTAGCTATGGTGACCCACTGGACAAGTAACTCTCTCAATCCCAGAAATCTTATGATCACCATAAATTGGAAGCAACTTAAATAAAGACAACAACAAGAATAAGGAAATAACTTCGACTGTGGCTATTTAAGCAATCCCAGTGAATCAATCAGCATAGCGAATGCACTGACAAAGAGTTACGCAACAACTAGGAAGGTACTACAGCATAGCTGGAATGTTATTTCCAACACATTACACATTAAATCAATTGTTGAATGTAGAGTCAACACATTGATATGTCTGAATGATTCAGTCCAAAAGAAAATGTAGAATCATAGCAGAAAATGAGTGTTGCCAAACAAAACCTTCCACTCAACATCAATTACTCACTGCATGTCCTTTCCTCCTTTCTTATGGTTCTCCTGAGAAAGGACAAGAATACATTTTGAACTAGTCACACAACTCCAAGGATTGTATAGTGATAGCATTTAAAGAAGTGACTAACTCCATTCATTCTACAGTGTAGAATAGGATTCTAGCCCCCCACCCTTGTTCGATGTTAAAGTTTCCTAGGCAAGAAGGCGTAATGTAATATGCATTTGATTTCACATAGCTTCCCCACTTAAGGTGACAACTGCCTTTAATCACATATGAATTCACCCATTTAACTGAAGAAAAGGTACATAGACTTCTATACTCTAGGCCACTGGTCTCAGAAGCCAAATAAAATGAGGGGAAATATAGCAGAGATAAGTGCTGGCATTGAATTTCCATTCTGTTTCCATTAAGCATGCCATGACGGAAAAAGGAAGACAGGAAAAAAAATCCAGAGGCTATAGACTGCTTGGCCAAGCTGATGGAGTCATGAGTCTTCCATGCAACTATGCTTTATTGAATTAAAATGGCCGTTAGTCATAATTTGCAAAGAAACCAAACTGCTTCCTCCATCACTTTCAAAAGCTGCCAGCTCCTTGGCTTGAACAGCCAAAAGCCAGGCCATTATACCATGTGCCAAGGAAACGCAATGCTTGTCCATGCTTACAGGCAGGTGCACTGTCAAGACAAGTACCTGCTAAGTAAGAAAAATCTTCACTGGAGTGATCAGAAAGATTGATCAAAATTATATACATAAACAGACTCCAGTCTTGGCACCTGAGGAAAAATACACGATGCCCTGCCATTTCATATATAGAAGCTGAAATGAATGGTAGTTGAGCCCTTGTGAAACAGGATAGCACATTCTGTAACACCACAGTTTAAGAAGGATATCAGAAAGCTGGAATGTGTCCAGAGAATGGTGAATAAGATAGTGGACACCAGTGGAAACCAAACCCTGCAACGCATGGTTGAAGAAACTAGGTACGTTTAGCTTGGAGAAGAGGCAACTGAAAAATCATGAAGTGACAATCATCAAATATCTAAAGATCTGTTAATTGGAAGGTGGAGAAAACAGATGGGACCTAAACCAATGGAGTCAAGTCACAAAGAAAGAAATATGTACTAAAATGTAGAACATCTAACAGTAAGAGCATTGCAACAGTGAAATATAGTAAGAGCCACCTAATCCAAATTCTTGACGGTAAGAAATCTAACTTCTTTTCAAACACTTCCAAAAAAAAGTTATCCACCATCTTCCAAGGAAGTCTTGTCTAGCCTACCATAACTCAAAGGTTATTATTGTCACCCTCCTGGCCCTGGCTCAAGACCTCCCTTGATAAACCACACAATCAGCTGAGGTACAACAAGTTTATTTAGAATATAGTTTATAGGAAAGATGAAGGGGTTGGAAGCAATACTATAGTGCGGGCTTGCCCAACAGGCAGCCCTCGGGCCGCACACGGCCCCCCAGCCCCTTGGTTCCAGCCCTCCTACCCTCCTGCAATAAAAAAAGAAAAAAATATTCTGATTTTAAAAAAAAATTCCAAAAAAATACAAAAAAAAGTGTGCATGCACGCGGCGGTGCAAGTGCCATCCATGGCTGCCTCCCCCTTTGCTCTGCTGCTCCCCTTGGCTCCTCCCTCCCTCTTACAGTGTCACGCCGGGCAACGGAAGCGGTGAAATCGCCACTTCAGTCGCCCGGCATGACGCTGTAGGAGGGAGGGTGAAGTCATGGCGGGCTCCCCTTGGATCCTCCCTCCCTCTTACAGCATCACACTGGGTGACGGAAGCTGCAAAATCACTGGATCGCAGCAGCGGCGGGGAGAGAGGGATGGAGGGGGCGGGCAGGGAGGAGGAACCTCCAAAGGCGGCACTCAGGTCTTCTTCCTACCCAACGGGGCATAGGAACATTTTCGTCCAAGCTGGTTTCCACACGGAGCGGCTTTTTGGCCGCACAACGGTACTTCCGCATTCCACCCGCTCGCCACAGCCAGGCGCGGCCTCTACAATCCTTGATTGACCTCGCAAGGCATGCCCAGCTTCAGTTTTGACCCAACAGGGTACGGAACTACAATTCCAAAGTCCTCCCAACACACGGAACATCTTTGACTACACAGCGGCATTTCCGCAGCCATTCTTCTACTCCAGTGGAACTCTGCCTTCTCATCATTGGGACGAGTCCACGAGGACACAGGGACTTGTTTTTTTTCCCCCGAGGAAAATTTATTGAGTAAAACGCACAACCAGGAACTTGCGATGCGCAGTGAGTGTATCATTGCCAATTTAGATCATTGCTGATTTGTATGGTTGCTGATTTGTATGGTTGCTATTTTGTATTGTTGCTAATCTGTTTTTTTTTAATATTCTTTATTGCAGTTTCAAATATTAAAACACATAACACAAAAACACAAGACCATTATTGCTTTGTGTTGAACCTCTTCATGCATAGACCTGTATACATGTGCATTGATTGAACAGATTGCAGGCTATTTTTCATTATGTGCTGACCTTCAGAGTGGTATATAAACCTCAGGCTGTTCAAACTTTTGATACACTAATGCATTAGCATTGATTAGTCCTTTCCCTTTGTGCTTTAGGGAAATGGAAGGGGCCTGAAGCTGTTAGGAATGGTGGGAGTTGCAGTCCAAAACACCTGGAGTGGCTGAGAGGGAAAAGGAAGGGGCCTGAAGCTGTTAGGAATGGTGGGAGTTGCAGTCCAAAACACCTGGAGTGGCTGAGAGGGAAAAGAAAGGGGCCTGAAGCTGTTAGGAATGGTGGGAGTTGCAGTCCAAAACACCTGGAGTGGCTGAGAGGGAAAATGAAGGGGCCTGAAGCTTTTAGGAATGGTGGGAGTTGGAGTCCAAAAATCCGTTCTCTGACTTCTGCAGAATTCTGGGCTTTGTAGTTGAGTGAGGCTGTTGATAACAATAATAATAATACACTTTATTTATATTCCGCTCTTCTCACCCCAAGGGGACTCAGAGCAGATTACAGGTACACATATTTAGCAGACAAGGCTTTCCTTGCTTGGCCCCCCAGGTGATCAGTGACCGGAATTCCGGCCCTTGGGCCGGTAGAAGTTGGACAGCCCTGCGTATAGTGCTTCCAATAGCACCAAATCTCAGGATCAAGGCGAAGTAAATAGTCCCGTAGTAACACAGGAATCAAGCTGGATGCAAACAGGAACAAAGCTGGATTAGTATGCAAGGAAGTGTCTTAGAATGCAGCCGGTGTAAAGGCAATGAAAAACCTTTCAGGAACTTAGCAAGGAAAGTATCCTTCGCCCAAATGGGCAGAAAACAAGGCAGCCTTAAGCTGACTGGCAAAGTCTTTCTGGAAGGCCCAGTGGCCTCTCTCACAGGAGCATCATCCTAAATGCGGCATTGGCACGAGATCCCACTTCAGGCCATCTCTACACAGTTATACTGTCTCAACCTTTTGATCTAAGCGGCGTAGGTCTGCGTAGGTCTGCGTCAGACGTCAAAGTGGCTTGATGGATGGCAGCTGTTGTTTAAGCTACCTCAGTCCCTCAAGAATGTAAACCTCGTTAGCATCCCCAGATGTAAAAGGGAGTCAAGCCTGACTCCGGCTTGGGCCTCCCCGCTTATCTTCCAGGCGTGCTTTGCTAACCTTGACCAGTTCATCCTGCATTCCTGGTGCCAGGCTCTCACGAGAAAAGCAGGCAGGCAGATCTTCATGAGGGAGGCAGGCTGGCCTGGAAGGGATCTTAAATCCATCATGGCGATGGTATTGTTCATGGGCAGCAAGGGCTTGTGGCGTGACAATTATCAAGACATTCTTCATTTGTTTTGGAGAATCTACCAGTTCAAGTCCTGTCCTCCAAAGTAGCAGAAATGTTCCAAATGTTATATAATAGACATTTCAATATTTCAAGATGGTGTAAAACAATACAGTCTGTGAAGTCTTTTTATTACACAGATAGGTTATGTCATTTATAATGAGTGAGTCATGATCATTGCTTTTCCGTAATCATTTTATTACTGTTAGCAAAAGGTTCTGAGTTTAAAGAAATCTGTGACCTTTTGTCTGGAACATAACTTTCCAAGTGCCTCAGAATCTTAAGAATAATAGTAATAGAAGTACTCTATGAACCTAGAGAGTACTGTATATGAAGCAGTACTATTGCTGAGATACAGTATGACCCCCTCATCCATGGACTTAATATTCACAGTTCCAGTTACCCATTCTCCAAAAATATTTCTCCCTGCCCCAGAAGTTTTTGTGGGATTTCAAGGTCCTCTAGTGCAATTATATGTTATAGTCCCATCCCAAGTATAGTCAAAATATAAGGTTCTGCACTATCTGCAATTTTGGTTATCTACAGGGATCCCCTGAGGATACAGATTGAGATAATAAATAACAATAATAAAATGTATTTGTATAACATCCTATCTCCCCAAAGAGATGCAGGGCAGTTTCAAATATGTAAGGCAAACATTCAATTGCCAAAATGAAACCATACAGATAATTACATCAAAATAAATACATTCAACAATATAACACAACCTAATTAACTTAATAAACAAAATGACAACTGAAACTTCATAGAATACAAAAAGAAATCTGCTAAAACACATTAAAGATAAAATATTAAAAAATCATTTCATTGTAGCTCCATCAGTAGAGGTTCAACAAAATCAATGGCCAGGGTTACTAAATGGACATGGGCCAGCTATAAAAGTGCTGGGCATGGGACAGTGCAATTAGAAAATAATAGGTTTGGGGAAGTGGATGAAGTGCAGGACAGAGTACTATCTGATTACCTGGGAACTGGGCCTAGGGAGTAATTCCCAAAAACTTGCTGGGACATCCAGGTTTTCAAGTACCTATGAAAGGAGGACAGTGTGGGAGCCTGCCTAATATCCCTGGGGAGGGAGTTCTAAAGTTGTCCGTTTGGTCAGTGTAAAGACTTCAGATTGGATGGCTAAGAGGTAGGAACCCATCTTGACAGAGAAACTAAAGAAGATATGTAAGAATAAATAGAGATGATGATAGAACAGAAAGGGAAAGTTGAAGGGAGGGATCCTTCTGTCAGTTTTCATTTCTTCCCAACATAGTATTGAGGAAGGTTTGCAGAAACTGAAGTCAGGAGGAGTGTGAAAAGAAGGTTTGGTAACGAGACAATTTAGGCAGAAACGTACAGAAGAAGGACCTTAGAAAAGAGTAGATGGTGACAGAGAGCTAAAGATAAAAGAATCCAAGAAAAAACTAAGACAAATGTACTAAAAGAGGTGGGTAGGGCTGTGCACAATTGCCTGGAAGTAGATGGAGTCCTATGAGGAATAGCGGAGGCAGATGGGTACATCTAGTCTACAGAAGAAAAGGATGATATGGTAATTTAGTGAATTATGTTTTATTGTTCTGTCCATGTTTTTCTATGTTGATGTTCTACCCTTTGGTGAGAAGAGCATTATGAGTTATTATTATTATTGCCATGCCATGCTGAAGATGAAGTACGCTTGATATTTTTGCTCCTCTAGAGGATTGAGCCTTGCATAGATTTCAATTCCAAAATAATAATAATGGAGAGCCTTATTATTAATTGGAATAACTTTACCTACCCGGTACCTACACTCTAGGAATTCTAGAAAATTCCATTGTGATTTTATTGTAACTTTCAGCGGAAATTGTTCACTTCAATCGGGGTTTGTTGCTATTCATTATTTCCTCTTTCTATGGTAAATTCAGGAATATATCCACACAAATACATGGGTTGCACTATAATAGAGTCTCCTTTTATTGGAATCTGTTAACAAAGGTTAGATTGCACCTTGTCAGGAGTGCTTTAGTAATGGAGCTCTGCAATGACAGAAGTTTGGACTAGATGATCCATCATATTCCTTCCAGATCTATGATTGCATTTATTTGAGTTTATGTGGTGAGAAGGCCCCAGGACCTCAGGCATGGGGACTGACAAGGAAGTTCTTTCACTTATGTCCTCCACTCTCATACTACTGTTGAAACCTACCAGCCTTAAGGGACAGGGATGGAAAAGAAAGAAGACAATCAGATGAATAAGCCAGGATTCAAGTATGTTCACCCTACATGCATAAATTACTTTTCAGAGACCCTAGAAAAACAACATTTCCTCAGGAAGAACTTTGGCGCCAATGAACAGAAAAACCGCTTTGCAAAACTATAATGTAATCCAGTGCAAGCAGACATAAATAACAATAGATATTTGATTGTTTTAGCTCTTCCATCTATGCTGACCTTCATTTCTTGGATGTTATGCATTTATAGACCTGCCTGCTAGCCTGCCAGTTAAATAAAGGGCACCCCAAAGGTCTACAAACATCTGGTCCCAACACTTAATCATCTTGTTTCATGAAGACTGGTATTTTTTTATCTTGTACCTTGACTGGGTCTGCATAATTTTATTCCACTGCAAATTGGTATTTAAGCCGCAAAAAAAAAGGTCTGTCTCTTAACTACATCTGTCATTGATATTTTATTGTTTAATTTCTTTTTATGGCGCTAAATTACATCTCATTCTTCCATACAGGCTGCATTTTACATGTCTAATTTGTCGACATGTTCTATAATGATAATTTCATTGATTTAGAAAGTGACATTATGAGGAACATATGTTCAGTTGAGGAGTAGACCTTGTTATGGTAATAATTCTTCATACTCCCCCCTCCCTAAACTGTAGACCTCACATATAATTTGTATTTTGAAGCAGCTGAAACATTAACTGCTTAAATGCTTAATAAATACAGGTTTCTTCGGCTACATAACTTCATTTTTGTATTAGCACCAGAAAGCTTTCTATACACTAGGGATAGAAAATACCCACTTTGCATCTCCTTAGATTGGCAGTGGGGCAAAGCACATTTTAAAGGCTTGTGATGGTTTTCAGTGAGGAAAATGTTAAAATAAAACTACATTTGGAAAATATACCCAGAATACAGTTGGCTGTCCCGATTCACTGGAGTTAAGAGCACAGACTGGTGTGGAAGTGGGAAAAAACCCATTGAAACCCCCACTGTTTTAAAACCTATTTTTTACTCTCTCTAAGCACCTCTAAGTCCTCCAGTATGACTTTGTGGTCATCTTCTGATGAAGTTCCTAGAAATATCATCTTAATCAATTGCATGGACAAAACAAAAAACATTCCCAGAATTTTAAAAATCAGAGATACAATTAGAGCCTGAAATATTTTTATTAAGAAAATGCCAAATAAATAAATAAAATCACTAAATTACAAAGTAGTGCACTATATGATAATTGCAGCACAATATTGGAAGACATCAGAACTTCCAACAATAGAAAACCAGATTGTAAACATTTTTGAATGGACATTGGACATATTGGCAATGAACACACAACCCCCCGCCACACACAAATATCATTAGGAACTGGGAACCATTCCTAAATTTTGTGTTAAAAAGAAGGAGGTGGGGGTTATAGAAGAATTCATAATTTAACCTGTTAGAATCTTTGTATAAATAATAATTATCATGCCAGAAGGAAAGAATGGAAAAAATATTGTCATAGAAAGGAGGAACAGAATTGTACCTCACTGTCTAACCCAAACAACAAGAGGTCACTACAATGGGAGAGATGGGAGGATGTATGTAGATGGCAAGAAATATTAAATTAATTTATGTATATATTTGTTTTTTATTTGGATTTGGATTTAAGTGGCTTGGATTGTTTTGTTTTTTTGTTAGCATTTTATGGCATTGAATGTGTGCTGCTGCCTGTTGAGTCCCCACAGAGAGATAGGGTGGGGTATAAATAAAGATGATGATGATGATGATGATGAGTAGTAGTAGTAGTATGTACATGTGTTTAATTTTTATTGTTTTTTAATAAATATGTACATTTTTTTTAAATGAAGTCGGATCCCCCTCCTTTGCAAAAAGTCAAACCTGCAAATGTAGATGGCCAACTGTATATATACATTGTTCCCTTGCTACTTCGCGGTTCACTTATTGCGGACTCGTTGTTTTGCAGATTTCAAAAAATATTAATATAAAATATATATCATGGTATTTTCACTGTGGGTTTTTGCCGCTGCTGCTCACCGAGGCGCTTTTCCTCCTCAGTCCTACCTCCCTCCAGCCTTGAAGGACCTTTCCTTCCTTTCCTTCACTTTATTTTAAGTTTATAAAAACTTAAAATAGTGTATAACTACTAAAATAATGTATAAATATTAAAATAAATAGAGTATCCCTACATGGTGGTTTTTCACTTATTGCGGGATGTCCTGGAACCTAACCCCAGCAATAAATGAGGGAACACTGTATTTTCAAAATGAGCACACTCATGCCTCTACAAATGGGAAAACTGACCTACAACACAAATCTTAGTAAAGTATGCTGAAAAATGGCTACTTCTTTTAAAACAACAAAAACAATATGCATGTAAATTCTGTGAGGAAAGAAAAAAATTGCATATCCTGTATAGAACTGGCAAAGGGTTAGAATGCTTGTGGTTTCTGAGAAGCATAATCAAAGTGTCTCCCTTTTTGATCCTTCAGTAGTAAGTGAAAACTTTTCCATGCTATCACGCTTTCAGGAACTGACTGTGAAAGGTTTTTAATGTGTGCTCTCTTTAAAAATTATCTTCTAATTTAATTATGTATATATTAAAACTATATGCAGGTTGAGCAGCCTGTATCCAGAATTCTGAAATTTAAAATACTTCAGAAATAGAAAATTGTCCACATGGGTGGCTAATAGATAATGACTCCTTTGCTTTCTGGTGGTTCAATGTGCAGAAACTTTGTTCTATGCACACCAAAAATTTAAAATGATGTGTACTTCTAGGTTTTGTGTATAAATTATACAGAACACATATGATTTTTGTGTTTACATTTGGTTCTCCTCGCCAAGATTTCTTATTATGTATGCATGTGAAAATTCAGGCATTCCAAAATACCAAAATAATAATAATAATCCAGAATCCAAATCACTTCTGGTCTCAAGCATTTTAGATATCCAGGGAGTTCTTGTTTTAGAAGAAATCTACTTACTTATTTTATTTTATACAATCGTGCCTGACTGCTGACATTCAAGAATGGAAAGGGAAGGCTGGTCATACTTTCTCACATTAAGCTCATTGATCAACATGCAGACGTAATATGGAAGATGTTGCTAGCTAGTCTACCACACAATTACTGTTACATGGGACTATATAGTACTATCTCTTATCTGTGAATTTGATATCCATGGTTTCACTCCAAATCCCCAATCCCAGAAATGTTTGTGCGTTTCTCTTGGTCCTCCAGTGCGGCTCCAGGGATTGATTCCAGCCCACGTATAGTCAAAATATAAGCTCCAGTCTTATCCATGGTTTCAGGTAACTACAGGTGGTGCAGGAACATATGCTTTGCACGATATAAGGTCATAGCAAATCCTATACTCCCCTTGAAGTAACTGAGGAAAATGTCATTTCCAATTTTTTTACACACAAACAGGGTGGAGACCTTTTCATTTAAGGAGAACTTTAATTTCTAAATCATGAGTTGGACACATGTTTTGCTCTGCCTTTATCTTCCATGTTCTAAAGTATATTTCAAGTATGGTAACACTATTTTTAACTACGTACTTTAAAAAATAAACATGCTTGTTGTATTTTGTTTTGTTAAAAAAACTGTAGTAAAGTGTGGTAGAAATTCATTACTTTAGAATGTGTGAAGGAATAAGATCTTACATGCCAAATGTTGTGGGGTCAACATGGCAAGACTCTTCTCTTCATCCTCTCTACTTGAATGGGCTGACACTGAGTACTCTCATCTCACAAATGGCTGGCCTGAGAATGAAGATTTGGAGAGTGTTTTGGGTTCTTGAAATATTTGAAAACTTGCAGGACCCCCGAGCTCTCTTACAAACAGTCCTTCTGTCATGAATCTTGATGTGGACCTATCCATGCCTTATTTGACCATCATTGATTTTCTGTACCAACTAGTTGCTTCTGGCAAGTCTGCAAACAAGCCCTCTTCTATTACTTTCCTGAGCATCTGATATTCAGTAACATATTTCCCCGAATAGGAAGTTAGCAGGAGTCATTATGGATAATAGATTCATCATGGATAATTCATAGTCATTGATAGAAGGACATTATATTGCTTATGCATTGTCTGAGTTAGGACTTCCTTTTGTGTCTCCTGAACTCACAGCCAATCAGTTTCCTTAAATGAGCTCAATTTTTATGAAAACATCTCTATCCAGTAGGTAGGTGTGTGTGTGTGTATTATGAATACAATTTTTTGCATCTGAGAAGTGAGCAGTACACAGAGATCATTATAGTAACATTTGCAAAAGCAGCAGTTAGAATGTTTGGGGTAGTACCAGAAATTATTGTTAAAGATGAATGAAGAGAGATGTTATGTGATTTTAGCTCTGCAAAATTGTGGGTGCCTAGCTTTCCAAGGATCAAATGAGACACACAGAAGAGTTGAAGGCAAAATCTGAGGCATTTATTCTCTTGACCGAAGAGGGTGTCAGCAAAGTATGTGCTCCCGAAGACTGACATATCTTAATGCAAACATACAGAAATATTTATAGCACTTTGACAGCTCTTCAAAACAAAGGCACACTGCCACACTAGCGCCTAATTGCTCCAAAATGTGGTCAACTAGGATCTGCTCCTTGGTTGATCAGGGGCATCATCCATCATTATTGCTGGTTGGCTCCAGTTGTGGGGGGAAAATTAATAAATTGTCATTGGGTTATTTTGAAGATTTGTGTCTGTTACTTGATCTCTCCAGGAGAAGAATGTGAGCAGAAATGAATGTGGTGTGGCAAGAAATAATGGGCTGAAATGGGTTGTGATGCATCTGTTTCAGCCGGTGCAATGGGTGCCAGCCAGGTAGACAAAAAGTGTTGAATGTGTTGGCATATACAAAGAAGATCTCCTGTAAGGGGGTCTGGCACAAGAATATAGATGAAGAAATGTTTCCAGGATAAAATTGGATAATATTGTGACAATCCTTGTGACTCTTCTGAGAGCCCCATTATGTGTTCCCTCTGATTTTGCATGTAAAGTGATTGTGCTAATTATGTGGCTATTCCTTGAGGTCCAGGGTATGGAGAAAAGTTAGGCAACATTCCAAGGAGAACTTCACTGAAGGTTAGCTTAGAATTAAGGAAGAGGTGAATGCATGCTCACTGTCTGTCCCAATGGAGCTGCAAACTCTGGGCTTCATATTTTTGGGGTCAGGTTTTTGATAATAGAGATATGGGGGCTTAATGTACCCTAGGCTAAACTGGACCTTAGTAACCCACTCACGACACAGTCTCTGTGGTTAAATGCTTTATTTAGAATAAATGATATAGAAAAGGTAAAAGTAAAAATCAATAGAAACAATAAAAGGTCAAAAATCAGTCCTCAACTGACAGGCAAGTCTCTGGAAGTTGCATCGGACAAAGTCTCTGGAAGTTGCAAAGAATAAAGTCTCTTGATGCCACAAAGGCTAATCCACAGGCCCGATAGCCCGACTTGGTAACAAGGTCCCCGCGGCTAGGCGGACCTCCCTGGTCCCCTCAGTGGAGCTGGACAAGGTAGTTCAAAAGTTGGCACGAGATAAAGACTGAAGTCCCACTTGGGCCTTTATAGGTTTGTCTCTACCTAACTCCGCAATGCGCTGACTTCTCCTGGGCCTTCCCACGGGAACAGAAAGGGAGTCTTTCATTTCTCTCCTATCTGCAGACTTCTGGAATTCCACCTCGTTAGCTGGGACAGCTGTGGAAAAGGGAGGCTGCGAGCTGACTCGGCTCCAGGTGTTATTATCTCTATGGGAAAGGGCTGCGCTGCGCTTCTCTTTGACCCGCTGAGGCCCTGTTGAGGGAAGCGGCTGAGCCTGGCTTTCTGGCATCTCTGCCTTCTTGCTAGAGACATGGCGGCGGTTTGGTTTGCTGGAACCATGCTGTGGTGTGACAGGGCTCAAGAAAAGCCTTTGGTAAAATAGATGACTTAACAAAAAAAATCACCAAGTTGAGGTTTTAAGTAAAAAATCAAAACTTTATGTGTTCATGAAGAAGGATGTAGTTCTTGACATCATTCCCCAAATCCAATATTCTCAGTTAGAGATGACCCATTAGAACAATGGAACTTCTATACATGTAGACTTACCAATGATTGGGATGAAGTATTGCATTTAGTTCAATAAATGAACCCTATGTTTAGAGTGACACATTGGTGTTGGAGAAGTCATTATCCAAGATTGGTGCCACTGTGAGCAACCATTGTGAGTGGGACCAATTGCCATAATCACTATCAATTTATATGCATTGATCCTCAGGCAGGCATGTACAGAGAAAGACCCTCCCTCGAGCATTGAGGTCATAAGCCCTTTAAAGCTTCAAATGTAACCACAAACCCTTTGAATTCAAATCAGAAATACATTGGCAGCCAGGCAGTCATAAAAGGCTTTCTTATCCAATGAGGTTCTCCAGTGAAATCAACCTTTTGGTGAGAAGGGCCAACCAACCAATGCGGTGCTTGATTCTCACAGACACAACTTCTTCAGTGACACAACCAGCTCTACTCCCCTATAGACTTATGGTCCAGATGTAAGACAAATTAACAATATATCCAGGAAACTCTCTAAAAATTGTCAAGCAGCTATTGTGCTCTTTTGCTTAAGCTCCTTTTTTCACAGAGCATTGATTTCTACAGGAAGTAGAAAAATGACTTAATAGGATTGCTGTTTATTTGCTAAAACTGTACAAACAGGATATGTATGCATCACCCTTTGAAGATTATGGCCTCAAGTCTCCAAACACATTTCTTCAAAGTGTTGATAAGAGGCTGAGCTGGAGGCCACTCTCCAAAATGTGACATCAATATTCCACCCCCCACACATCTTTTTATGAACGAGGTAAGTGCAGTGTCTCCACCTCCCCTTTCACCAATTTATCATGGATTTCCCTCCTTCATTCTGGAAACAGCTGAATTATCCCTTTGCTTGTGATTTATCTCTAGGATTTACACTCAAGAATAATTGAACAATTTTATATTGACTGGACAGTCTTTCATATATATGTAAAGTTTCATCTATACTGCTGAATTAATGAAGTTTGTTGACACCACTTTAACAGCCATGATTCAAGGCGATGGAGTCCTAGGATATGGTGAGGCACTAAAACCCTTTGGCAGAGGAAGCTAAAGAACCCATACAACTACCCGGGCGTCATAGCATTGAGCCGTGGTCAAACTGCATTAATTCTACAATGTCAATGTTCTTGGAGTCTTTGTGAACAACAAGCTGAACATGAGTCAATTGAGTAATTCAACACCTTAAAAAGACAACGGTATTTTGGGCTGCATCAAAAGGAGTTGAGTGTCTAGATCGAGGGAAGCCATGGTACCTCCCTATTCTGCTTTGGTCACACCTCACCTGGAATACAGTGTCAAATTTTATTTTTATTTATTTTATTTATTTATTTGGATTTATCCGTTGCTACTCCCATCCGGCTCGAGGCGACTCACAGCAATAAAAACACAGCTAAAACGGCATATATAAAAACACAGTAAAAGATCATAAAAGCAATACAATAACTCGAGTAAACATGGTAGCAGATATCAGGGGCCTACAAATATTCAGTGACAGAGGGCCTGCAGTTTAAATTCTGGGCACCACAGTTTAAAAGAGATATTGACAAGCTGGAAGACATCCAGAGGAAGGCAACTAAAATGATCAGAGGTCTGGAGACCATGAATCTCTATGAGAAATGTCTTAAAGAACTGGGCATTAGGCTTGTGCATTTTGGCTGAACTGTGATCCGTTTCTGCAGGCAGATATCCAAAAAATCATTTTCGGTCTGCAAGTGAAAGATGTGGCAAGATCCAGTCCATTGGCAGTAATGGGGGGCTTCAGAGGCTCCCCTTATCATTTTAGGGCTATTGGGATGGAAATGGCCAGTTGGCCACACTTGGAGGACACAACTACTAATGTTAGCCTACAAAGTTTCATAACGTTTGGGTCATTCCCTGATTTTTAGGAATTTATTTTCTTTCTAGAAATAAAATCTCCTTTGAAAATTCCGCAAAAGGTATCCACTGCTGGCCCCGCCCTGTAATTTCTCAAGGAGCAGCAGCAGGGCATTAATCCTTTCTGCCAAATGTCAAAGATGCATTTCCACATTACACAACCCACTATTACACTTTCTTTACTAATAAAAAAAACAACAGCAACTTCTTCAAAAGCTTCTGCTTTTCTTCTTCTCACAACATACAGGACGAGGCCAGCAACCCACCATCCACAAGAAAGCAAGCAGCATGTCCCCTTATTAGAAAAACACTCCTGTGCGCTCCACTGGAGTGTATAGTAGAAATAATAATACCAATAATATTTAATGTCCCGATGAAGGTAGGAGTACAGAGAGATGATGGGTTCTATTGGCTTGGCAAAGCTTCCACAGAAGCTCAATACTTTTATGATTAAAAGGAACAGCCAAATTATTATTATTAAATAAAATTAAGAAGGCAGAGAGCACAGAGAGGAATATATATATAAAAACAGAGAGAACTTGGGGTGAAATTGCAAAGAAAATAAATTATTAGATATTGGTGGTAGGTTTGAGTAGGTAGGTTTTTTTCTGAGACTGAGGCTTTGTTGTTTCCTGGATTCTTCTAATTATTAATAACAATACATTTTTAGCTATTTTCCAAAAGAGAGGAGGGAGGAGAGAGAAGAGAAGAAGCTAAAGGCTTCAGTATGGGCTAAAGGGTGACCCAAAGCTCAGAGTTATCCCAAAGGAAGAGTACACACAACTACAAATCCCTAAACCAGGGGTGCCCACACTTTTTCAGCATGTGAGCTACTTTTAAAACAATCAAGTCAAAAAAAATCTACTTGCTGCCGTGCGCGCGTGCTCCTGCCGTCTGCGCGGCACTTGTTCTGCCCGCGTGGCGCACCTTCCGCCCGTGGGACATTGCGGGAACTAGGGAGCGCGAGGCACGCCCTCCGGAGGCCACACCTCGTGCTCTCTTGTTCCCACAATGCCCTGCGGGCAGAAGGTGCGCAACGCAGAGGGTGCACACGCGAAGGGCAGAAGAGCACCATTCAGCTGTGATCGATCTCATTTGGACTCGCGATCAACGAGTCAATCGCAATCGACTTCGTAGGCGGCCCTGCCCTAAACACTGTACACCTTTCCACTGTACTTTCCAATTCCCAGTCCCTAAATTTTAAAAAATCAAGAAAATAGTCTAGGAAAAATGCCAAAGCTGGAAGTGAGCGAATGAGCAGCAAGGCAATCTGACTAGCTACAGCAATAGAAGTTCCTCTCTCTAGACCAGTGGTTCTTAACCTCGGGTCCCCAGATGTTTTTGGTCTTCAACTCGTAGAAATCCTAACAGCTGGTAAACTGGTTGGGATTTCTGCTAGTTGTAAACCAAAAACATCTGGAGACCCCATGTTGAGAACCACTGCTCTAGAGCCAGGACTCAACTAAGCAATGGAGATACTCAACCCATTAAATAGACACAGTTTAAATAAGACACAGCACAGCTTTCTTCTATTCTTATTGGCCAACATGCAGGACTCATAAGGAAACCCCATGCAAGTACATGGCAGCCTCTCAGTTTACCATGTGATCTTGAACAGAACAGAAGGTAGCCATGACCAGCAGCCATGTGCTCCATTTTGGTCGAAAAAAACATGGTATAAGAGCACTTGTCACTATGGGTGTCCAAACAAGCTGAAGGCAAATATTCAAAATGAATCTGTGCACAAGCGTACTGGGCGTGTTTAGCCTACAGAAGAGAAGGTTGAGAGGAGACATGATAGCCATGTATAAATATGTGAAAGGATGCCATATGGAATAAAGAGAAGGTTTCCTTTCAGATGCCCTGGAAATTAGAAACCGGAGCTATGGGTTAAAATTACAGGAAAGGAGATTCCGCTTGTATGAAGAACTTCCGTACAAGCTGTTCAACAGTGGAACTCTCTAATTTGGAGTTGGTGGAAGCTCCTTCCTTGGAAGCTTTTAGGAAGAGACTCTCAGGGGTACTTTGTGTTTTTTCCCCAACTGTATTATTCAATGCTTCTCAGATAAGCCAAAGCGCGGTTGCTCGAGACTGTGTCGGAGTGGGCATTGAGGTTTCCCAGACTTATTGTTCTGGGTGACTTCAATGTCCACGCCGACGCAGCCTCTGTTCCATCTGCAGCTGCGGACCTAATCTCGACCATGGTGACATTAGGCCTCTCCCTTTGTAGCTCGGGACCCACACACTCGGCCGGGCACACTCTCGACTTGGTGTTCAGCTCGGGGGTTCAAGTGGACCTAGCCTCCGTAATAGAGGTTCCATGGTCGGACCACTGTGCTCTAAGGATCCGGGTTGAGCAACCGCCCCCCCCATGCAAGGGCGCCGAACAGATTTTCGTTCGCCCAAAGAGACTTATGGAACCCGAAAGGTTCCTGAATGCTCTGAGGGATCTGGAGTCTATCAGCGTCTCAGTCGATGAGCTAGTCCAGGCCTGGAACACCTCGTTAGCTAGAGCTCTCGACGAGATTGCCCCTAGGCGTCCTCTCCGACCCCGCAATCATCGGTCCCCCTGGTATACAGGGGATCTGAGGGCCATGAAGCGGGAGAGGAGACGGCTAGAGCGCGAATGGAGGAAACTCCGTGACGGAGCCTCAGTATCAGCTCATAAGCTAATTAAAGAGTCTTATGAGCATGCTGTCAAGGCGGCCAAAAATGTGTACTTTTCCGCCCTGATAGCGTCTGCTAACTCACGCCCGGCCCAATTGTTTAAGGTAATTCGGTCTTTGACGACGGTCCCTACCGTCCCAAAAAATAGTGATCAGGCCCTCACTGCCGGTGCTTTTCAGAGTTTCTTCACAAACAAGATACTGAGCCTCCGCCGGGACCTTCCGGCCACAGTTGATACAGTAAGAGAGCTCGAGACTCCGTGGCCCTCCGCCGTGCCCACCCTCGACCGGTTTCGGCCACTGGACGCAGACGCTGTTGATAAGATAGTGGCTGCAGCCCGTCCCACCACCTGCTCCCTCGACCCGTGCCCCTCCTGGCTTGTTAGATCTTGCCTGGAGGGGTTACGTGGCCTCTGTTGAATATCATAAACAGCTCCCTTGAGCAAGGAGTCTTTCAGAGTGCTTGAAAGAGGCGGTGGTAGCTCCATTGCTGAAGAAACCGTCATTGGACCCTGCGGTTCCCTCAACTACCGCCCAGTATCGAATCTATCGGACCTGGGCAAGGTGGTTGAGAGGGCAGTAATGGAGCAGCTGCAGTCCTTCTTAGATGATGCAACAGGGCTAGACCCCTTCCAGTCCGGCTTCCGTTTGGGGCACGGGATGGAGACGGTTCTGGTCTCCATCACAGACCAACTCCGCTGCCAGCTCGACCAAGGCGGGTCTGCGCTGCTCGTGTTATTGGACCTCACGGCAGCGTTTGACACGGTCGACCACAATCTATTGATCCACCGCCTGCCCATGGCTGGAGTGAGGGGGACTGCCCTTAAATGGCTGACCTCCTTCCTCCGCCAGCGGTCTCAGCGTGTGAGGAGGGGCGAGGTGGTCTCCGAGAGCTCCCCATTAGTTTGCGGAGTTCCTCAGGGGGCCATTCTCTCCCCTCTGTTATTGAACATCTACATGCAGCCGCTTGCACAGCTGGTGTGGAGTTATGGGCTGGTTTGTCACCAGTACTCTGATGACACCCAGCTCATTCTGAGGATGGGGGGCCGACCGGACTCCGTCCCCGATGATTTCCACCACTGCCTCGAAGCCGTTACTGGATGGTTGCGAGCCAGTAGGTTGAGGGTGAATCCAGCGAAGACGGAGATCTTGTGGCTGGGTCGCCCTGGCGGGGTGGGTGCCCGGCTTCCGACCCTGGACGGTGCGGCGCTGTCCCCAGCGCCGTCTGTGAAGAGCCTGGGGGTCCATTTGGACTCCCAGCTGACCATGGAGGCCCAGGTCTCTGTGGTCAGCAAGGCTGCTTTTTTCCACCTCCGCCAGGCAAGGAGGCTGGCCCCCTACCTCTCCCGGAACCACCTGGCCACGGTGATCCAAGCCACGGTCATCGCGAGGCTAGATTACAGTAACGCTCTCTACCAGGCGCTCGCTCGTTCGCCGATCCCGAAGCTCCAGCTGGATCAGAACACTGCCGCCCGGCTCCTGTCTGGTACGCCAGCAGGTAGCCGTATAACACCTGTTTTGCAGGATCTGCACTGGCTACCTATTGAGCACCGGATCGCCTTCAAAGTGTTGGTTCTTACCTTCAAGGCTTTATACGGTCTGGGGCCAGCGTATCTGAGGGACCGCCTCACCCCCTACTGCCCATCGAGATCACTACGGTCTGAGGATGCCAACTTCCTGGAAATACCATCTGCAAAGTCGGCTCACCTGACATCTACCCGCCGGAGGGCGTTCTCCGTCATAGCCCCCACGCTGTGGAACGCCCTCCCGGCCGAAACCAGAGCCCTGCGGGATTAACTTCCATTTAGGCGGGCCTGCAAAACCCATCTGTATAGGCAGGCCTTTGGAGAGTAGGCCCGCGTACTCTGGGTATTGTGTAGTGGCAACTGTTTGCTGCTTGCTGTTTTACTGCCTGCTTTGCTATTGTTCTGCTACTGTTTTAATTGTTCACTTGTTTTATGTTTTTAATCTTTGTTTTATGCCTATGGCTCTTGTGAGCCGCCGCGAGCCTCCGGGAGTCGGCGGCATAGAAGCCTCAATAATAAATAAATAAATAATATAAAGTTACTTTAGTATCTGTGGTGATGGACACACACCATAGATCAACCAAGAGTATCCAAGGTTATGTCCTACAGATGACATTAAGCTTGAAATGATTACAAGAAATGAAGAACCAGCATGTTTTGAACAGTCAGAGGTTTCTGAGAAAGAACTGCATGTTCCAAGCATAATTTAGAAAATCATGGTATCACAGGAGGTCTTCTCTATATTTAGCCCAATGGTTAATCTAACCCCACAGCCTGAGAATTCCTAAGTAACTAGTTACAGAACTTTATGCGAGCTTTTTCCTTCGTATTATAAGGGAAGAAAATGCAAACATGCCAGCACTACATTGTTCTCCAAACATTCACAGCAAACATTAATCCAAGAGTGTAAATAGCAGTTTCTTTTTCTTTACTAATTACTATTTTCCTAAACAACTTCTGAATATTTGATGCTTGTGTACAGACTCCTAAGCATTTAACACAGATAAATTATATTGAATGCAAGCAAACATAGCATTAATATTTCACATAGCCTTTTTTTTTTACAGAGGGGAGATTGGCCTTAGATGGTCCCAAATCATCAAGCTTATTGGAAACACATTTTCAATAGATAGCAAAATTAAAAAGAGGCTTTTTGAGCACAAAACAAGCCACACATTGCAATTCTTGGTATTATTCAGTGCCAAACTCCCTCTTCAATAATCTTGTTCCAATGCCTTAATGTTTTAATGGGTTGTGGGGTTTGGGGTTTTACGCTGTTGATGTGGCATCGAATTGTGCCTGCTGTAAGCCGCTCTGAGTCCCCCCTCGGGGGTTGAGAAGAGCGGGGTAAAATCCTGAAATAAATAAATAAATAAATAGAATGCCATTTCCCAATTTATAATCACATGAATGTAGTGAGCGAAAAAGTCAATCATCTTTATTTACAGTGGTGAGGAAATGTCAACACATTCCTACAACTTATATAAGGCGCACATGTGTTGTTATTGTAAATAATTTAAACTTCCTTTATCCAACATGCTTTGCTATTTTGTATATGGGACCCAAAACTCATTTATGGTACATATACATATCCACCTTATATACACAGCCTGAAGGTAATTTCATAACATACTTGTAATAATTGTGTGCACAAAACAAAGTTTGTGGACATTATTGCTATTTCAGTGTTGCTATCTCAGTCACCATCTGAACATTTTGGGATTTGGGAGTGTTTGGGATTTTGCAATTCCTCATAAGGAATTTTCAGCCTGTAATGCCCACAGTAGTCCTAGGGTGTCCCTATCATGTTTTTTTTTTCTGGGGCTGAGAGTGTGTGATTCACTTACAGTAAGTTTTTCATGGCTAAGTGGAAAACTGAACTCTGGTCTCCAGAGTTGTAGTCCAACACACAAACCAATACATCACACCGGCATTTAACGGTTGCAGAAATTAATGCACACAAGTTAAAACAGTAATTTTGCTATCCTTGCTGGGGGCTCCTAGGTTTGGGAACACCCTTCCCAGAGAATGGACTCTTCCTCACAGTGCTTTGCCTCACAAGCAAAATTTCTGAAACGCTTTTGAAACAGATTTATTTATTATTATTAAGTTCAACTTAATATACCGCTCTCTCTGGCGCCCAGAGCGGTTTACAAAATTAGTGCAAGTAAACAAATTTAAAAATACATTAAAATACAATAAAACAACATAGAACAGTTAAAACACCCGAATTAAACCATATTACCAGCCAGTAACAGTCGTTAGTGATGGCATGCTAGCAGCGGCCCGCAGGTACAGATAGCGCGGATAGTGGCAGTTGGCTATAGGCCGAATGCCTGCCTAAATAGCCATGTTTTTACTGCTCTGCGGAACGGCAAGAGAGCCGGATAGCCCGGATCTCTTCGGGGAGGCCGTTCCACAGAGCTGGCGCGGCTGCGGTAAATGCCCTCCGGCGTGTACTGGCCAATCTGCAAGCCCTGATACTAGGCACGTCCAGAAGGTTGAGTCCCTCTGAACGCAGTGATCTCCTGGGCACATAAGGGGTAAGCCGCTCCTTCAGGTACACTGGCCCCAAACCATATAAGGCCTTGAAAGTTAAAACTAACACCTTGAAGATTACCCGGAATTCGACTGGAAGCCAGTGCAGCTCGCGCAGGAGTGGGGTCACATGGTTGGATCTTAAAGCTCCCGAGCAGACGCGCTGCAGCGTTCTGCACCAGCTTAAGTTTCCGGATTGCCGACAAGGGTAGGCCAATGTAGAGCGCATTACAGTAATCGAGCCTCGAGATGACCGTGGCTTGGATCACCGTGGCCAGGTCGCGGCGGGAGAGGTAAGGAGCCAGACGTTTTGCCTGACGTAGGTGAAGAAAGGCTGTCTTGCAGGCGCAGGCGATCTGCTCCTCCATAGACAGCTGGGCGTCCAGCCGGACCCCCAGCTTTTTACAGACGGTTGCGGATGAAGAGCCGCACCGTCAAACGTCGGCAGCTGGGTCTCTACCCCCGCGGGCAGCCCAGCCACAAGATCTCCGTCTTCGCCGGGTTCACCTTCAACTTACTGGCTCGCAGCCATCCAGTAACGGCTTCCAGGCAGAGATGGAAATTATCGGGTACAGAGACCACCCCGGGGTCCATCCTCAGAATGAGCTGGGTGTCATCAGCGTACTGATGGCACTCCAGCCCAAAACTCCGCACCAGTTGGGCGAGTGGTCGCATATAGATGTTAAATAACAGCGGGAGAGGATAGCCCCTGAGGGACCCCACAACATAAGGGAACCCTCGGAGGCCACCCCCACTTCACTCGCTGCCGGCGGTTTTGGAGGAAGGAGGACAGCCAGTTGAGGGCTGTCCCCCTCACCCCCGCCACCGCCAGGCGGTGTGTCAAAAGTTGGTAATCGACAGTATCAAACGCTGCCGTGAGGTCCAATAACACGAGCAGCGCCGATCCGCCTCGGTCCAAATGGCAACGAGTAGGTCTGTGATGGAGACCAGGACAGTCTCCGTCCCATGGCCTGAGCGGAAGCCGGACTGGAAGGGGTCTAGCCAGGTTGTCTCATCCAAGAATGCCTGCAGCTGGTCCATTGCTGCCCTCTCAATTACCTTGCCCAGGTACGGAAGATTGGACACCGGGCGGTAATGGAGGAGCCGCAGGATCTAACCGGGCTTCTTCAGCAATGGACTGACCACCGCCTCTTTTAACTCCTCTGGAAAAACTCCTTGCTCAAGGGAGCAGTTGACTATATTCAACAGAGGGCCTCGTAACCCCTCCACGCAAGCTCTAATCAGCGTGGAGGGGCACGGATCGAGGGAGCAGGTGGTCGGTCGAAGAGCTGCGACAATCTTGTCAATATCCTCTGCGTCCAGTGGCCGAAACCGGTCAAAGGTGGATCCGGCGGAGGGCCACGGAGTCTCAAGCTCCTGTACTGTAGCAACCGTGGCAGGGAGGTCCCGGCGGAGCGTCGCAATCTTGTCTGCAAAATGATTCTGAAAAGCCTCGGCTGAAAGGGCCCGATCATCATTATTTGGGATGGTAGGGACCATCGTCAGCTGCCGAATTATCCTGAACAATTGAGCCGGGCGTGAATCTGCAGACGCTATCAGAGAGGCATAGTGAAAATTTTTCGCCTCCCTGACAGCATGCTCATAAGCCTCCATAAAGATAGTTTCTAAACAATGGGCTGATGATGCTATACTCCAGGGCTGTCCAACTTCTACCGGACCTGTTGCCGGAATTCCAGTTACTGATGACCTGGGGGGCCGAAGGGTCTGCCTCCGCCCCCGGCTCCGCCCCTCCCCGGCTCCACCCCTGCCCCGCCCCCTCCCCGGCTCCACCCAGGCTCCGCCCCCTCCCTGGCTCCACCCCTGCCCCACCCCCTCCCCGGCTCCGCCCTCTCCCCGCCTTGAAGGTGTCTGTGGAGGACACCGGGGCTTTGACTTGGAGATAGAGATGAACACCAAAATCCCAGTCTCAAGTCCCAGTCCCTGCTTTGAACTGGATTATATTGCAGTGTGGACTCAGGGCCCTTCACACAGCCATATAACTCAGAATATCCAGGCAGGAAACCCCACAAAACCTGCTTTGAACTGGATTATATTGCAGTGTGGATTCAGGGCCCTTCCACACAGCCATATAACCCAGAATACCTGCTTTGAACTGGATTATCGGAGTCCACACTCATATAATCTGGTTTAAAGCAAATAACATGGGATTTTATTCAGATGTGTGGAAAGGAAGTCAAATAAGAAGCCAGGGCCCTTCCACACAGGCCTATAACCCTGAATGATAAGGCATAATATTCATTCTGCCTCTGCTAATAATAATAATAATAACAACAACAGGTTCCTGGAGTAGGAGACCTCCAAGGGCCGTCCAGGGCCATCCAGTCCTACCTCCTTCTGCCATAAGGGGAAAACACAATCAAAGCATTCCTCACAGATGACCATTCAGCCTCTGATGATGATAATAATAATAACAACAACAACAACAGGTTCCTGGAGTAGGAGACCTCCAAGGGCCATCCAGGGCCATCCAGTCCAATCTCCTTCTGCCATAAGGGGAAAACACAATCAAAGCATTCCTCACAGATGGCCATTCAGCCTCTGATGATAATAATAATAATAATAATTACAATGGGTTCCTAGAATAGGAGACCTCCAAGGGCCATCAGTCAATCTCCTTCTGCCATAAGGGGAAAACACAATCAAAGCATTCCTCAGCCATGTTGAATCAAACCTAAACTCTCATGAGAGCAACAGAAAGTACTGAACCTTGAGTTTGGGAGTTGTAGTTCTCCTCCATCCAGAGAGCACTGTGGACTCAAATAATGATGGATCAGGACCAAACTTGGCACGAAGCCTCAGGAGAGGAGGAAGCCGGAAAGGGAATGAATGAGCACCCCCCCGTGCTCTGAACTCGGCCCCGCCCCTTTTTCGCTCTGGCCACACCCCCTCTCGCTCGTGCACTCTCTCTCTCCTTCCCTCTTTCCTTCAGGAGGTGGAAGGGGGAAGGAATGAAAGGGGGAAAGAGAGAAAGAAGGAGGGAGAGAGAGAGGGGGAGGGAGGGAAGTAGGAGGAGGAGGAAGAGAGCCTGCTCCTCCTCCCTGCCCGCCCCTCACCCACCCCCGTCGAAAAAATAAATAAAAAATATTCATAAAAATATTCAAAAAAAATATTACAAAAAAATATTTTAAAATTTTTTAAAAAATCTTAAAAGGCAGATATCTTGCAGGATGGTAGGGGGCCGTGGGGAAGGGGCTGGGGGGCTGTATGCGGCCCTGGGGCCACCAGTTGGACAGCCCTGCTATACTCTTTGCACTATGAGCTATTTTAAGTTATGATTTATTTAATGGCTTGGCCAACTTACTGGCTGAGTGGGTTGCAGTGCTGGGATGTCCTCACCGCCATCTTGCTTGGGAGGGGGCTTCTTCCTCCCAGAAGCCCCCTGGGTGGCGGGAATGTTTCCTGCTGCCAGCACCAGCCAGCCAATGATGGGGCTGGCTCTGCCCTGCCCTCCTCCATCTGCTGGCTGGCCCTCTCTTTTGCCCGGGCAGCCTACTTAAGGCCGCTGGAGGCGTCCCGTCTGACACTGGGCCAGTTCCGGATTTTCCTCCCACCCACCCCGCTTGGATATATTGTTCGTTTTGGTTGAATATTTTCTTGCTGTGTATTCATCGTTTGCATCTTGTTTACTTTTCTGCTGTTATTATGTTCATTGTCGCAACTCTGTGTTTGGCGCGTGGCATGGGCCCTGGATCTGGCTGGTTTATCGCCCCTTGGTGGAAGGAGGGATAATGCCCAGGCCTCCTGGAGTGCTGAGTTTCCATAGACCGGTATTGGGTCGGTGGCACCCAGGCATGCTAGCGCCTTCGGAATCTGTGGGCTGTCTGACCCCTGATCCAGGACCAATGCATGGCTGCCAACCTTGTTCCTGTCATCAATAAATGAGTTGCCGCCAATTTTCATTCCAACCACTTCTGTTTGTGCATTTTTGGGCTTCATGGCAGGAGGTGTATCACCCATGCATACGCATCTACATTTATAGGCCACTTTCCCCCCCCCCCCCCTTTTGAGGGAACTCAAAGCGGTTTCCGACATTATAAAGGCAAAATTCAATGCCATACATATATGTGAAAATCAAAACATAATAGCTAGACAATAACATATAACTATAAATTACAAACCTAAGCAAATTAAAACATAAACATAAAATAACATTTAGACATAAAGCATAAAAATTAAACATCAATAATACAATAACATTTATATTAAAACCCACACATAAACAACACGATTTAAAAACAGTTATTAAAATCACACCATCCAAAATCAAATCTGTAGTCAATCCATTGGTCCGTTCACTATTCCTTATTTTCATCTGCTAATTGTTTTTATATTTTAAAATGTTGTTTTACATATTAAATGTTGTTTTACATACAGTTTAGTTTTATATATAGAATCATAGAATTGGAAGAGATATTGTGGTCCATCTAATCCAACCTCCTGCCAAGAAGCAAGAAAATTTCACTCAAAGCACCCCAACAGATGGACATCCAGCCTCTGTTTAAAAGCCCCCAAAAGAAGGAACCTCCTCCACACTACATGGCAGAGAGTTCCACTGCTGAATAGCTCTCACAGCTTGGAAGTTCTTCCTAACATTCAGGGAATCTCCTTTCCTGTAGTTTGAATCCACTGATCTACATCATAGTCTCCAGGGCAGCAGAAACAAGCCTGATCCCTCCTCCTTATGATTTCCTCCCACATATTTATACATGGCCCTCATCATGTCTCCTCTCAGCCTTCTCTTCTTCAGGCTAAAGATACCCAGCTCTTTAAGCCACTCCTCATAGGACCCTTGATCCTTTGAGTTGCTCTCCTCTGGACACATTTCAGATTAGAGTCAACATCTCCCTTCAATTGTGGTGCCCAGAATTGGACACAGTGTGATTCCAGGTGTGGTCTGATCAAGGCAGAATAGAATGGTAGCATGACTTCCCTGTATGTTTTAACTGTGCTGTTTTTCTTTAAATTGTGGTCTGTCTTGAGTCCCAGATTTAGGAAAATTACAGAATAGAAATAAATAGAATAACACATAGGAATAATAATTATAATTAAACATGTTTATTTAAAAAAACAGGCAGAACATCACAAATCTAGTACAATTTTCCATCGGTTACTGACTAAACCAAGATTTGTCTCATGTACATCTTTCAAGGTAACTGTCTTCCTCAGTGGCAGTAACTATGTTTTCAAATAACAAAATAAAAGAATCCTGCCACATCAGACAGAATTAGTCCCCAAATTCTTTCATTATATCTTCCTTTTCCCATCAGAAGTCATTCAAATGATAAAAGTTTAGTCCTCAACTGAAAGCCCCTGTCTCCTCTTTTGAAGTCAAAACTCAAAGTATACATAGGAATCATTTCACAAAACTAACTATACCATCAAGAGTGACATAATGAACCAATTTAATTTAAATTGCTGCTTTAGAAGTTGTTTATTCCTATTTGCATAATATGAAAGGACTTATATTTATTTTAGTTGATACGGTTCTTGTTGCTTGCTCTCAAGTTGTTTTGGACAAGGACACAAAGAGGGACTTCATGGCTGCCAGGGAACTTTCTCAGTAAGTTTTTAGGGGGTAAATCAAGGGCTTCAGGGTGTCTTCAACCGGGATAGCATGTAGCCACCCCAGGAGAGAAATCCCAGAGTCGTGGGAGGAGGTGTGCACTAGAACCCGCTTTGGCCAGTTTTGGTGCAGGTTTTAGTCATGTCTGAAAGCACCCACATTGGCTTTGTTGAGTTGCTGCACTACACTGTTGACTCATGTTCAGCTTGTGTACTAAAGCTGAATTGTTAAGCCCCTCAATTTCTTCCTTTCTATTTTCCATAATAATATCTTCAATTCTTTTTTAAAGCAACAACCCAATTGTTTATGACAAAGTTTCTGATCAAATTAATTACACACAATGAGATTGCTCATTGTGTGTAATTAATTTCATCAGAAACAATGTCATCAACAATTGGGTTGTTGCTTTAAAAAAAGAATTGAAGATATTATTATGGAAAATAGAAAGGAAGAAATTGGGGGGCTTAAAAATTCAACATGCGAGATCAAGGTTACTTTTGTAATCGATGTGTAAGATAATTTTACAGGAGGTCTTTTGCAGTAGAAAACCTTTAGTCTGGCCTCATTAAGGAGTGCACAAAGGCACCTGGTACCATGGCTAATAATGTGTTCTGTGCTAAGAATGGTGATCAAAGGCAAGACAGTAACTCCAGATCAACTGCAATGATGAGCTAATGATCTTTGTCAGTACAGAATTCAAAATATCCTTAGGGGTTAAAAAAACCCACTGCTAGGAATTAATATTCTGAATGAGTGATACACAGTTTTGATTCACAATTAAGGTTTTGACATTCTAATCTCCTTTTCTCTTTGTAGTCAACAATATTCTACCACCTGCAGCCATAGCACCTCGGGCTGTTCTCTGGTCTGTTATCACAAGCTTTGGAGTAGACGTTATCTGATGGAGGCACACATGGGAGACCTCTAACGAAAACCTAAGAAATCTACAAAGTTGTCATTGACTGCTTACATAGATGACAACACTTTCTGCTAAATCAAAACTTACCCTTTGGGTATTCCACCCTTACCTGCTCTATTATGGATTGCGGAAAAAATGAATGCATCTGTTCGTAGTCTGTTCTGTAATTCCTGCTCTTCTCTTACACTATTTTAAAAATGAAGAGGGCTGTTTATTTTTTAGGTTAAAAATATGTTAGGGAAGAAACCACACATTTATGACCTACAATGATAACTAGAATGGCCTGGACTACGATATTGCATTATGTGTTTTCAGTTATTTTAATTGTTGAAATTTTTTTAGCAGTTGTTTTAATGTTTATATATGAATGTTGAATGTTTTTACAATTGTGATGGTACTGAATGGTGCTTGCTGTGAGGCTGCCCTGAGTCCCCCCTCGGAGGTGAGAAGGATGAGGTACAAATGTACAAAATAATAATAATTTATATTTACATGTTGTATGATATCAAATTGTGCCTTTATGTGTGCCATTCTGAGTCCCCTTCAGGTTGAGTAGGGCGGGATATAAATATGGCAAATAAATGAATAAACAAATACAATGTGTTATCATAGTATCCTAGATATGGAAAGGAGTTCAAAAGTCTTTTTTTAGAGCTTCCAAAATACAAGAGAACAGAAATCGCTTTTTGATCTGGGAAGCCAGAAGATATTATTATTAAACTTTATTTATAGCCCCCACCATCTCCCAGAACAACACAAGCCCAACAACACATAGTAAAATAACACAACAGCAAATAAAACAATACAATCACTATAACTTACAATAAGCAATAAACAACAACAACACAGTTTAAAAGCATTATGGCTGGGCCAGTTGTAGATTATTAAAAATTTAAAATAACAGAGGCAGAATGGAGGGTTTTTAGAAGATAATGTGGAGCATACAACCCAACAGGTGATTAAAGTGGTTCTGAGGACATTTTGCAAAGGTTGATCAGAGCAGGGCATTATTTACTTTATTCCAGGAAGGCACATTGGAACAGCCATGTTTTCAAGCTCCTCCTAAAAACTGCCAATGTAGGGGCTTGTCTGATATCCTTAGGGAGCAAGTTCCAGAGTCAGGGGGCTACCACAGAGAAGGCCCTCTCCCTCGTCCCCACCAATCTCACCTGCGAAGAGTGTGGGAATGAGATTTGTTTTCAATCCAGCCCATTGCGGCAATGGTGGTGGTGGGGGACTTTCCCTTTCCTATCATTTTAGGTATCATGTGTCCTTATATCCTTCATTAAGAACTGAATTAAAAGCACCAGAGTTAAGATACCACTCTTTCTGCAATCATTTCCTTTCTGTCTTTCAAGGAGACTTGAAAGAGCTTAAGATAATACCCTTTCTGGGATCCTTTCCATTCTAGCTGGCGTCACCCTCCCACTCCACTTGGAGCCAAAAGCAGCCATTTTTCGGCAGCCACTGTTCAGTTGCGACCAGAAAAAATGGTGGAGCCCATGCCATTATGGTGTCCAAAGCAGCAGAACCAGTCGAAGACCATTTTTGAAAACAAATCTGTGCACAACCCTAGTAGAAATGTCATGCTCTAGCATAAAATCTAGCAACCCTTTAAAAATTAACAGATTTATTCTTAGGTTTATACCATATCAACTCACTTTCCCACCTTATCTCCCCTTTTCCTTTTCATTGGAATTCAAATGTGAGGTATGGTTTTCCTTTTGTAGTGCTTTTTCTTCCCTGAAGAATGATGGCTCCATTAAAGAATTTCAAGCATTTGAAGAAATATTATCCAATGCACATTTTGTAGAGTTCCCATATAACCCGTGTGGACAGATTAAATGCAGATTCCAGGCATTCTACCTGGTACCTTTAAGGGCCATTAGCTGACCTCGAGTCAAAAATTTCACATTTTCTAAAAGTACTGAAAGCATCTAGTCCAACTGGAAGCAGAAGTACACTGCAGAAAAGGAGATCCCTCTAGTCTTGAGGGCTAAGCTTTTGCTATTCCAACATCCTGGATAAAAGTTGTAATTTGAAGGTGGATAAAACTGGTCTCTGCAAAGAGCAGAGGTGTTTTAAACAGAGCTGTAAGCACAGCAGAGCAAAAACATGGCAATCATTACCAGGTTTCCAGAAAACGTAAGATCTATTTTATTTTCCCCAGGCTTCTTGAGAGTTGAAATAGATGGTCCCAGATGGAAGGAAGATGAGAGAAAACCAAAGAGAAGATAGATGGATACATAGATAGATAGATCCATAAACAGACAGAAGCTCATTGAGGTAAAGTAGATGTTTACTTTGGGCATTAGATGTCTTGTAAGCTGTTTCAAATAATAAATGAAGGTCTTTGGGAATGGCTAATTGTTTATTTCCTTGACTTTGATCTATACTATAGTCTTCAGGGCTCTTTGCACACGAAGCCCTCAGTTAAATGGTGAGACTTGAGTTATATAAATATGAATTCTATTTTTGTATTTATTTGGATTCAATTCCAACCCTGTACTGCAATGTATGTCATAGCAGTAAACAAAACAGTGGCTATAAGGTAGATAGGAGTATAGGAGTGATGGCTTTATTTATTAAAATGTAAATAAAACATGGAATGGTGATCTTAATTAGGAGGCAGGTTGGTTGTACTAGATTATTACTTGCTTTAAATGCATCTGCATGTATTCTTTCACAAAGGAATACCTTTCACATTTTTCAAGGACTTTTCCATATTATCCTTTTTGTTGAAATAATGACAAAAGAGTCTTCTGATAGCTTAATGATTAACACATTTTATTTGACATTGTCTTGCCTTGATGGCACTGCTCCCAGGAGTCCTACTGATTGACATGGAGGCAGAGATACTACTCCCAGAAGATTCACTAGCCACATAGAACCAAAAGATAATCCACCTAGGCAGAAAAAAATAAAATGCAAAGATACAGAAGGGCTCAACAGCAATACATGTGAAAAAGATTTTGGAGTCCTTGTGGACAAAAAATTAAATATGAGTCAAGAATGTCAGGAGGCAGCAAAAAAAGCCAATGGGATTTTGGCATGCATAAATAGGAGTATAGTGTCTAGATACAGGGAAGTCATGCTACCCCTCTATTCTGCCTTAGTCAGACCACATCTGGAATACTGTGTCCAATTCTGGGCACCACAATTGAAGGAAGATGTTGACAAGTTGGAATGTATCCAGAGGAGAGTGACTAACATGAGAACAAGCTCTATGAGGAGTGGGTTAAAGAGCTGGACATATTTAGCCTGCAGAAGAGAAGGCTGAGAGGCGACATTATATCAATGTATAAATATGTGAGGGGAAGTCATAGGGAAGAGGGAACAAGCTTGTTTTCTGCTGCCCTGGAGACTAGGATACGGAATAATGGCTTCAAACTACAGGAAAGGAGATTCCACCTGAACATTAGGAATAACTTCCTGATTGTGAGAGATGTTAATCAGTGGAACTCTCTGCCCCAGGGTTTGGTGGAGGCTCTTTCTTTGGAGCCTTTTAAACAGAGGCTGGATGGCCATCTGTCGGGTGGGGGCTTGATGGCTCATTAGGTTTCTTCCAACTCAACAATTATATCATTCTAGGTGGGAGAGATGCCACAAGCCACGCGCTTTTTGTATCCATTTTATACAAAATATATGTATTTTTAGTGGGGGCTTACTATAAAAGTATATCTACCTCTATTAAAATGGCTACTGTGATCTCCCTGCAGAAAGGCTTATGCAGTAAGCTCTTATTAAAAATGTCTACTGCCATTTTTCTCCATCTCAAGTGCCCAAAGCATCCCTCAGGCTCAACCAAATTGTTGCTGAAGACAGCTCAGATGTAAAAAAAAAAAAAAGTGATCCAGGAGGGAAGAGAAAAAGTTAATTCTCTTTCCCCAGGTTGGGCAATGGATAAATAATGCAGTGGGAATGTCTTGCTTCGACCCCTTGTCACTACCTTTTGTGCTGAGTCCCTTTTCCATCATTAACCTATGTGTAAGTCAACCCAGTTTCTGGGGGACGATTTTTTGTCAAAAATGTTTCAATGTACACTAGTGTATATAGGCCACAACATTCCAGATAGCCATGTTTACCAAACTCATGAGTTCCAAATGGAAAACAATTGTATCTGGTGAATTGGTAGGTGTCACTTGTTATATACCTCCCCTCTGTTAAAATCAAACCATTTATTTAGGTCATAGACCAGCACAGGAAAGAAAAGTAACATTGTCATATGAACTTGGTGCATTTAGTACATATAAAAGGTAAATATAAATACTGAAGCACAGTAGGGGGTGAGGGAGAAGAAGGGGAGACAGGGCAAAAAACATACAATGCACAGGTCTATCAGCAAATTATAGAATCAAGGAAGATGATTACTGGATACACAGTTAACTTTTGGGACCAGTCATCCCCTGATGGATTTTGTATGCTGCTGCACAAAATATTGCAACATCTTTAATAGAACAGATAGGTAGTAAAACCCAAAATTGCACAGAAACTGTTTTCTTTTGTTCTTCCCTGCAAAACGAGTTTTCCAAAAAAAGAGAAAAGGCCCAGAATGCTAACTTTTGAGCAAACTAGATCTGGTGCTCACATTTGAACACCAATAACATGATATAACTTTGATAAACCAATATAGATTTTACTAAACTGATTCTGGAAAGACTGCAGATAGCTTACAGGTATTTCCTGGTGGAATATTCTTTGTGTTTTGGGAGTAAACCTGGCTATTTGACACAAATGATTCCATCCAGAACAAACTGATCACTATGAGGCCCTGTGCCAAGACACAGTTGAATGTGTAAGAATCATTATAGAGGTTGGTAAAACTTATCCTGTGGCTGACCTCACCACAGGGGAGAGACTGACAAAAGTTGTACTAAATGACACTGGTCTGATTCTGCAAGGATTGACTTCTAGAATGGGAATAGTTTGAAGGAGTCAGTTTCTGCCTGGGGATAGTATTGAAAATGACATGGTCTTGGACTGAGATGGCCCCAGAAGAGTAACTGAGAAATCCTCCCCTAAATGGAACAACTTGTCTTTCTTCTTCCTTTTAATCTCCTTCAGGGTGGCACCAAAGGCTGTGTTTGAGGCTCATTCTGACACAGGGTGGATCTACGCAATAGAATTAATGCAGTTCGACACCAAATTTCCATGAAACAATGCTATGGAATCATAAGAGTTGTGGTTCTACAAAGTATTTAGTCTGCTCTGCCAAATAGTGATGTCGACTCACCAAACTATATTTTCTATGATTCCATAGGACTGAGATATGGCAGTTAAACAAGTGTCAAAATGAATTAATTCTATGGTGTAGATCAGTTTCTCAACCTTCCTAATGTTGCGACACCTTAATACAGTTCTTCATGTTGCGATGACCCCCAACCATAAAATTACTTTTATGGCTACTTCATAACTGTTAATAGACCTTAACATTTGAGAGTTGTAGTTGCTGGTATTTATAGTTCACATACAATCAAAGAGCATTCTGGACTCCACCAATGGTGGAATTTAACCAAACTTGGCACACAGAATTCCCATGACTAACAGAAAATATTGGAAGGATTTGGTGGGCATTGATCTTGAGTTTTGGAGTTGCAGTTCACTTACATTCAGAGAGCACCGTGGTCTCAAACAATGATGGATCTGGACCAAATTTGGCATGAATCCTCAATATGCTGAAATTGTGAACACTGGTGGAGTTTGGGGAAAATATACCTTGACATTTGAGAGTTGTAGTTTCTGGTATATATAGTTCACCTACAATCAAAGAGCAGCAGTTGGTGCTGGGGGAGGGGCTCCGAGCTGATGGTAAAGGGAGGAGACAAGGTGAAACTGCTTTCCCGACCCCTTCTGTCTTCACTCTGGCAGAATCTGTAGGGTGGTCTTCAAGTTTTGTTTGCAGATTTGCCTGGAAGTTGATTCTCATAGCAGTCTGTTGAAGATTGTTGACTTGGAGTCTCCTCTTTAAGATGCCACCCCTCTTAGGTTTGAGCTTAAGGTGTAGATTTAGTTTACATCTTACAAGGCAATGGTCTGTTTGACATTCTGCACTGGGCATCACTCGAGTATGATGGACATCACAAATGTTTCTGGCGCACGAAAACATAGTCAATGAGATGCCAGTGCTTGGATCAGGGATGCATTCAAGTGGTCTTCAAGCTATCTTTCTGCTGAAAGATAGTGTTTGTAATAGTCAGCTGCTGTTCTGCACAAAACTCTAGCAGAAGGCATCCATTATCATTAGAGTTTCTAACACCATGCTTGCCTAATATACCTTTCCAGGCTTCAAAGATTTTTCCTACTCTGGCATTGAAATCACCAAGGATAACGATTTTATCTTCTGCAGGGACCTTTTGTATGAGGTGACGTAGGTCTGAGTAGAATTTGTCTTTCTCCACAGGGTCGACTTGCATAGTTGGGGCATACATACTGAAGAGAACAGCATGTGGGAGGCGTAAGGAGATAATGTGATCAGAGTGACCTACCGGCAATGTTTTGAGTTTAGAGGCGATGGAATTTTTAATCATAAATCCTACTTCCAAAAGATGTTTTTCAGTTTTGGGTTTGCCAAACCAGTAAAGTGTGTAGCCGGCACCGTGTTCTTTAAGGCTGCTTTCCTCATGGAGACAAACTTCACCAAGAGCAGCAATGTCAATATTAAGCAGTTATAGTTCATGGGCTATTAGAGCAGAACGACGCTGAGGATGTCCACTATCTGCAGAATCTTGCATGGTTCTGATGTTCCAGCATGCAAGTGTCAGTCTATTTGCACCTTTGCAGGCAGGTGTTGGTCTTTGTTTCTTTGTCTTTGTTCGACCGTATCAAAAGATGCCTGTTGGCCACGGCTAGCCAACCAGTTAGATGGAGACGAGCTTTTGTTAGGCCACCTTTTCTAGGCCCCTCTCCATATGGAGCAAACAGTGCTCTCCTTAAAAAAGGCTGCTTGGTCAATCAGGATGCTGCCGAACAAGACTGTCATCTCCTGGGTCAGTCTCGAGCGACCAAAGTCCTGAACCGCCTGCATGCAGGTCTGCAGCTTCCAGTGCATCTTGTCCCTCGCCTATCGCTACAGGGCTTTTTCAGAAGTTGGATGTGTCCTTTGAGCCTGTGCAATGGAATTTTCTGGTGGAGTGCAGTATGCACAGAACTGGCCTCACCCTTTAAACCAAACGTTCATCTGCTGGGGCCTAGCAAGCTTGGACGGTGGCAGCGAGGTCCTCTGGTCATAGGTTTGATTAGAGTTTCCTTCTCTTAGATGGTTGACCTTACAGGTTAGATGAGCACCATCTGCCTGGGTTTGAATTTATTTATTTATTTATTATTCACTCTTATATACTGCTCCTTCCGACAGGCTCGGGGCGGTTTACATGATTCACACACAGTATCACAATCCTCCCCTAAATGGAGGATTTAAAGTTTTCCTTCTCTTAGGATGATTGCCAAAAGGCTAGAGAGCCCATCCAGCCAATTGATGCTCTTTGTCAGACCCTTCAGTTGTTACCTGTCTGGCATGGGAGGCCCTACCGGTGACTATTATGCCACCGCCAGCATAGCTCACAAATTCATTAGGGTACGCAAGCCTCACCCCCATTGCAAGGGGGCACCAAGCTGATGGTAAAGGCAGGAGGCAAGGTGGAACTGCCTTCCCGGCCCCTTCTGTCTTCACTCTGGTCCAGAGCAGCAGTTGGTTCTGGGGGAGGGGCTCCAAACTGATGGTAAATGGAGGAGACAAGGTGGAACTGTCTTTCAGGCCCCTTCTGTCTTCACTCTGGCCCAGCGCAGCAGTTGGTGCTGGCAACACATCAAAAACAGTATCCTGCAATCTGCTGAAGAATCCCTAGGATTCTCCCTCAAGAAAAACCAAGACTGGTTTGATGAAAACAACCAGGAGATCCAGAAGCTGATGGCAAAGAAGAGAACTGCGCATCAGGCACACCTTACCCAGCCATCTTGCCATGTAAGTAAAGCAGCCTTCCACCTTGCATGTAGTAAACTCCAACAAAAGCTCCGAGACATTCAGAACAAGTGGTGGATCGATTTAGCAGAAAAGACACATTGTTTTACAGATCTGGGTGATAACAGAGGTTTTTATGAAGCTCTCAAAGCAGTTTTTGGACCTACTTATCAGGTCCAAAGCCCCTTATACCTTACAGATGGTCAAACACTAATTGCTGATAACGCCTCCATCCTGAACCAATGGGCTGAACATTTTCAGAGTCTCTTCAATGCCAACTGAATAGTCCAAGATTCAGCTATCCAACACATGATACAACAACTAATGAAAAACAGTTGGCCACAGCCGCCACTCTGGAAGAGACCCTTGAGGCCATACAGCAGATGAAAAATGGCAAGGCAGCCGTGATCGATGAAATCCCATTTGAAGCTTGGAAACAGGGAGGTCATGTACTTCATGCTAAATTCCATGAGCTCCTTGTGTGTTGCTGGGAAAAAGGTGAACTGCCATCAGATCTTGGAGATGCAGTTATCATCACCCTGTATAAGAAAAAAGGAACAAAATCTGATTTCTCAAACTATTGAGGTATAACACTGTTCTTTATTGCTGGAAAAATCCTTGTAAGGATACTCCTGAACAGATTCGTTCCTGCTATTGCAGAAGAACTTCTCCCTGAAAGCCAATGTGGCTTCAGAGCTAATAGGAGCACCACAGATATGGTATTTGCCCTTAGACAACTGCAAGAGAAATGTAGAGAGCAGAACAAAGGACTCTATGTAACATTGGCCAACCTCACCAAAGCCTTCGACACTGTGAGCAGAAAATGTCTGTGGCAGATCCTGGAACATCTAGGATGTCCCCCCAAATTCCTCAAAATGATCATCCTGTTACATGAGGGCCAGCACGGTCAAGTCAGATATGGCAATGCTCTCTCGGAGCCCTTTCTAATAACTAATGGAGTGAAACAAGGTTGTGTTCTTGCACCAACCCTATTTACAATCTTCTTCAGCATGATGCTCCAAAGGGCTAAGGCAGACCTCGAAGAAGAAGATGGCATATATATACGCTATCGTACTGATTGTACTGATTGTAGCTTGTTCAACTTAAACCATCTGAGGGCTCGCACTAAGACTCTAAACTCTCTAGTCCATGAGCTGCTTTTTGCTGACGATACTGTCCTTGTCACCCATTCAGAAGCAGCTCTGCAGCGCTTAACATCCTGCTTTGCAACAGCTGCAGACGGACGTTCTCTACCAGCCCGCACCACAGGAAGAGCACCATTATCCCCACATCAGCATAGGAAAATCTGTGCTTAAGTCCGCTCAGCAGTTCACCTACCTGGGAGGTATCATCCCTTCAGACACCAAGATTGATAAAGAGATAGATCATAGATTAGCAAAGGCATTTGGGGGATTGTTTTTCATATGTGGGATCATGCCTATGTTTATAGGTTAATATATGTATGTAATGCTATACCAGATTAGATATTATGAGAATTTTTTGAAAATAAATCATATTGAGTTGTGAAGAAAAGTGGTTTCCCGCATTGATTTTGATTGCTGTCGGCTAGATTGATCACCAAAAATGGTCCACCCTGGCCTCACATCGGGAGGCATGGAGATGCACTATCCACAATGCTGCAGCCTCTTTCAAGAAGACAACTGAACGGGTCTCGAAGAGAAACGACAACGCAGAAAAAACCGCAAACTGGAAACAACATCACCCAATGAGACTTTCCGCTGTGCTTTCTGCAACCAAACTTGCCTATCTCAGATTTGACTTTTTATTTATTTATTTATGCTTCAAATTTATAGTCCGCCACTCCCCGAGGGCTCGGAGCGGTTTACAGAATATGACACGTAAACACAGAACAGCAAAGTCAAATAAAGGCGATTACATCAGCAAAATACAATTACAATATAAATAATAAGAACAGATCATTACCTAATACTAACTAACTACAAACACATAACACTGAACTACAACAATGGGAATAGAGTCCGTAGTTCAGGTGAGGCCCATCGATGTTTGGGGGGCCAAAGGGGAAGGCGAGGTCCAAGAGGGAAGACCTCCAAATCTTGTGGGCTGACTCAGAGTCCCAAGGAAAGTCGATCTTCCAGGAGGAAGGGGCAAGACACAGGACGGGTGATCTAAGGAGTTCTCAACCCTAATGGATAGGTGAGTCATTCGCCTCCTTAGTTCACCTTCTTCAGACTGTGGTATTGCCATTCGTCTCCAACTCCCGAAGCCTACTCCCCAAACATTTCTTGTACGGAATCGTCGCTGGTGGGCCTTGCGCTGTTGGGATCCAAGTCAAAGGAAGCCAATGCCGTCCCCTCACCACTCTGGGAAGGCTCCACTGCCCTGGCGCCAGCTCCCAGAGGTCCTCCACGGCATTCACCGGAAGTGATGCCGGAGGTGGGATGGCGCCGTTTCCGCTTCCTCCCCGCTTGGCGTCCGCACTTTTGCAGGCGTCCCGCGTCCATCGGGGGGGGGGGTAAGTCTAGTAATGTCGGCCCTGGGAGTGATCTCTATGCCAGCATTCTCAAGAACATCTTGGGGGAGCCTCTCGGGGCCTCTCTTCGCACAGGATAGAAAGCGCCGCCGGTAGCGATCTCCTACTGCTCGGGATGACCCCGGGGGATCGCGGTCCTTCTTCAGGATCTCATAGATGTCAAGAGTCTCTAGATCCGGGGCCTCTAGAACCGGCCCAGCCAACTCCACCTCAGCTCCCGGATAATCGGTAAAGGTATGTGACTCCGCCATTACTCTCCATTCCTCCTCTGAAGGCTTCTCCTCCACAGCTCTCCATTCTTCTATGGGCTTCTCAACTGGGAGATCCCAGGAGTGATCCCAGTATAGCTCTGGGTATTCATGCCGTGGAGGATCAGGGGTGGAGATTTGAGGCTCAGGTCTAGGATGAGTAGGTTGAAGAATATTCAGTCTTTTCAATAACTCGCTAAAGTTTGTGAAGCAACGTGTCAGCCGGTCATATTCTCTGATTAGGTGATCAATTGCAAGTTGATCGGTCCTATCGAGATGCGGCCTTGACTTTGGCTGAGTTGAGCTCCTATATGAAACTGGTGGGGCCAAACTCGGTGTAGCCAGACTCCTCCACGTCATAGGTGTCTGACCCAGTGGCTCCTTCTTTTTTAGGGACCTCAAATATTTTGCCATCGCGGCGGTCACCGGACGGAGGACCCAGCGCCCAGCCAGCTCGTTTCTAAGCTCTCCCCCATCTCTCAGCTCTCCCCGGCTCCTGCTCCAGCTCCCCCCTCGGCATCACCATACACCAAGGGTCCAGCTGTGGCATCACATCAATCCTCCACCTCCCGGGGGACAGAGGATCACACTCAACTGCCGTCTGCAGTTGGGGATCCAACTTCATTGCTCCCAAGTTGCCTCTGGTTCCCTGACAGGTCCAATCAGCAAGGCCAGGCAAGCCCAGTTGGGACGCTCCGGAAAGCTGCTCCTCCACCAGCACCATCTTCTCCTTTCCTCGCTCCCGTCTCTTCCCTTTTGATTTCCCTTTTAGTCATCAATGGGCTTGTAAAAAGTGTGGGATGAGTCCTTCCTAAGAATCTTCATTTGCGAAGAAATGCCTAGAGATAGAGACAATCAAAGAGCCATTGAACCCCATCAACTATAGAATTGGGCCAAGTTTCCCACACAGAACCCCTATGACCAACAGAAAATACTGTGTTTTCTGATGATCTTTAGTGACCCCCCCCCCCCCCCACACACACCTTCCTCACAACCACCCAGGGGTCCCATCCCCCAGTTTGAGAAGCTCTGATGTAGATGCATCCACAAAAAAAAATTCTTGGATATAGGTTTGTGCTATAGCTTTTTGGCACCCCGCACTGTCTATACTTCAGTGCAACAGAGCACAGGATTAGGCTGTCAGACCTTTTCAATATCCTCAGGTTTAACTTCATTTATTCCCATTTAAGTGGTTTATGGATCAGCCCGAAAAGTATTTGAGCACAAGTACTTTGAATTATGACATAAGAATGGCAGGGAGGGGGGACCGCACAGTACTCTGAAATGTTTACCAGCAGCAGGGTTTTGTTCAGTTATATACTTTGTGATATATGTTCTACAGTGCCGCTTGGGTGGATGTAACTGAACAGCTGCCTCTTCTAGCCTGGGGATATTGCAACAGAGATGGAGAGATTATATAAAGGAAAAAGCACCTCCTTGATGCTATATATTGTAAAATGATTGTTAAGATATGCTGTGTTATGGTGCTATAACACTACACAAGTTAATAGACTTCTCATAGATCTGAAACGCAACTACACACACACACACACACACACACACACACACAAAGAAACCTAGTTTGAAAGGAGAGCAAAGAGAATTGAGAAATACAGAAAATAAAGCTTCCGCCTTTATATCTTTCCAGTTGTGGCCTTTTTTGTTGCTACATGACAAGCCATTTTCAAAATAAGAAGGCAGTGGCAGCCAATGATGCATGAAGCTTTGGAGGCAGAAGGTGGCTCTGGTACAAATTACAAAGTGCACATAGATAAGAGTCATTTTAAACTAGCTTTCTCCACCTGATAGGTTATTCTCTAGCCATGTTATACCAGGGCTGTAAAGTGGGTAGCCCTACATTTATGCCGCCTGCAGAATTCTGGAAAATATAGTTTGGGAAGGTAAGGACCTCTGTAGCTGAGGATTCAAAAGGCCCCACCCTAAACTACATTTCCCAAAATTCTGCAGGTGGAAGGAATTCAGGGCAGCCCACTTTAAAGCCTTGGTTCAATAACATAGTAAATGTGGAGGACTTCCTGAAATGACCCCAATGGTGCATCCAGGTTGACCTCCAGCACTGAGAAGTCCCTGAGCAACACGACTGGCAGCAGACTATAGTTGGCTCTTCATATTTGTAGGTTAACTTTTGCAGGTTTGATTATTTATAGATTTGATTAATATGGATTCTTTAGTAATATCTAGATTGATGTTTTCTCTAGGTCTTGTTGTCCATACAATGGTACTGGAGGACCTAGAGAAACATCAATCTTGGAATCCCTAGATCTGCCCACAGAAATATATGGTCAACTACCTGTGCCATCTCCACTAATAGCCATAAATAGTAGCAACTTGAGCCCTCCAACCCACCAAAGACTTCCTAGTACCCTGTCACCACTGCAGTTGCCGCAGTAGCAAGAATACACATTTTTTTTCTTGAAGACAAAGCATGTGGTGACTATTTATTATTTATTTACTATATTTATATACTGCCTTTCTCAGCCAGTTGGTGACTCAAGGCTGTGTTTTGAGACAAATTATGTTGCTTTTTAGGATTGGAAGGGAAATTATACCTTCTCTGCTATTGCCATCATAGCAAAATCTGCAGTGCTCATGGGAGAGGCCAGATGGGGCATTAAAAACAGTGTGTCTGTGTGTGCAGCACATATAGGCAACATGTTACGTGCAGGCTGCATTTTCCTTTCCCTAAGATAGAAATGTAAAACTTGGTTTCCTTCATTCTTTCCATTCATGTTTTTTTCCATAGAAAACGATGCATTTTGGTGGCATTCTTTGCAAAAAAAACTTTGAGGAGGAAGGAAGGAAGAAAGAAATGCCTAAGATGGCTGATCATTTTTTTGATATGGTGTCTTCCTCTGTCAAAATACCCTTTCTCACTGACAAAGAGGAAACTGATGAATATTCTTTGCATCCCTGCCTGTGTCTTTGCCCATCTAAAACTGTACAGTTTAATGTTTTATTTTCTCATCTAGACCCATGCTATCAACCCTGATTGGCTGTGGCTCCCTAGAGAAAAAGCCAGAGAAACATTATTCCTATCACTGGCAACGTGATCTTCTTTTAATTAGAGAGCCTAGGGACTGAAAAAGAGATCTTGCGCATGCTAAGCAGGTATGCTGTCACTGAGCTATTCACTGCTTCCTATGTGGCCAGAGCACTTTCTATACACTTTCCTCTTTGTTCAAAATGCTGGCATTGGTCCTGACTAAGAGAAGCTGAAGATTCAACATCAAATGCCCCATTGAAGAGGGAAATAATACAGTGTGATCCCTTTTCCAGACTCAATATCCATGGTTTCACCTACTAACACTCCAAAAAATATTCCCTCCTGGAAGTGTTTATTGATCTGTCTAGGTCAAAGCTCTTCTGTGTCATGCTTCCAGCCCAAATACAGTCAAAATGTAAGGTGATGGCCCAGCAGGGTTATTCTTATATTACAGATACTGTTGTTTAACTGAAAGAAGATTCCCCCTTCCATGCCCCTGCCTTATATTCGTATAATGCGAAAGTTTCAAACAGGGTATACCATGGCTCAGAAACGTTCTAGAATGTGAGGACCTCTGGGGATTGTGCCCAAAAAGTAATCTTTCTGAACCCTGGTGTATTCAGGATGGAATAAAGAAGGCAATATTTTCCTCAAGGCTATTTACTTATGTATTTATTTACAGAATTTATATTCTGCTCTTCTCACCCTGAAGGGGACTCAGGGCAGATGACAGAACACATACACGGCAAATATTCCATTCCATTAAACAGACAGGGCAGACAACAGATAGAGGTATATGTTGGAATTTTTCCCAACTTCGGCATCCTGGAGGATGTGTTCGATTCCGTCCACAGGGGGTGTTGTCACTCCATCCTTTGTGATGAAGAGCCCTTGATTACAGATTTCCTCCTTTCTTTGATAGCTGGCATTTTCTGGTATTTCCTTTTTATGGTGCCATAAAATATCTTCCTACCTAAGCAGTGCTTAATTTCTCTACTCACAAGTCACAGCTGTTTTTGGACTGCTTAGGTGGACAGTGGTCTGGGCTAAAGGTCGGTTGCTCATGCCAACCCAGGCTTTGAACTGCCAAACTTTCAATCGGTGTGATCTATTGCTGCTGGTGACTGTATTTGAGGGACCGTCTCTTCCCCTATCAACCCCAGAGGTCACTTTGTTCCGAACAACTGAACCTTCTTGAAGTGCCGTCTTTTAAAGCTATCTGTCTTACATCAACCCGGCGCAGAGCCTTTTCTGTAGTAGTGCCATCAATCTGGAATACCCTTCCAAGTGATGTGCGGGCCTTGTAGGATTTACTATCTTTCCGCTAGGCCTGCAAGACCCATCTTTTCCGGCTAGCCTTTGATTGCTAAGCTGGGAAACCTTACTTTTTAGTCTAATTTAATATGTTGTTTTACTCCTGTTGTGATTTTATGTGATTGTGAGCCACTCCGAGCCCTCAGGGAGTGGCGGCGTACAGGTCCAAATAATAAATAAATAAATAAATAAATAAATAAATAAATAACCAGCTGTGTTAAAGCCTGGCCCCGTATTAATTTGAAGAAGACAATTCTACAAAATGTGGTGATATCAACACCATCTTTAATAGCTAATAGAAAATCTGAATTCAGAGGCAGTGTATCATTTAATGACAATTAAGAAGTTACAGTGGAAATGAAGTGGTACCTTCATTCTTTGCTTTGGGCTTTTTCAGGTGTATGCTGCTGGCCGTTGTGGGCAAAAGAATGGTAGAATTTGTCATATTTACCAAATCCTTGTAAAGTAGGTGAATGTGGGTATGATAAAAGTAAATATATTAACAACTGTATTTTTCCTGTAATGTTTTTGCTCATTTTATCACTGCAGTGTCCTTGGGCTTTGCACATGACTACTGGTGGTTGATGGCTTCCATGAGTGTGGATTGTAGTAGGAATTTTAAAGATGTAATGTGGTGAACTGAACCTATTTAAAAGCAAAGGATTCTGTGTCTCCAGGGCAGAGTGGAACTCTCTGCCCTGGTGTGTGGTGGAGGCTCCTTCTTTGGAGGCTTTGAAACAGAGGCTGGATGGCCATCTGTTGGGGGTGCTTTGAATGCGATTTTCCTGTTTCTTGGCAGGGGGTTGGACTGGAGGGCCCACAAGATCTCTCCAATGCTATGATTCTATTAATCTAATTCTTTAAAGTTCAGGTTAAACCCCAAAGCAGGTTCACCATCTCACTCACATTGGTCCCACCAGCTGCTCCTGACAATGAGATACAGCTTACAATTTAAATTACTCAATATGTTTCAGGGATTTTATGCTTTTGACAAGCCAATAAAGTTTCTAAAAGGTCTGTATGAATTCAAAGCCTCTCCCCACATCCCTGTCTCATAATAAAGGAGAGACAGGAAATTAATGACACAGGCTAAAATAATGGTATCAAAAGTCGCAGTGACAGGACATGAATTATTTTAATGCGTTACCAGCAGAGTTACTGATACTTCACAATTCATGAACACATTTTTGTATTACTGTAGTGTCATGCTTTTATTGACTGGAATAAAAACACCATTTGTATTCCCTCCCCCCTCAATTTTTCTCTCTCTCTCTCTCTCTTTCTGATTCATCCTGCTGTGTTTCTCTATTTTACTGGAAATGTCCTATAACAGGTATAACATCTGATCAGATTACCAAGAAATCTATAAAATAGTTTCCTGCTACTACATTTGGTGTGGATTGAAAGAATACATTATGATCCCACCGAGCTATGATTTATTTTACTTTTTTTTTTAAAAAAAACAACCTTAAAAACTGTTATTCACAGGCAAGCGTGATTTATCCTCCTCACCTGTTCAAAATTCTAGATGTAACCACTTCATTATTAAATGATGAAAGCAGTTCAATTTTTTTTGCACTGATATGTGGCATAGATGTATTATTTAAAATGCTCTGGATGCCTGTGTCCCATATTTAGGGTGTCAGCTTTTTATGCTCCACAACTTGGGTGGGGGGTCTTTTGATGTGACGGAAACAGAAACCGCAAACAGTTTGAAGTAAATGTCTGATGAGGACCTTAGAAATGCAAGCCAAAAGGAGCAGAAAGCATAACCAGTGCATACGTTCTCAGTCTAGTTGGGTTGTCGTGTCCAGTGGATGGTTGGAGCGTTCCATGGCTGTGAGGTTGTGTGTGAATCCCTTCCAGCTTTTAGGCTAATTTTTAACAGAGCTATTCAATGTGTAGAGCCTTTGTTTGGGGTTAGGGCACCATGGATGGTGTTGTTAAAGTGTGGACTAATATCCCAAGGAGGCTGCATTTACACTGTAAAACGAATGCAGTTTGACACCACTTGAACTGGCTCAATGTCATGGAATCTTGGGATTTGTAATTTGATGAGGCACCAGCCATCTTTGGCACAGAAGACTGAAGACCTTGTAAAACTACAACTCCCATAGCATTGAGCCACAATAGTTGTGTCAAACTACATTCATTGTACACTTCAGATAGCAGTAAATCATAGGGGCAAAAAAATCCTAGAACTTCAGAGGAGGTCCACATACAGACTTGTCAGTACTGGGATTTCTGCCTCTGTTGTCCAGACTTGATGCTTTGTTGTGAGATTTAGAGGCTCCCAAGATGACAATTGTAGGACTTCCACTGGAAACTTTGCCATTTTTTTTAAAAAAAACCCTCAAGATGCGGATATGCAGAGAATCATTGCAGCGAATCACTGAAAAAGTTCCATTCTTTGTCCTGGCCAGAAAAAAATGTGCCCTTCAGATGTTTCATGAAGTTTCTGGTACACAAACAAAGTTTTCACCTTCTACTCACATCTCCCCTTCTTTTTAGGAACTGACAAATCAGGGACAAACATCTAAAACCCAGGGAAAAACCTAGATAAAAATCCTGTGATTTTTTTTATTGTACAGACATTTGAAAATGTAGATATTCAGCTCAAAACCACATTATTCCTACACCTTGGAAATCTTGCGTTTTTGCCTTTTGTAACTATTGCTTCTGTGTTTACAGGAAACGGCATCTGGCCACCCTCCTGTTTGCTGCAGAAGCTCCTGGGAAAAAGGTACTGTCTGGACTGACCCTTAGATGCAGCTACAGAGTTACTGTTCCAGTCACAGGGGCCAAGACTGCTTGTGCTATGAGTGGTCAACACTTTAGTCCTGAGTGGTTGTGCCCAAAGCAGAGCCTGGCAAAATCCTTGGAGTACAGTCTCCAAAGTCCTCCAGACTGCAGTTTCCTAAATATAGAAGGTCAGGCTTTTCACACGTCCATTAAATTCCAAACAGTTTAGGACTGTGTATGTACTATGATAATAATGTATTGACTTGTATTTCGCTCTCTGTTTTATGATACAAGAACCTAGTGTTTCTTCAGTGAAGTGAAATAATGGGAGATTGAAAACTGAAAAGGAACTGATTGTGTTTCAAAAGCACTGTAACTGAATCCTGCTCCCTCCAACCTTGTGCTGACAATTTCCCTCTTTCTTGGCTTTTTTTCCAATTGACCCACCCACTCAGTGTAAGCTTACTCCTTGCTTTTTGGCCAGGGGAGATTTTTTTCCTATTTTCCATAGGCCTTTTGCCTACCTTACACTGCTGATTGGAGAAATGTTGATTCAGGCTGGTAGCAGAGGGAGAAAGGAGGAGACTGGTGACTTTTTATGACACCAATGTTAAAGAATAGGCATGAGAAAAAAGTTATGAAAATGATTCGTTTTGTAAGAAATTCGTAAGAAATGCTACTTTCGAGTATTTCCGCACCTGGAACGCCAACCAGGAAGTGGACTTTCTTTTTCGAACCGGGGCCAGGATTTTCTTAAGTGTCGTTATTAGGTCGTAAGGGGGCACCCTCCTTCTCTCTCACCACCCTCCGCCTCCCTTGCCAATAAGTATTATGGCAAGGCAAGCCCTAAACTCGCTCCTTCTTTCGGCTGGAAGGAAGCCTGGAAAAAATGTAAACAGAGGATTACTCAGAAATAAATCTGCAAAGGAGGACACTTTGGATGAAGGGCCCTCCTTTGTGGATTTACTGAGTAAACCTCTCTGTTTACATTTTCCAGGCTTCCCTGCCTCTCCTGCCTGCCAGGATCTAAAGCATCAAAGAGTATTGGAGTGAGAAACCAACCTAATGTATAATAGAATGAATGCTACTGTAAGTGCCTAATATTATAAGTAATCCAACTGGTCATATACCTACATTCCATGCACATGCAATAATACAGCAGTAATAACAATAACAAGAGGTAAAATTCAAACCGAGTATTCTGACTGGTCTCTCCTCATGCGGTGCAAGCGGGCTCTTCTCTTATTAGCCGGAAATTAGCCCGGGAAAAGCCAGCGTTTGCTGCTTGGGAGCACACACACACATATTCTTGGGGGGGGGGGGGATTTGCTGCAGAATCCCGGGCTCATAGAGAAGATTCTGCAGCAAATCCCCCCCAAAGAATATGTATGTGTGTGCACCCAAGCAGAAAACGCTGGCTTTTCCCGGGCTAATTTACCGGGCTCACAGAGAAGAGCCTGTTTGCACCACAATAGGAGGGACCCGTCAGAATACTGGTTTGAATTTTACCTCTTCTTATACCCATTGTTATTACTGCTGTATTATTGCATGTGCATAGAATGTAGGTATATGACAAGCCTGGGCAAACTTGGGCCCTCGCTCCCTCGGGATCGGGGTGAGAGAGAGGCAGCGAGGAGCGAGGGGGGGGGCTCCTCCTCCTTTTCTTTTGCTGCTTCCAAGAATAGAATACCCACTCCTCTCTCCCTCCTTCCCTCCCTCCTTCCTATTTGAAGAGTCCCATCTAGAATTCAGTGTGATTTATTCAAGTTTTGGCCTACAACTCCCAGAAATCCCAGCCAATTTACCAGCTGTTAGGATTTCTGGGAGTTGTAGGCCAAAACCATCTGGAATGCGCATGCGCTGGCATACGAACTACTAACGAATTTCGTTAGTAATTAAGTTACATTTTAGAAATTTTTGGAAATTTTTTTGTAAGTCTTCCTATTACTAATTTTAAAAAAATCCCCCTCCCCCCCCATTAGATTTTCGATTTCCTATTTTTGGGTTCTAAACCATGCCTATTAAAGAATATGCCTCTGGAACTGCCCCTAAATGTCAGATGACCAGAGGAGTTGGGATGAGCCTTCCTTGGGGAAGGCATGGGACTTTTAGCCCACTCTAGAAGTTATGTGCCTTGGGTCTCTGGACCTTCGGGTTAGCCCTCCAGGAGAGTTGATTGGCTCTTGAGAAACTTAGAATTTGGGTTATTTCACAAATTCAGGTATTATCTCCCAAATTCAGGTGTTGTTGCCCAGGGGACGAAATGAGAAGATCCAGAAGAGCACAATTGTCCTAGCTGCTCCTACACTAGGTTAGTCTTCCCATTTTTCCCATCCTGGAAAGAAAAGATTATGTGACAGTTTAAATAAAGTGACCCATACATGCATTGAGCTTCTGTGTCTGGTCTCATTATTTCATGGGTTGCTCAGCAATTATGCATTTTGTATTTTGTAGGGATATTTATTCATCTATCATATCAGGAGCAAACCAATGCATTTGAGAAAACACAAAGTTTGCAAAATTGGCATTCTATTAAATGATCTTTGATCAGTAGCTGGCCACTTGGAGTGCCTCTAGTGTTGCTATAAGAAGGTCCTCCATTGTGTATGTGGCAAGACTCAGGTTGCATTGTAGTAGGTGGCCTGTGGTTTACTCTTCTCCATACTCAAATGTCGTGGACTCTACTTTGTGTCCCAATTTCTTAAGGTTGGCTCTGCATCTCATGGTGCCAGAGCACAGTCTGTTCAGTGACTTCCAAGTTGCCCAGTCTTCTGTGTACCCAGAAGAAGATGCTTTTGAAAGGCAGCAGATTACAGGAGCTGTCTTCATAGACATGTCAGCAGCCTATAACACTGTAAATCATCACCTATGCTGACTGGGGATGCTGACTTAGTGGATTTTGAGTAGATCACCAGGTTGAGAGCGGCTGAGACAGAATGTACCTTCCCAACTGCACAGGCCAGAAAACTGGGCTTCCATGTTTTCTTCAGTGCATTTCCACCATGGAATGATGCCTCTTCACAGCTTCTAGTCTTTTGCCTGTCTGTCCCTATTTACTGCCTATAAAACCTACTGCTGCTCTCATTCCCCTTATCTTTCGGTTCCATCTCGCTAGGATTTTCCCTGCAGTAGTGGCCCCCTGCTGAAAGTGGGCTAAATTCAGTGCTAATCCTGTCTAGAATACATCCTTTGAAATAAACTGTGCTTTAGTTAGTTGTGACTAAAAAAAGAGGGAAAAGCTTATTTAAATTATTCATTCCTGCAGGGAAGGATGAATAATTTCAGTAATTTTCTCCCCACTGTGGAAACATCTTCCAAAATGATGTAGCTTTCAAAGACCTTCCCATGAGGGAGATAATGTTTTATTTCTACACTCAATTATTTTTCTTGCCATAGCAATGGTATGGATGGTAGATATAGGTGGGCATGCCCAATTGAGGCTTGTCCATAATTGTGCATGATAATTGGTATAATCATTTGGCTACCCCTTTACCTTTCTCCTGTCAACACAACTGTGTAGTGGCTGATGCAGGGAGGAGGGTAGCCAAGCAAGGAGAATAATAAAAAGCCATGATCAAGAAGGGCAAGCCTCACTTTATTGACCTTTGTCTCTCTCCCACTGGAACAGCTACGGAATGGCCAACAAAAAAGTTCAGGGACAGCTGAGCAAGTTGGATCACTTATTGCTGACTATCATTACTGATGATTAAGCCTTGCTTAGCTACCCCTTCCTCTGTGCTGCTAACACAACCATGTAGTACCTAGAGCAGGCATGGGCAAACCTCAGCTCTCCAGATCGTTTGGACTTCAACTCCCACAATTCCTAACAGGCTACTAGCTTAGGTTTGTACATACCTCACCTAGAGGGAGGAAGAGAGGGAACCTAGGGATCATCACTGGCTATCTTCTGATATTTGGCACATGGCATTGTGTGTGTTCTCTTTTTCAGATTCTATGGAGACAACTATAATCGCAGGTAGGCCTGCTTACAATTTTGCAAGTAGGCAAAACAGTTTTTTCCTATACAAAAATAGCTTTGTAGAACATTGAATTCTTAGCAAAATGTTCTCTCTAGATCTCTAACATGATTCTATGGACAACCTAAAGTGGGAGCTCTCTTGGAAGCTGAGCACAGAACTGTCTTGGAGCCATGATAGAGCAGTTCTCAAAGTTCTCTTGTGTACTATGCAAGCTTACTGTATTTCAAACACATTTACACCTTAGATCTCAATATATACACACATTGAGTTTCCCTTACCCAGAATTCCAAAATACTCTAAAACTTGAAATTACTGACATGAGAACATATCTTCTGGACCTCCCATCTTCAGACTAGGATCACATCTACACTGGCCACCTAACCTGGGGCTGGTCCAGGGCAATATGCACTAGAATGTCCCTGGATCAACCTCAATGGCTGCATAAGCACTGGGTCAAACCCTCTGTAGTGTCATGTTGGTGTTCAAATGGTCTCGCGAGGCCAAGATTGCATCAGGCTTGTTGCACCAACTCTTAGCCATCAATTTCTTCACCACTGTTCCTCCTCATGAGCCACAGAGCTCCCAATGGGCCTGAATCATCAATAAAGAGAGGGGAGAGCAATCCCCTCCTTTTTGAATGTGCAGTCTGAACCAGCAGATGTGAATGTGACTGGCTAGATACTCCCATGGTCAGTGAGGATTGGCTGCATTGACACGATGATGAAATATTCAACATCCTGTTCTGATCAATGCAGGGGGAAGGTGATGGTGGTAGAATTCATGAGGACAACATATTGGTCCACTATGGGTTCAGTCCAGCTGTTCGGAGAGCCCATAGTATCCTTTGACTTTACATACAACCTCATCAGACAGGCCAAAATTTGGTTACATACTTACGTTCCTCTTCAGTTTTGCTACAAATCCCACTGACTCCCATCCCATGATGTACAGCTATTTCCAGCGGGACTCCATAGCAAAACCAAAGAGGAACTGGCGTATGTTGCCACAGTGGCAACATGGGACACTTCCTATGTTGCATTAGGATCAACGGGGGGAAGCTGGGCAGCAGGCGCTTCTCCCTGTGAGATGAGGTTAGGCATAAGTGGGGCAATACAGGATGTCAAGTGATGGGTTCCCCCTGCCAGGAACCACCAGATTTACCACAATTCATGGTGATTCCAGCGACCAATGTGATGAAGACCCAGTGTGGAGGAAAGTTAAGGGCTAAACATTCCAGATACTTACTGGAAGTTCCCATGAATTGTGAAGACGACCAGTACCAAATTTGGTGCGAATATATCCCCCCCCTCCCATGTAGACATAATATAAAACACTTTCTAAAGGGCTGTTTTGACTCTCAGTGGGTGCAGTTCATTCTGAATATTTGACTACCTTCTTTGGTACAGTACAATATCCAGAAAAAGTGGATTTGTGAACTTTTTCTTAACAAGTCCATTGGGTTATCTTTTTGTTAGCTAATTTCTTTCTCTGGAGTACCTTGTTGGCATTTGAGACCCCTTTGGAAATTTCAGCCCTTTAACTGCCTCTTCAATGGATTATGTGGAAAGCAAACATTGCTAAGCTCATGTAACAGACCCCAACGAGAACTCTCTATTCCCTGGCTCATCTTTACCAAGTAAAAGCTTAATCGACTTAATTTATCATCCACCAAGATCTATTATGTTTAAGATTTGATTTTATAGGCAGCAGTTAACTGGTATAATTTATTGTGCTCTTTGGTATTCTGAGATAGCTTCAGCTTAATATTAGATGTGAAATCTCCATCTGAGAGAAGAGATAGCAATATTCTCATTTTTTGTGTGCTGTGATTTGCAGGATAACACATTCATTGATTGGTTGTAGAGATTTAGCTAGAAGAGAAAACAAGAAACATATGCAAGGGTGAATTCTTGCATACACGCACAAACACACACAACACTCATTGACTATACTCCTACTGCTGTCATATGGTAGAAACACAGAAGGGACTCTTAGAGTCCCTTTGCTCTGTTACAATATTGGTGAAAGAAGCATAAAGAGGATACTTGTTGTTGTGACCCCATGACTGAGAGACATTCAAGTCACCCAATCATCAGCTGCCCAAGAGCCCTTCCACACAGCCAGGGCCGTAGCCAGGATTTTGATTCGGGGCTGAGTTTGGTTCGGGGAGGGGCTGACACTGGGTGGAAGAGGGTCTACCCTAGCAAACCTTTTGTATTGTTATCCCAATAACCCCATTAATGTGGGATATATTGTGCATGGTGATCAGATCATGATATGAATAAATATAACAGTTTAAATAATGTACCAGTAAGGCCTTCTCGCGGACCATCCTGAGAATTTGGGGGGCTGAAGCCCCCTTACCCGGCTTGCCTGCACACAGCCATATAACCCAGAATATCAAGGCAGAAAATCCACAATATCTCCTTTGAACTGGATTATCTGAATCGACACTGCCATATATTCCAGTTCAAAGCAGATAATGTGGGATTTAATTCAGCTGTGTGGAAGGAGCCTGACTGAAGTCCTGCAGACTCAGGGTAGCTGTAGTTTCACTGACTGACTGAATCCATATTTCCCCTTTCCTTCCACCAAACATTATTGTTTTTTTTTTCTAACAAGTTAGGCTTTCTCATGATATGGCTGGAATATGACAGCCCCAGTTTAGTCATCTTGACCTCTAGAGAGAGTTCATACTTGATTTGCATTAGAATCCATTTGTTTTAGCAGTCCACAATATCTGTATCATTCTTCGCCAGCACCATTTCTTCCTATCAACTTAGTTCAAGGTCTAGCTTTAACAACCATCATCATCATAATCATCAGAGGCAATCACTCGTGGCCTAGTAGGATTGTTTGCCAAGTGTAGGATCTTGGTGGTGGATCCGTACGTGATTGTAGAGGCCTATTCTTGATCTGCATGTTATTTTGCAGTGAGGACATCCATTTCCAGATGGAAGATGGTCCCGACAATGGTTGGCTTGATGCACTTTATCTTGACACATTTTTCCCCTTTGGCTCAGCTCCAACAGACAAGAGTTCTTTCTCCCACTCTGGACTTTCCACAAATATATAAACCCAATTTTCCTAGTTTCCAACAGACCTCACAACCTCTGAGGATGCCTGCCATAGATGCAGGCAGAGAATGCTTTTAGAACATAGTCATACAGCTTGAAAAACCTACAACAATACTTTCCATACTAGACTCAGTCATTAATCAGATCAGCATTTGATGGTCTGACCATTTTTAGATGTGAATTGTTACTTCCTGGGGGGATCCTTTGTTGAGAGGTGATTAGCTGTCCCTGATTGTTTCTTGTCTAGAGTTCCCCTATGTTTGAGTGTTGATCTTTATTTAGTTATAATTCTAGAGGTTTTTTACAAGGTTGGTTCATCAGGTGCTCTGCTATGTACTTCTGGTTGAAGTAGCCTGTAGTGCCTTTCATGTTCCTTGATTCATGTTTGGGCAATGCTACGTTTGGTGGTCCCTATGTAGACTTGTCCACAACTGCATGATATATGATAGACTCCTGCAGAGTTGAGAGGATCCCTCTTGTCCTTTGCTGAATGCAGCATTTGTTGGATTTTCTTAGTGGGTCTGTACATAGTTTGTTCCTAGTTTCCAACATACCTGCCATAGATGCAGGTGAAACATCAGGAGAGAATGATTCTAAAACTACACTTCGCCCTCCAACAAGTTGGGGGGCGGAGCAATTTTGTCTCCTCCCCTCAGAGAAGAGATTGGTTAATTTTGCAAATGTGCTGGAAGGGAGGAGGGGCTGGCATAGTGTGCTGCCAGCCCCTTCTCCCTCATTCTGCAATAAGACATCGAGGAGGAAGGCAGTCTGCAGAACGAGGCCCCAATTTGTATTGAAGGTTGGTTGGGGGCCTGTAGGGGGGCGAGGAACGGACTCATGGCGGTCATAGCCCCCTGAGGTGGCCTCCTTGCCCCCTTGGGACTGCAGCTGCTTTTAGGGCAAGGGCACCCACGTTTGTGCCCTTGGAGTCCATTGGTCCTGGGACTTTAGGGAGGGTGAAGCTAGGCCTGGGTGGTCCTTCCGCCTACTGCCCTGCCTTACTGGAGGACCTGAGGGGCTGCTCTTGGTTGGGCCTTTTTAGAACGAAGGATTGGACGGGTTGAGTCAGTGGAGGGAGTGGGTCTGGCTCTTCCCTTTGCAGGGCGGCATGGCGTGACCTGCCCCAGCCACTCATGGAACATAAATAAATAAATAGTTAAATAAATAAGATGAAATATTGACGAGAATAATTTTTGTTGTTAAAAATGTTACCAATGTTGGCTTCTGGGGGCATTCTTGGTGCCCTGGCCCTTCGCGGGTGGGCGTGAGCGGGGGAGGTGCTGCCCGTGGCCCCCTCCCAGGTTGCAGGTCCGTGCCGGGATGGAGGGAGGCCTCTTGGGCTCGGCCGCTTTGGTGGGAGCACTTCCCGCGGGGTCCGGCTCATGCGGGCCCCGCTCTTTGTTTGCCCTCGTGGGAGTGGCTTAACTGGGCCGGCGGGAGCCCGTCAGACCGCTCGGGTGGCTGGCGCGGTGTGGCGCAGCTCCTTTTCTGGCGCGAATGCGCCTTTGGAGCCCTGCGCGGCCCTTTTGCAATTTTTGTGGCACGCATGCGCCTCAGAGGACTGGGGCGGCCTTCTTTTTCGGGTGCGCATGCGCCTTGCCCACTACGGTGCGGCCGCCATCTTGAAAACATGGCGGCTCCCTATGGGGGTCGCCATGTTTGCCGTACAGCAGCATGGCGGGGCGCCGCCATGCTGTACGGCAAAACTGGCACTGGGGGCTGCCATTTTGAGCACATGGCGGCCCCGATGGGAGCCGCCATTTTGGCCGCATGGCGGCCCGTCCAGGGGGACGCCATCTTGAATTCGGCAGCCATTTTGTGCTGGCCGAAATAATCAAATAAATTAATTATATAAATAAACAAAATTATATATATATATATATATATATATATATATATACTGTGTATATATATATATAAATTTATAATTATAATTATAATATACATATATATATTAAATAAATTATAATAATAATAAATAAATGAAATAAATATAAAAAGATTTATATACAGTATATATTTTTAAAATAATAATAATAATAATTTAAAAAAAATAAAAAATAAAAAAATAAAAATGAAATGACTATATATATATATAAAAAAAATTGAAACAACTTAATAGTAAAATATATGTATATGTATACATAAATATAACAAATAATAAACAAAACAAAAAAAAGAAAAAGAAAAAGAAAAATGAGGCGGGGACAATATTTAAATATTAATAACAGTCCTTAACAGGTAATCATTTAAGTCAGGGCTGTCCAACTGGCGGCCCGGGGGCCGTATACGGCCCCCAGCCCCTTCCCTCTGGCCCCCTAAGCTTTTTAATAAAAAAAAATTGAAAAATAAAGTAAATAATAATTTTTTTAAAAAAACCCCTACTTCCAGGTTTGAAGCAAGTATCGCGAATACGCAATCCACACGGGATTTCGCTGTCAACGTGAGATCATGCCGGCGTTGATAGCGAAATCCCGTGTGGATTGCGTATTCTCGCGATACTCTTCGGCTACTCTACTACTGGATCGCTGAGGCCCACAGACGCGATTAGGACCTTCTTCGACTCAGTCGGTCGTCCGGGTACTCCTAGATCCTGCGCGTTTGGAAAAGGTAAGCCGAAGCAGGGGGCTCCTCAGGGGGCTCCTCATTCCCTCCCCCCATCTCCCCTCATGTATTAAATATAAAATTAAATATATTTAAAGATGAAATAAGGGAGATGGGATACATTAAGGGGGAGGAGGATAGAATTAAATATATTTAATTTTATATTTAATACATAAGGGGAGAGGGGAGGATGGAATTAAATATATTTAATATCAAATTAAAATAATTTAATATCTTATCCCTGCATTTTATCTCAGTAAAAGATTATATTTGACTGTATGGATGCCCCTTTTGAATGTCCACCCTGCATTTTATCTCAGTAAAAGATTATATTTGACTGTATGCATGCAGGGGCGGGGGTGGGGCGGGGTGGGGGCCTAGCAGGGGAGGGGGTGGGGAGGGGGTGGAGCCGGGGGGGGCAGACCCTACGGCCCCCCAGGTCATCAGTGACTGGAATTCAGGCCCCTGGGCCGGTAGAAGTTGAACAGCCCTGATTTAAGTGATATTGAAGACAATAAGGATTTTTAAAAAAAATAAAATATTAAAGGGAGCAAGGAAGCTCCCGACTTGAGGTGCAGCTTGCTACTGACCTATATCATTAAAAATTTGGATATGACATGATGAAAATGAAATATTAAATACGAGTTAATCTTGATGTCAGACAAAATGGGATTATGGGCTGTAGTGATTTGATGTTCGGATTTTTTACAACTAGCTTGTGAAGAAGTCATGTGTTCAAATGCTAGCCAACTGCCTTAAATCACTACTGACCAAGAAGTCATGTGTTCAAGGCAAGCCTGGGGGCAGTGAGCTCCTGACTGTTAATAGTCTAGCTTGCTGTGGACCTATGCAACCTTAATTGATAGTTGCATCTGCGAGTTGGCAGCCAGCTGCATTAAATCACTACTGACCAAGAAGTCATGTGTTCAAAGTAAGACTGGGGGCAGAGTGTAGCTCCTGACTGTGGATAGTCCTGCTTGCTGTTGACCTAGGCAACCCTAATGGATAGTGGCATCCACGAGTTGGTAGCCAAATGCATTAAAATCATTACTGACCAGGAGGTCATGTGTTCAAAGCAAGCCTAGGGGCAGAGTGAGCTCCCGACTTTTGATAGTCCAGCTTGCTGTTGACCTAGGAAGCCCTACTTGATAGTTGCATCCGCAAGTGGTTGCCAACTGCATTAGAATAATTACTGATCAGGAAGTCATGTGTTCAAAGCAAGCTGGGGGGCAGAGTGAGCTCCCGACAGTGATAGTCTAGCTTGCTGTTGACCTATGCAACCTAAACGATAGTTGCATTGCAAGTTGGGAGCCAACTGCGTTAAAATCATTGCTGACCAAGCAGGCACGTGTGCAAAGCAAGTTTGGGGGCAGAGAGAGCTCCCCACTGTTAATAGCCTAGCTTGCTGTTGACCTATGCAACTTTAATTGAAAGTTGCATCGGCGAGTTTGTAGCCAACTGCATTAAATCTCTAATGACCATAAAGTCATGTGTTCAAAACAAGTCTGGGGGCAGAGTGAGCTCCTGACTGTTAATAGCCTAGCTTGCTGTTGACCTATGCAACCTTAATGGATAGTTGCATCTGCTAGTTGGGAGACAGCTCCATTAAATCACTACTGCTCAAGAAGTTATGTGTTTAAAACAAGCTTGGGGACAGAGGGAGCTCCCGGCTGTTAATAGTCTAGCTTGCTGTTGACCTATGCAACCTTAAGGACAGTGGCATCTGCTAGTGGTACCTAGCTGCATTAAATCACTGCTGACCAGGAGGTCATGCCTTCGAAGCCAGCCTGTGGGCAGAGTGATCGACCGACTGTTAATATTCTAGTGTACTGTTGACCTATGCAACCTTAGAGATAGTTGCTTTTGCTGGTTGTAGCCAGCTGCATTAAATCACTGCTGACCAAGAAGTCATGCGTTCAAAGCCAGACGAGGGGCAGGGGCGACACCTGAATATAGTTCCCTATTTCCAAAGCTGCAAGGGATGCCTATAGAATTATAGTTTGCTTCATAAATGTAATTTATTACTGTTATGAATGGTAAAGTAAGTACTGATATGTAAGCTGTTCTTTTATGCATTGGATCAGATTTACACAGATCCCGATATGCCCAAACGTGAACATGGGGGGTGTGTGTGTGTGCGAACAACGGACATTGACATTGCGAATTGTAGCTGCTGGGATTTGTAGTTCACCGGCACACAGAGCTTTGTGAGTTCACCGAGGATGGAGATGGGTCGAACTTTCCTCACAGTGCTCCCAGGAGGGACGCACTGGCATGAGGCATCCTCTATCCTTGCATACTCTTCCTTATGTGTTGCATCCCAATTCATTGGGTTACTTCCTCGTTATTAAGATGGGACCCCATTCACTGTGATATATTTCATCCTAGTAGTTGACCATTTTTTCTCATTGCAGACAGGTGCAAGGGCGTGGAAAATGAGGCTTGGGTTATTGGTCAACCCTTCAGCTTGGAAGGGGATCCCATCAAGGGGTTCCTCTGATTCCAGTTCAAGGCTCTTGGTCCATTAAATCCCTCAAATTTAAGCCACGTTATACACACGCACCCCTTAGCAGGCAAATCTCATCAGCAATGTTAAATTCAGTAATACTGATGAATCAAAACAGGGGTTTTTGGCAATATACAGGATTGGAATTGGCTGTTTAAAATGCCTTAGGGGTGGCCTCTTATGCCTCAGGGCCTTGAGGCTTAGAAGTATACGTTGGTTTTATGTTTTGGTTCACTCGCTCTACATGTTATGTGGGGTTGCACCTTGGGTGACTCTTATACTGGTGTTTGATGGTTTTGTTGTACTTCAGTCTGGTTCTGTTCGATTGTGGGCTTTAGCAGCGGCATAGTCCCAGCCTTTAGTCCGGCCCAATCTAACCAGACCATTTGTGCCGGTTGCAACCGAAACTTTAAGGGTAGTGCACTTAGCGCTGGCCCCAAACTTCAGGTGATCTGGTACGGGGCAGTCAATGATTTTGAGGAATTTGGAAGGGCATACGCCCTGCCGCAGGCTACCCCCCTTTTCATCATGAGCATAACACAGTTTTGGGTGTTTTCAACAGGCGGGGTTGTCCCCACAATCGACCAGGGTGCAATTAGCTGTGCTAGCTTATTACTTCTGGGCATTTCAGATTCCATTAACGGTTGGCGGCATAAAAAGTTAACCTGGTGGTCATGCAGTCAGGGCCAGACTCCGGATAACAGAGAACCGAGCTCCCTGCAATTTTGAAAAGCCTGAAGCTCGAGGCTTACGCGGACACACAGGAGCGAATTGTTTCATGCGGACGCTTGGACAGATTCTTTGCAGCCCTATGGGATCAGCGAGAATAGTCCTAGTATCTAAAGCTGACAGGTTGATGCGGCCCTGGTTGAGTTCGGCATAACAATAATGCGTAATGGCATAGAGTGGCTGGTCCCGTCATCCAAATCTTATTTGGGGTCTAGAGGCAACGTCATTAAGCTGGCGGAGTGTAGTGACCCCGTTTTATGGCCAGTTGAGGCTTTGGTGCTATTCAAACAGATTAGCAAGCTTGGGCCTGGTTACCGTTTGGCAAGCCAGATGGCATACAGCTAACAACTTACCAGTTGTAGGCAGGCACCAGTAAGGTGCTAAGGATGATGGGTTTGGAGCAATACAGGTTTTGCAACCCACTCTTGCTGCATTGGAGAAGTCTCCATGGCCAATGCTATGTGACATGACTCGGAGGTGATCAAACCCAGGGCAGATGGAAATCAAACGCCTTCGGGAAATACGTGGTACTCCGTTGTCATAAGTTGATTGTGCCGATCCATGAGATCCGTTTTGCTGAACCATGGTCGGAGTATCCTCGTCTGCGGGCACAGTTATTTTCACTGGGCTGCAAGGCAGGACTTGAGGACTCATTATGGTCAGCATTTTGGGGCAATTCAGGTTTGCAACCCACGCTTGCTGCATTGGAGAAGCTTCGGTGGCCAATGCTATCGGACAAGACTCCGAGGGGGTTGAACCCCGAGCAGATGGAAATAAAATGCTTTCAGGAAATGCGTGGTACTCCGTGGTAGTAAGTTGATTGTGGCGATCTCGTTGGGATCCATTTTGCTGAACCATGGATGGAGTATCCTCGTCTGCGGGCACAGTTATTTTACTGGGCTGCTAGGCAGGCCATGAGGACTCATTATGGTCAGCATTCTGGGGCAATACAGGTTTGCAACCCCCTATTGCTGCATTGGAGAAGCTTTGGTGGCCAATGCTATGTGATGTGACTCGGAGAGAAAAGAAAAAACAAAACAAAATCCTGGGCAGATGGAAATTAAATGCCTTCAGGAAATACGTGTGACTGTGTACTCCGTTGTCATAATTAATGTTGGATCTGTCATTTCAGATCCTGCGTTGCTGAACCATAAATGGAGGATCCTCGTCTGCGGGCACAGTTTCATTCACTGGGCTTCAAGGCGGGCCATGAGGACTCATTATGGTCAGCATTTAGACCTCGCATCCGTCGCTCCGTTGAGTGGCATGGGATCAGAGGTATGCGTTGGGATGGTTTCCTCCCGCTATTGTTGCAGTCTAGGAGAGGGCCCCTTCCAGTCATTTGGTGAAACACCTCGGAGGCAATGATCTGGGCCTTTCGAAGGGTAGGGCCCTGTACTTGCAAGCTTGGAACGACATTTGTAAAATATGGCATGCATGGCCACGGGTTCACATCGCCTGGTCTGCGATCAGCCCTCGCTTCAGTGGTCGGATTGCAGGGATGTTTAATTTTTTTAAAATGGAATCGGCTAGGAAGCGGGTGAACCGGGCCATGCGCCCACGCGCTTACAGAGGTAGGGGCTCCTACATGTCCCATGGGCAGATCTTGTTTGGAAGCCCTCACCTTTACAGATTGGATGGAATCCATTTGTCTGATATGGGCAATTCTTTGTTTTTGCACGACTTAAGGATGGGTGTTCAGTTAATAGTAGATGGCTTGGTGGGGATGGGAGCTAAATAGGACATTTGCTCCCAATCCGTGGCGTAAATAGTTTAGTTATTCAAAGGTTTGTATACACTTAAGGCACCCCTTTAGGGTGTGGGGCATTATGAAAACACTCACCTAGATGGTTAATTTTAGGGGTAAGGTGATGGTGAATGTCCCAGGAGCGGGGAGAGTCTAGTCTCAAAAGTTGAGATTTCTCCTGATGTTTCCCTTATGGGTTGCCCGGGTTGAAATATACAGGGGACCCAGGTAGTACGCCTTAATAGCTGAGGGGTAGACTTTAGGTGACGCTACCCCAGCTTACACACACCAAGTTGAACTGACACCAAAAAGTTAGTTGAGTTACAAGTTAAATAGGTAACTATTTATTAAAAGTTGCCCAAAATTTGAAACCATATATATTTGTGTCTGTCTCGTTATTTTGGGGGGTTGGAAGACAAATGGCCATACAGCCCAAAAAACCTACAACAACCAAGTATTGAAATATTTCAGTGTCTTCATCATCTTTTTTAAAGTAATGTAAATAATTATCTTTTTAACTAGAAACCTGTCTTTCAACGTTTTTCTTTGACCTGCTTGGCTATGGAGTATTTCCCAGCACTTGTAAACAATAACATCCTAGGTATTGTGACTGCCTCATCCAGTATAGGGAAAATCTAGACTGGCAGGCCACTACATCCTCCCCCAGGTTTTTAATGTATACCCCTGCCTGCTGTGTACAAACATGTCGTTGTTGATGCCACCTTTTTATAATGTAATGGAAACCAATAAGGCCTGCCGCCAGCCAGTCATCCAACCAACCGTGTTACTGTGGAAATGTCAACCTCTATTATCATTAAGCATCCAATTAGGTGAAGGAAGTCAATATCTGATCATTAATATTGGCACATGGCAGGGAGTGAAAACATGTGGTCAATTTCTCATTTGTTAGAAGTTGGCATTTTGCAATAGCCTTGATCTCCCTTGTACTGTAGGCACATATGCTAATTTTTGGCGGCTGTTTAATTAGTCACACATGCCATCCTTGTTTTCAGCACTTGAGCTGGAACTGTCAGGTTCCTGGAACAGATCATTCGATAGATGTCCAAGATTCACATGCATATACATGCACCTTGAAGAGGACTGATGGGTGGAAGATACATTGGCTTTGTTGAAATATATCTGCCTCATTTGCCAAAGTTTTAAAAATAGAGATTTGGCTACAATATCACAGGAGTACTTTAATAGTGGAGTTCCTTTTCCTGAAATATAAGGTAATATGCCTGGTATTTGTTGATGGCCTCCTATTCAACTAAAACCAGGGCTGACCCTGCTTGGTTTCCTGTTTCCTTTAGTATATTTATATAAGTTTTTATAATTAGTTCTACAATGTCAGTAATTAAGATCAATCAATCAATCAATTTATTATTTGCTTAGTCACCCTCCACCAACGGTGCGTTGGGCAACTTACAGAATAAATCAATAAAACACCTAAATTATCATTAAAACCACTAATCAAATGCTCTGCCAAAGAGCCAAGTCTTCAGTGTGACATCTCAATTCGCACATGGCTCGGATGTCGGGTGGTAGAGAATTCCACAGTTTTGGGGTGGCGGCTGAGAAAGCTCTCTGCCTATTGATCTCCAGGCAGGTTTCTCTAGGGCCCAGTATATCTAGGAGATTCTTTTGAGAAGATCGAGGTGACCACTGGGGTTGATAGGGGGAGAGACGGTCCCTAAGGTACGTCGGCCCCTGGCTGTACAAGGCCGTAAAGGTTAGTACCAACACCTTGTAGGAGATCCGGAATTTGATTGGTAGCCAATGCAGCTGACACAGGAAAGGTGTTATATGACATCCCACAAGAGTTCCTGTAAAAAGCCTGGCAGCTGCATTTTGAACCATACAAAGTTTCCAGGTCACTGGCAAAGGAAGACCAATGTAAAGAGCGTTACAGTAGTCCAGTCTTGAGGTGACCATGGCATGGACCACTGTGGCAAAGGCTTCCCCAGAAAGATAGGGCACCAGCTGCCTGGCTTGGCAAAGATGGAAAAACGCCTGTTTGCTGACGGCGGAGACCTGGGCCTTCATTGATAGCAAGGGGTCCAAAATGACACCTAGGCTTTTCATGGTGGCCAATGGAGCAAAAGGCTCACCATTGAGGGTAGGCAGTGGGAGCTCCACTCCCTCGGGGCAGCCAGTCCACAGGATCTCTGTCTTCACCGGGTTAACCCTCAGGTTAACGCAGCTATCCAGTCATGGCTTCAAGGCATAAGGTGAAATTATCAGGTACCGAAACTGCCCCAGTCTCCAGTCGCAGAAGGAGCTGGGTGTCATCAGCATACTGATAACACTCCAGTCCAAAACTCTGTACCAGCTGAGTGAGTGGTCGAACATAGATGTTAAATAAAAGAGGAGAAAGGGGGCGCCTCTCAGAGACTTGTCCCATCCACTCTACTCGCTGTCCCCGATTTCGGAGAAATTAGCTGAACCAATTAAGGGCCACCCCACGAACTCCGGACACAGCGAGGCAGTGTATTAACAAATCATAATTGACAGTATCAAATGCTGCAGTGAGGTCAAGAAGCACCGGTCCGCCTTGGTTGAGCTAGCAACGGATTTGGTCTGTGATGGCAACCAGAACAGTCTCGGTCCCATGCCCAGGATGGAAACCGGACTGGAAGGAGTCTAAGCCGGCTGTGTCATCCAAGAATTTCTGCAGCTGTCCAGCTACGGCCCGTTCAATCACCTTGCCCAGAAACGAAAGATTCGAAACAATCACCTTGCCTTCAGAATGGACACCTTGCCCATCTGAAAAACTTTGCTCAAGGGAGCTGTATTTGTCATCAGTCAGGGGCAGTCCTTGACCAGCCAGGAAGGGAACGGAACAAGGAAGCAAGTGGTCGGTTTAGTAGCAGTGAGGATCTTGTCAATAGCCTCTGCGTTCAACGGGATGAACCAGCTGAGGGCAAGCCCAGCGAGCGGCTGTGGTGCCTCGAGCTCACTCGCTGTATCAATAGTGAGGGGCAACTTCTGGAGGAACAAAGCAACCTTATCCACAAAGAACTTTGAAAATGCCTCGGCTGTGATAGCCGAATCTGTCGAATTTTGGACCAGAGGGGCCAAATTGGCCATAGAATGGACTATTTTGAAAATTTGCGGTGGGCGGGATCTAGCAGAAGCTATTAGAGAGGTGTTATATACTTTTTAGCCTCCTTAATGGCTAACTCATAGGCCTTCCTAGATGCCTTATAAGCAGATTTTGTTGCTTCATCATGAGTGCGATGCCATGTGCTCTCTAGCCATTTCCGTTCTCGTTTCATCAACCACAGCTCCTCAGTAAACCAAGGAGAGCGGTTCCAGTGAGGACAGAGAGGGCGCCTGGGAGCAATCTTCTCTCGGGCTGTAGACAAACAATTGAACCAAATAAAACATTGCATTTAGGAATGAACTATGTGTGGTATGACATTTTTTATTGTTCTTTTCAAATTTGGCACCCCTAAATACATTACAAACAGCTACCACATTGAAAAAATAATAATTACAGGCCTGTGTAAAATTTACAATGTGCTCTGAATCAGTATGCAATGCATCACTTTTCCTTGCTCTGTCAAAACTCCCTCCATATATTTTATTTGGATTTAATGGTCACAATCTTAGATCCCATGGAGTCAATAGGACTGTTTTAGCCAGTGCTTGCTATATTTTTCCCTTCATCATTGTTTCTTCAATTGTTTTGAAACATAGTGGTGAAGAATAAACAGACACACTTTGCTGCAAGCATTTCTCTAAAAGACAATCTCATAGAGTCATAGTTGGTAGCATCAAAGTGTTGAGGCCATGGAAATTATGCAAATGAGGCATTCCCGTTAAAGAACTTTCAAACCCTCTGGGTTTTTTGAAGAGTGTTAATTCAAGAAATTAGATACCAAATTTTAACTTTTTCATGCTAATAACAGTTTTATAATGGGGAAAAAACTCGTTAGCTAAGGTGATAAATATGAAATTCTATTGAATGAACATTTAAATGCAGCACTCTTCGGTTTGCGCTCTGGGATATGTTTACACAGCCGATGGCTCTCTGATGTTATTAAGTAATTTATTTGAGAAAAGTCTCCATTCATGAGTTTACATAAGGACAATATCAGGTTTACTGAGGCTTCTGTTGTCAGTAGAGCAAATCCTTAATTTACCCTGATTATTCCTTTAAGATTTTTCTTAGAGTGGCTCACTATATTGCTTGAGAAATATGTGGTGTCAGTTTCATTAGAGCAACGTTCCCATTGAAGGGAAGAAATATGGAGTGCGAAAGAAGTCACTCCGCTTGCAACATTAACCAAACCTCAGTTTTGCATAATTGGAAAAATATTAATATTCTCTCAGCTTGACTTCAAAGTAACACATTTATTACAACCAAATAAATTATAAAGGGTGGAGATGCTGCTATGTTGCTGAGCAGTTGTCAGAAGATGCATCTATCCTGCAGAATTATTGCACTCGGACATCACTTTTCATGCCCTGACTTAGTGCTATGGAACCATAGGGTTTGTAGTTTGGTGAGACCCCAGCACTCTTTGGCAGAGAAAGCTGAAAAGCTTTCCAAACAACACCAACGACTCTATTGCTTTGTGCTGTGGAACCTAACTGCCCTTCTGTGACTGCCCTTCTTTTGATGAACAACCACTTTCTCCTTGGTTCTGGGGTCCCATCTACACAGCCATATAATGTAGTGCAGGGTTGCTCAGAAGGGTGATCGCGATCACCAGGGTGATCTTCGGGCCTCATCCTGGTGATCTTCAGGCCCCTGACCAGGTTTTTTGCTGTTGGTCCTCTTCACGTGTCCCTGCACGCTGCAAAGAAGTCCTCCGTTGTTGCTCCTTCCCCCTCCCTGCAGCCGCGCTGCCTCCAAAAGCTCCAGAGTCCAAGAGGCAGAATGGGCCCCCTCTTTTGGATTCCTCCTCCTCTCTCCATCCTTCTCCTGCCACTCAGAGTCGTAGACCAAGGGGGCGGGCCTGGATGACGCGATGCATGGCTGGCCCCGCGCGCATGCGCAGAAGCGCCCCTTCTGCCTCTCGGACTTCTCATGAGCTCTTGGAGGCAGCACGCATGCTGGCGGCAATGAAATAGGAGCAAACGACGGAGGAGGAGAAGAAGGACGCTTTGGGGTCATTTTCTTACCGCATCTCAAAGGTCGGTCTTTTTACTTTGGGGTGGGTGCTTGATTGTTCTGTGGCATGTCTCTTTGTTTATTTTTAATGTTTAAAAATGGCCTTTTAGCTCCAAAGCCTCTCTGCTTGCTTTGTTCCTTGAGAAATATATGTTGGGGAATATGGAAATGTGTCGAGAAATGGGGTGGGTGCTTGATTGTACTTTGGCATGTCTCTTTGTTTCCTTTTTATTTTTAAAAATGGCCTTTTAGGTCCAAAGCCTCTCTGCTTGCTTTGCTCCTTGAGAAATATATGTTGGGGAATATGGAAATGTGGGAGAAATGGGGTGGTTGGATGTATTTTTGCATGCCCCTTTGTTTACCTTGCCGAGTATTAAATGGCCTTGCAGTTCAACAGCCTCTCTTCTTACTTTCTGGCTGATGATATGGGTGGTAATATGGCAGTGTGGGAGAAATGGGGTGGTTGGATGTATTTTATGCTCTGTTTTATATTGTTGTTATTAAATTGAAATGTTGATGTTTTATAACTTCATTTTATGTAAACTGCCCCGAGCCTGCTGGAAGGAGCGGTACATAAAAATGAATAATAAATATAAATAAATAAGAAAATAGTTATACGTTTTACATTCCTGGGTAGGTGATCTTTGGGACTTGGTTTTTTAGTCAGTAGCTCCCATGCTGAAAAAGTGTGAGCACCCCTGATGTAGTGTAATTAATAATAATAATAATACGATCATGTTAAAAAATCAAGTATGGATTGTCGATGTTGCAATCCTAGGTGACAGCAGGATTGAAGGGAAACAACTGGAAAAGCTGACACGATATGAGGATTTAAAGATCAAACTGCAAAGTGATGGTTCTTACCTTTAAGGCCTTATATGGTCTAGGGCCAGTGTATTTGAGGGACCGTCTCGCCCCCTACCAACCCCAGAGATCACTTCACTCAGAGGACCAAGATCTATTGAAAGTCCCTAGTTTTAAGACTTTTCGCTTAACAGTGACTAGGCGTAGGGCCTTTGCGCCATCCCTCTGGAACACCTTACCTTTGGAAGTTTGCGCCTTGCGGGTTTTACCAACTTTCCGTAGGGCATGTAAGACATACCTGTTTGGGCAGGCGTTCGAACCTTGTTAGCTTGTTTAACTAGTCTTATTGGTTTTTATGGGTTTGTTCTATATTTTGTGAGCCGTTCCAAACCCCTGGGGAGTGGCGGCATACAAATCTGAATAATAAATAATAAATAAAGACTCTGGCACAAGCCAGTAAAGGTGGTCCCAGTGGTGATCGGCACACTGGGTGCAGTGAATGCACTTAAACACAATTGCCGCTGACAAAATTATCCTTTTGCCAGCTGCAGAAGGCCACCTTACTGGGATCTGCACGCATTATTCGCTGATACATCACACAGCCCTAGACATTTGGGAAGTGTCCGACGTGTGATCCAATACAACAGCCAGCTGTGGACTCATCTTGTTGTGTTTCAAATAACAACAACAATAATGATAATACATAGGTATTTTCTGTGCAAAACAACAACTCAACAATGTTTCCTATGCAAAACAGTTGTTTCCTGCACAAAAAGTTTATTTCTTCACAGAATATTCTCCATGAAACACTTTAGAACATTTAATACAGAAAGTATCCCTAGCCTTTTCCATTGTAGAAGGGATAAATCCTTACACGTGAGGTGCAATACTGGGTGGTTTACATTGCCGTACTCTTAAAGGTACCAGATCCCACCAGATCTTGGAAGCTAAATATGGTCAGCCATTATTAGTACTTGGATGGGAGATTGCCAATGAATTCTAGGTGCTCTAGCCCATAGTTCAGAAGAAGCAGATGGCAAAACCACCTCTGAGCATTTTTTTCACCCCTAGCCAATAGCATGACAGGACAGGGCAAAAGCCCTGTCTGATGAGGCCGACTGTGACATTTAAATATGGCTCTCGTGTTCTTTCTCTGCTTTCTTTTCTTCAAGCTAAACACATGCAACTCCCTCAGCCATTTCTCATAAGACTTGGTTTCCAAACTTTCCTGAACACCTTCAGCTTGTCAACACCCCTCTTGAATTGCTTTGCCCAGAACAAGTCACAGGATTATTCATGGTGAGGTCTGAACAAAACAGAATAGAGTGGGACTATGACTTCAGAAATTAGACTGTTAAAGATGCCACCTGGAATCACATTGATGAAGGTCATTCTGCCTATTCTTTTGCTTTGGAAGCCTAAATTTTGTTTCAAAATGCTCTGCTGAAATTTCTACAATTCTAAAAATTGGGCAACTGGAGAAAAATACTATGGGGGGAGGGCAGAATCATTTAGGGGCAACAATGGCATTTTGTTCCACTTATGCCTGATTCATAGTGCTATTTGAAAGCCAAGTAAGTGACAGAAAAGTGCCCCCTCCTCTACAAGAGCTCCACATGTTATACATTCATTTTTTTCTCTGCATAAGAAAATATTTCTCACTGTTTCTGCGGGGCTAGAATGTGTCTGAAACATGATACAATGAATTCAGCCATGGCCATCTTGTTATTAAATTATAAGAATTCATAATTTATAATTAAATTAGATTAGTTCCCTCTGCCTTGCTGAGGTTATTAAGAAGCCTCTTAGCTGGCTCGTATTGCAGAAGGGTGTGTGTGTGTTGCCTTTTAGGTGGCAAAAGTACAAGAGAGAAATTTCACCAAAATCTGGAGCATTACCTGACTTTGATTAATACAAAGTTAACAGTTTTAACTTGGTTTATTTTTCATTGAAAAATGGAAGTTTCTGGATATCCAGGAGCAACATCTGGTCCACTGTAAGGGATATGGTTAATGTGGACAAGCCCCTAGTCATTGAGAAACACACATACATAAATATATAGAAGTCAGAAGAGACCACCAGAGTCATTCAGTCCAGTCCATACAGAAAAACACAATCAAAACACTCCTAATTGATGTCTATCTAGCCTCTCTAGACAAGGAGACTTCACCAGATTCCTCTGGCAGCTTTTTCTATTGTGATACTGTCAGGATGCTTTCCCTAATGTTTAGGTAGAATCTCTTTTTCTGTAGTTTGAATCCATTGCTCCACTTACGTTGGAGCTTCATCTCCAATATGACATCCTTTCAAATATTTTAAAATGGCGATCGTGACACCTCTTAATCTTGGGTATGTTTAATTCTCCAGGTTACAAACAACCATGAGGCAAGAGCCAGCGTATATCAAAATGCAAACTATAATCAATATATAAATGTATCCAAGGCTGAATCACACACAACAATATCACATAAATATTATACATACAGAGAACCGAATGCGTGTACTTTACCCAATAGGTAGATAATCATAGTCCCGAATCAAATAGTCCAAGGTACATGATTGTAGTAAAGTTCATTGGAGAAAATGTAGTACGGTATCAAAAACCGAATCAAATCCTCCCAGGCACAAAGCGGTTCTGAAACAATCCCAAGTTCATAGAAAGTTCCAATGAACTTTACTACAATCATGTATCCAATGAACTTTACTACAATCATGTACCTTGGACTATTTGATTCAGGACTATGATTATCTACCTATTGGGTAAAGTACGCGTATTCGGTTCTGTGTATGTATAATATTTATGGGATATTGTGTGTGATTCAGCCTTGGATACATTTATATATTGATTATAGTTTGCATTTTGATATATGCTGGCCCTTGCCTCATGGTTGTTTGTTGCTCGTGTAACCCATGCTCTGCTTTTTACTAATACTACTACTACTACTACTACTCCAGGTTAAACATACCCAGCTCTTTTAGCCACTCCTCATAGGGCATGGTTTCCATACCTTGGACCATTTTGGTCTCTCTTCTTTAGGCACATTCCAGATTGTCAATATCCTTCCTGAATTTTGCTGCTCAGAATTAAGCATTGTGAGGCCTGACCAAAGTTGACGTGTGTGTGTGTGTTTTCCATTTTTTGCAGTTTGGTCCCAAAAGTGCTCACCTGGCAACCTTAATCTCATGCCTTTCATTAGATGGCACCTATATGCTTGAGGGACAATCCCCCTTGATAATGATGTGGCAGAAGATCAAAATTCCCAAGAGCAAGCCTGTAATGAGAATAGATGTTTGTATAAGTTGTCAATGTTTACATTAAGCAAGTACAGAATAAGGTACTTTAAAATATTATGATGGAGAAACAAATAGCTGGAAAAAAGTTCTGAGCAAGAAGTTATTTCCCACCTTTATCAAGTGTTCCAAACTGATTCCATGTTGGTCATCTCACAGCATATCTGGATCCATCGCTATTATCTTTTCAATCCCATTTGTTTGCCACTTTGTTCCTCCTGTCCTTTTCAAAAATTAGCTTGACTAATCAGAAATCACTTCTTCTCATAGCTCATTACCCAGATATGGGGGGAACGCTTGTTTACTGAGCAAAGTAATTGGATTAAAATATTGCGAACAGAAATCTGAACTATAATGAACATTTTTTTCAAAAAAGATGCAATACAAACAGCATGAAAACTGACAAAGACCAAAGCAAATTAAAAACCCTAATGAATGAAAATGCTATAAATAGCCTGTGATATTTAAGGAATAATTTTTCAGTGTAGCTTACCCAATGCTTCTTGTGCCACTGAAGGCAGGAGAGAAAGATTTATACATTTATAGGATAATAGACAGGTGAACTATTGATTGTGGCCTTAATTTATCTTCTAGATCTTGTAAATTTTAAATAGAGCTTGACTACATGCAGTTTACAGTCCAACACTACACATTTTGGTCTTGATCTTGACTTAGCATGTGCTGCCTGTACATCTCGGCTGTGAATATGCATAAAATATAGCAGTTCTGCCATGTATAAACTGATAGCTGCTGGTGGTATTACAATAAATAAGTTTGTGCAATAATATAATTGCTATAACCTGCCCCAGTGAATAGTCTAGCTTCAGCTAGCTGAAGTTTCCAACCTCTTCAAAAGCAGCCCCATGTAGGGTATTAATGTAAACCACTGATTCTCAAAGTGGGCGGTACCACCCCCTGGTGGGCGGTGAGGCAATCCAAGGGGGCGGTGGGAGGCTCAGGGGAATTTGGGGGCGGTGAACCCCTTTAAGGGGGCAGTGAACGATTGGCCATTTAGGAGGGGTCACGCATTCCTCTTCTTTGGCTCCGCCCCCTTTGCTTTGACCTGCATATTAGATATTTAGATTAGAATTTGTAAGAGTAGCAAAATTATTTATGAAGTAGCAACGAAAATATGGTTGGGGGTCACCACAACATGAGGAACCTTATTTAGGAGTCATGGCATTAGAAAGGTTGAGAACCACTTCATTAATACATAATATTTCTATTTAATTGCTATTAAATTTTTAAAAAATAATTTCTAGGGGGGCAGTGAGTAATTTTTTTCTGGAAAGGGGGCGGTAGGCCAAAAAAGTTTGGGGACCATTGATATAGAAAATTCAGATGTAACTAAGGACCTCATTACATGGGGCTTTTGCTCTGTCAAACAATGCTGCCAGAGCCATCACATGATCGAGAGCCATCACATGATCGAGAGCTACTTCCGACAAGGTTCTGTCCTGGCTACATCCTGGCAGTGACATAGGATGAAGCCCTGAGAGTATGAGTGGTTGGCTACCCATGTTCTTAACTAAGCTGAAGAAGCCGAGCAGCAATGGTTTCTCCCATGGGATGGGGAAGGGGACGATGTGGGCCGCTTAACTGTAGGGACTTTACAGCAAAATGCAGGGGATTTCTCAGAGGATGGGGGTGTGTGTGATGGGTTTTCCACTGAGGAGTCTGTGTGTGGTCAGGGTGAATTGAAGGCCTTCGATCAGAGAGAAGTGTTGGCAGTTGCAGATCAGACAGAGGATGTTTGGGATTCCAATGTTACCTTAACCCAATCTTCATGTTGTTCTGGTATATATATTAAAGTCTGTGTGGGCAGAAATGGCCCCATTGTTCCATGTCAGAAAAATGAGGCACATTGCAAGAATCATTTTCATGAACATTTCCAAATATTCTCATTCTCTTTTTGGTAGTGTCACTGTTTACCATTCTTTGTCTCCTTCCCACCATGCACCAGAAAAATTGAGAAGGTGTATTTTGGGGTGATTTTGATGTAAAATAATGATCAGCCTGCTATCACAGTTGCTGCATTGCTGTCATGTGCAGAAGCAACAAAACATATTACAACATAATCATAGGAAAAAAGAAGAATTTATATAATGCCATTGAACCTTCCTTCTGAGAATATAGAAGAATGGAATGATCAGGCAGCATGTACCAGCACACTGCTGATCCATACTAAGCCAGGTTTCCCACAGATTCTCAATGTCATGAGATCATTGAGCCATCTAATCTGACATGGATTTATACATGAATAGTTTTGACCCTATGTGCAAATGGTCTTTGTCTTGTTTCCAAGCCTAACTAAAAAAACTATTGAGTAGGTTGTAGACTAGAGCTTAAATCAAGCTGAAATGGATGTCTGCCTGATCATCTGAGAAATATTTTTTTCTCATTGTGAATGAGAAAGCCTTCCGAGTGGAAGGCTATTCATATACACACCAGGGCACCTAGTATAATACTTCTGTGCATCAGCCAATTCTGTTTAATCTTGCAAGAAATTTCACTACTGGAGGTGTCAATTAACTCCATATAATTAGACCTGTAAAATAGAAAGGGTTGTCTCAATGTAACCCTAGTTTCTTAACCTCTAATTGTCCTCCTGATTAATATTATGAAGCTTGGACTTGTTTCTGCCAAGTGGCTGGCTATTAATTGAGTCAACATAGAACTGAACACCACCAGTCTAGATTGAAGGAGGCTTAAATGCTACATTCCTTTGCACCAGGCAATTGTCAGGTCCAGGAGACCCTAATAAGGACATAAGGCTGATGGAAGGCCCTACATACATTATGTGTGCCTTGTCCCCTGAAAAGGTATTTGGCAGCACAAAATGATCCCATGATTCCTAGGCTACACCCCCTAGAAATGGAAGACAAAAGCAAAAGAGGGAGACTACAGTGTAGAAGATGCAATCATGGAAGCAACAGCCCAGAGTTTGCAAGATCAGAGCAGGGCAGCAAATGATCAGATTTTTTAAAGGCTTTTCATTCATAGGATTTTCATTAGTCAAAGTTGACTTGACATCATATGAGAAAAGACCTAGAACAGAATCTAAATGGGGAGGGCAAGAGACACGCTTTTGGGATTACAGGTTCCATCATCCTGCAACCAACATGGATATTGCTGGTTTCGGAGATCTGAGAGCTGTACTCCCTGAAATGATCTTTTACATGCTCCGAACAGAATACAATCCATGTTGTCAACTTGACATTATTGAAATGTCTTCACATTTTGTTTTCCGGTACAGCTGAAAATGGCAAAACACTTAAGAATGTGATTGTAGATTCCAGTGATCCCAAGAAACAATTTAAAAACTTTTCATAGGGGGAATAACAGTTGACAGCATAAAGGGCATTGCTTTTAAAGATTACTCAGACTTTTAATCTCTGATAATTTTCAGATATTGAGTGGATTTAACCCAACCTTTTGTTCAAGTAGCAAGTTCAAGATTTTTTTTCTTCAAAATCCCTCTAAGTTAAAAAATTCTAATGTTAAACCTCCCACATTGCCTCATTCTCACTACAAATTGAAATGTCAGAAATAATCAGAGCTATCGTCAAGCTACATCTGCTGTTACAAAGTGAAGAAAATCTTAGAATTCTCACAAGGCTCCCACAGAAGAGTTAAGTTATCCATTGGGATTCTTACTTCCCCATGTTGAAGTACAGTGACATGCTTTGGCAACTGGGATACGCTGCACAGAATATTGTAATGGTAAGTAGCTTGGAGATATTCCAATATTTTGAATAGCACCCACAAATGCCATAGCCAATGGCCAGAGGTTATGGGAGTTGTAATCCAAAACCATGTAGAGTGTCGCAAGGCTTTCTACCCATCATAATGAGCCCAAGTTATAAGATGGCTTTTTCTATGACTGGTCATAGCAAATGTTATCATATGGCGAATCCATAGTGTGTCTGATCCCTGGACCAGATGACATCGATTTTTAGGAGCTGAAGGAACATAGATGGAGCAGAACATTGCCTGATGTATAATCCAAAACTGTATTCTAGAAAACATTCCATTTCATCAGATGAATGTGGAAATGGGGGAGTTGATGCATACCAAATTGACATACATCATGTACATGTGTGTGTGTGTGTGTGTGTGTGTGTGTAGTGCTTCCCTTCACACACACATTTCATGTAAGTGGGAGCAACACAAATAAAGTATCTATGTTGGATCACCATTCCTGCTTTATCCTTGTCATGCTTATGCTACCACATCCCATGCTTTCAGGATCCTTGGCATATTAAAATGGTGGTGTATATTGGAATGCTTTTTAGTTTGTCAAGGTACTTTGGAACTAAGAAAAGGCATGAGACACCATAGTAATGATATATTCAAGTGTATTACTACTACTACTACTACTAATTACTTGTAGTGGAAACATGGAGTGCAAAACTGTGTTCTACAATGCTGGCTGGAACACAGGGCACTGCAGGGATTGTAATAATTGTTTAAGAGTCGGCAATACCTCCTTGTGGAGACAAAAAGTGGAGTAATAATAATATTAATAATAATATTAATAATAATAACAATAAACATATATGATTATTGAAAGACGACAACTCTATTGTGGATTTCAATATGAATAAAAAACCTATAAACCCAATTTAAAAGAATCAAGAAAAATTATTAAAATGCTTCTGGAATATGGTTGAAGAACTTTCAATCATATACATCTGGAGGTTATTACATCCAGAAGTAAAGGACTATACTTTCTTTTCTGATACATACAAGTCATACTCAAGAATCAATATGATTTGGTGATAGAATTTAATCATATTTAAAAGGCTCAAACTCAGTCAAAGATTATTTCTGTAGCACAGCAGTTCTCGTTTGTGCCTGGAGGGCAGGGGACAGGACTTGGGGTCCCATTAGCATTAGAACCAGCAGCCCCAGAACCTGATTCAGAGGATGAGCTAGATGATTGGGGCGAAGGACAGCTTTCCCCTCAGGGGCCTCTTTCACCCACAGAGAGCTTGGCCTGGGAAGAAATGTGTTTTGGTCCTAGGGATGATTCAGATAACCAGGTGCAGTTAGATAGCAATTCTGGGAGTTATGAACATCCGGGAGGAAGATCTTCCCAGGAGCCTCCTGAAGAAGATATGGAAGAAGGCGAATGGGAAACGGCTAGGGAGGAGAGCTCTCAGAGAGATAGCAACACAGCTGGGGAAAGACAAGGTCGAACCTTTGATAGGAGACGGAACATAGAGTCTAGCAGAAGGGAATGGTCAAAGAGCATAGACCGGCCGAGGTCCGTGAGCAGCGATTGGAGCGCAGAAGCCTAGAGCGTCGGGGACCTCGGCCGAAGGATTAAGTATAGGATCCGTGGGAACGGATCCTCAGTGCCCGCCACGTCTCATCTGAATAGGCGTGAAGTGGAGTAGGACCATTAGCTAAGCTAGCCGTGGTCATCAAGCCTTGCCTTGCCTTGCCTTGCCTTGTTTCCTGATCCGCATTGGTTTGCGGAGCCTTGCCCTGTTTCCTGATCCGCATCGGTTGCGGAGCCTTGCCAAGCTTTTTGCCTATTTGCCACGTTGCTTTGGACATTGTTACTTCAAGCCTTTTGGATTACATCATATTCTATTGGACTATATTCTTTGGAACTGTTTTTATATTCAATAAAGTAGTTAGCCTTTATTCTGTCTCTGTGTGTGTGATTAAGGGGCCGGTCAAGTCCGTGCATCGTGACAATTTCAGACCACTGCCCAACAACAATAGAAATCATCATCCCAAGAGAACAATTTATATAGAGAATGAATGAAGGTCTATTGAAGAATCAAGTAAATGTAAAAAAGATTAAACAATTCTTCCAAATAGAAACTCATCCAGAAACAGCTGACAATGTTATGGGACACATGTAAAGCCACACGAAAGGAAAATTGATCCAGCTGAATTCAATATATAGAAACAAAAGACAGCAAAAATGAATGAATTACATGAGATTAAAGAAAAAGAAATACAATTAATACAAGATTTGACAAATGCAAACTTCCAGTAAGAGCTGAAACAACTTTGATAACAAGTCTCAATATTAATGGTGCATCAAATGGAAAAGACCTTAAAATGTGCAAAGCAAAAATATGCTGAATATACAAACAAACCAGGGGAAATGTCTGCCAAATAAATTTAAAAGAGAGATGCAAAAGAAAAAAAATGTTTAAAATGAATGAAAAAGAAATAGAGAACAAAAGATAAAACAAACATTTTAAAAATACTACCAAAACCTTTTTTTAAAAGATAAATATTAGAAGAATAAATATAAGAAAATCTTCAGTAACAAAACCTTTCAGCCTCACTAAAGAGGCACAAAATTATTAAACAACCCAATAACAACACAGGAAGTAACAATGGCGATCAAGGGATCATATTAGATGAGGCACCAGGACCTGCTGGCTTTGCTGCAATTTGTTATAGATCACTACCCTCCTCCACAAAGTTTTGAATGAGATACTTTTTTAAAAAGCACATACCAGAGATATATCCTAGAACAGAGTTGTATTCAATAGCATCCAAACTAAAAAGAGCTCTGGGATACATCATTTTACAAGGAACCTAATGCCACAGAAAGTTATTTACTGTATGGTCTTACCCAGATTTTTAGTCAATTTCCTGGAGAAAAGCTTTGTGAGGACAGCGAGGCTTGCTGTGATTAGGGAGACTGTGTAGTGGTTTGAGTGTTGGACTATAACTCTGCAGACCAAGGGTTGAATTCCCACTCAGTCATGGAAAGCCATATCTATTGGCCACAAATAAAAGCAGAAACGAAACCCGTCTGAACAAATCTTGCCACGAAAACTCTATGATAGGTTTGGCTTTGGGTCACCATAGGATAGAAATGACTTGAAGGCATGCAACAATAACAACATGGCCCTTGATAGCTAGTATACAAAGCATTACAAATTTCATGAACATTGCTCAACAGGATAGAGAAATAATTCCCATACCCATCCAAAAAATCACTGCAAGAACACAACCTAACTCCATTTGCCTTTGTTCGCAGGGAACACAAAAATAGTATTATGCATACATACATTAACATTCCCTTTGAGTCTTTGTGTAAAAGAAAGTACCTTGAATGCTGCTTTAACATCTCACCATGAAGCAATGTGAGGCCAAAGTCTCAAAGAATCATGAACCTTGGATTATTATTACATATATTTTGTCAAATACTACAAAATGCACAATGAATGAAAAACAATTGTCATAAAATTGCCCTTGTATGGGTCTAGTTGTGAGCTATTGAACTTCACAGTTATTATATACTATTAAACTGGGGTGATTTCTCTTAAATGTCCATCTCTCAAATGCCTTTTGTTGTATTTCAGTGTCAACTCTCCAGTGGTCAAAGTAATGCTTGCTAATCCTTTGAAATTTTCACCCCAAACCTCTACAAGCCCTGCATCATTAAGAGTTTTTGGCTATGGGCATGCAAAGCGATTAATGCAGAATGTTGTGCTCTAAGTGGCACCACACAGTCTTCATTTGCTGGTATTGTTATGTGTCCAAATAGCATGTGATTTATAGTGTAGGAGGAAGGGGAATGCTTTTGAAGTCATACAGTGCAATCATGCAATGTCAGCACAAGCTTGGCTGCCTGCAATTGCCTTCATTTATCATATTCTAAAGAAAAACAACAACAATAACAGAAATTGTCTGAGAAAAATTTAGGACTGGACTGGAATTTAACAACAGAGATTGACTTGGGTAGAATCTGCCTAGTATTACAGTGTTCCCTCACTTATTGCTGGGGTTACGTTCCAGGATCTCCCGCAATAAGTGAAAAATCGTGATGTAGGGAAGCTCTATTTATTTTAATATTTATACATTATTTTAGAAGTTATACACTATTTTAAGTCTTTATAAACTTAAAATAAAGTGAAGTAAGGAAAGGAAGGAAAAGCCCTTCAAGGCTGAAGGGAGGGAGGGAGGACTGAGGAGGAAAAGTGCCATGGAGAGCGGCGGCAAAACCCCACAAAAAATGATATATATATTAAATGAATATTTTTTTAAATCCGCAAAACAGCGAGTCTGCAATAAGTGAACCCCGACATAGTGAGGGAACACTGTATATGGCAAAAATATTTACACCTGTGAAGAGATGCAAGGCATCAATCCTGGAAACCAAGTTGGGAGCATCTGGATAAGAATTAAGGGAATGAGGACTGAAAGATATGTAGTTTGTGTAGATCTACTACAGACCTTCAAGCAAGATTGAAGAACTGTATACTTGACCCGATTATCAAACATGCAGAAAGAAGACATGTAGTAGTTATGGGGGATTTCAACTCCTCCAATATTTGTTGGAAAACAAACTTTGCCAAGAGTACAAAGTCCAACAAATTCCTCACGTGCAACAAAGGGATAAGCTCTTCTGGATCTGATCCTAACCAACACTAGGATCTGGTTAATGGAATGGAAGTAGGTGGGAGTCATCATGTACTTGGTGACTGCAGTTGGTGATACAAATGAAAGTGGATACTATTGACCTCTTCACATGGGCTTCTTTTTGGCTGCAGTGATGGGGTTTTTCAAGTTCAGCCATGAAACCCAATAGCTCTCATCACACCCATTAAGGGCACTGGGTCCTGGACTGCAGGGGTAGCTTTTCCTCAGTGTCAGGCTGTAGTTGTTGGGGTTCCCTGCTTGCTACTGACTCAGGTGGGGCCATGTACTTATTGTCATTTCATTGTATCATGGTTTCCAAATCCCCTAGCCACGACCTTGTGTTGCATTCGAGTCCTGGGTCCAGAAGAAGCCGCCCAAGGCGAAATGATACGGCGCTTGGATACCCCTTATCGTCGACCCTGGAATCCCCTCTGCATGGATCTTCCCTCTACATCTTTCCGCCCCTCCTTTGGCACTCTTTGATTTGGACTTTGGTCCCCCGTTTGCGGGAAAGAGACTGGCCTGTGGGCTATATATCTTTATTTGCAGAGACATTCCCTTTGTGGGCTCTAAAGCGTGAGTACGCTTTGGGGAAACGTTCCCCACACATGTTTGTTCATACTTGTATATATCTTGTACCGTGACTTGCTAGTTGTATATTTGCATGTTGCTACTTATTGTTAATACAACAGCATTGTTTATTTCAAGTTTATTGCTCCTCATTACTTCGATTGGTACTAGTGAAACTCCCTCTTCCATTGCATAGTCAGGTGCTGGGTCTGGCAGCCCCTCATCTTTGTCTGTATTGCAGACCCTGACAACGAGTGACTCCTAGTTCAACAAGAGTACATGTGGAATATCTTGGACTTTTCATGGATAACAAGTTAAGCATATGATACTGCTACTAAAAAAGCCAATGGGATTTTGGGCTGCATCAAAAGGATTATAGTGTCTAGATAGAGGGAAGTCATGGTGACTTTCTATTAGGCTTTGGTCAGACCTCATCTGGAATACTGGGTCCAATTCTGGGCACTACAATTTAAAAGAGATATTGGCAATCTAGAAGGTGTCCAGAGGAGAGCAACTAAAATGTTCAAAGATCTGGAGACAATGCTCTAAGAGGAGCGTCTTAAAGACCTGGATATGTTTAGCCCGCAGAAGAGAAAGGTGAGAGGAGACATGAGAACCATGTATAAATAAGTGAAAGGGTGTCATTAGGAAGAGGGAGCAAGCTTGTTTTCTGATGCCCTGGAGACGAAGACTCGGAGCAATGGGTTCAAATTACAGGAAAGGAGATTTCACCTGAATACTAGGAAGAACTTCCTGACTATAAGAGCTTTTCACCAATGGGACTCTGCCTCAGAGTGTAGTGGAGGCTTCTTCTTTGAAGGCTTTTAAACAGAGGCTGGATGGTAATCTGTCAGGGGCACTTTGAATGCACTTTTCCTGCATGGCAGGGGGTTGGACTAGATACCCCATGTGCTCTCTTCCAACTCTAAGATTCTAAGAGTCTAAGTTTCATTAGAGAGTAATGATGAGAATGAGACTCTTAAAGATGAAAAGTGAGATTCCTTAGTTTTGGGGAAATCTGATGATGAGGTGCTACACACATAGGGGGTTTTAGACTGGAAAGCTGCATCTTGCTGTTTTGGCTAGAAAGCATCATCTGTGCAGATATGTAGTTTTAATCAATGTTCTTGTTATTTCAATCCATTCAATTTCCTCCCCATTGCAAAGAAGCCCTTGTGTACTACATTTTTTTTGCCTTTTCTTGCCCTTTCTCTTTTCTGCACACACACACACACAACCTGCTATATATAATCATGTATAAATCAAGGGGAAGTATTGGGGTCAAAATTATGGATTTTGATATGACTCATGGATCAGTCAAGGGTATTCCACAAAGAAGGGAAGCATCAATGTAACTTCTGGGGATGATATCACATTAGTATTTTAAAACGGGTGCTTCTGTTTCCTAACATGTGGCTGCTGGGAACCTCTCTAGCTCAGAATCTCAAAAGGCCTGCCCTAAACTACATTTCCCAGAATTCTGCAGGAGGCAGCCACATGATAGGAAAGTGGGGGCAATTGCTTTAAAACACGAATGTAATATCATCCTAGGAGCCAGTGACCTCTGGACATCAACATGATGCCATTTCTATCCGTACAAAAAGTGCAGAAGTGGTGCTGTGGCAGACAAAATAGAGGAGGAAAAGGAGTCCAAAGCTTCTTTTATGTCCTTTTATGGATTGACTAAGCTCATGCTTTTTTCCAGTCTTCTCAGAGAAGCAGATGGTTCCATATTTGGTAAAGTAATGTACCTACAGTACCTTGACCAATAAGTGGACCCAGGATTTTGGGGCTAAAATTTCTAGACTTATACAAGAGCATATGCGGTACATAGAAATAAGTTCCAAACTGCAAATTATTCTGAAAAACTGCACAGTTTTTAAGGATGTTCTTTTCATGGGCAGACAATTGATTAAGTTATCCTTTTTTTTGCCTGTAAGAACAAAGCTGTGGGGGATTTACATCCTAACATGTGAGAAGTGTTTTCATTTCATTTGGAGTCCATGTTCAAAATATTTCAGCTTTATTTGGGATAGCTCAGCTTTCCTGTCTCCTCCACCACCTGTGACAACCAAAATTCATACCTTCCTCCTAAAGCCTCACCAAGTTTGATATCTCAAATTATTCACCTCCTGCCCTATTCATTTCAGCTCATATGGATTTAGATACATACTTAGATTTTGAATTAGATGGCTCAGGACAGTTTTATAGAGATAGAGGAAAATTGTTTTACTTTCCTTTTGGCAAAATCATTTTAATATTAACAAACTTCTTCATATTTAAATGGAAAGAACTGGGCTTTCTTGTTTGTTTAAAGAAATGAACATGTGAATAACAGAAACTCAAACAGGGCTAGATATTTTATTGTATTACTCTTTAATATGTGGGTATTCAAATACAGACAGAACTAAAATGTATTTAAATTCCCCAATGTCTGAATTTTATTTACAACACACAAACAGATATATATATCATTTTGAGGTATAACACATTCAAATTCTTCTGTCTTGGTTCTTTTACATTCTGTTCTATTATGAATAACACTCAAAGCCCATCAAGACAATACTTTTATCTCAGGAGCTTTGGCAGCAAACAAGAGAGGTGTTCAGATGCCATTCCATGGAAACACGGAAGCAATTGCTCCAAAAGACAAAAAAATACAAAGTGCGGGAATATCATGGTTTTAACCCGAATATCTGCATCTTTGAATGTCCGTATGTCCCTACAGTCGGAAATCACAGGATTTTTTAAATCTAGGTTTGTTCCCCGGTTTTAGATTTGTTTTCCTGATTGGTTGGTTCCTAAAAATAAAGTGACACTTGAATAGAAGGCAAAAACTTTGTTTGTGTGCCAGAAACTTCATGAAATATCTGGAGGGCACAGTTTCTCTGGCCAAGACAAAAATTGAACTTTTGCAATGAACTGCATATCCAGACCTCTGCATATCCACCTCTCTCTCTCCCTCCCTCCCTCCCTCTCTCTCTCTCTCTCTCTCTCTCTCTCTCTCTCCTTGCGGAGGTTTCTGGTGAAAGTCCTGCGGTAACCATCTTGGGAGCCTCTAAATCTTGCAGCAAAGCATCAAGTCTGGACAATGGAGGCAGAAATCCTCGGACCAACAAATCTGTATGTGGACCTCTTCTGAAGTCCTGGGATTTTTTACCCCCGTTTAAAACCTGTGAGTTAGTGCTGTGTGGAAGCACCCTCAGATTCCACTCATCTCAAATATGAAGTTCAAGAAACACTTATCAAAAACATTCCCAGCCATTTCACAGTAACCCACCTTCCCTGTCATTCATAGTTTTTAATAGTTGGTGGATTAAGAAAAGAAGGTCTTAAAATGTTTCTCGAGTAAGATATCCATCTACATTCCCACATTTAGTATTTAGAAGCTTTGAGGTGCCCTCTCAGGTGCTGAGTTACAACTAATGTGAGGATTGGGCCTTGAGAAAGAATGCAAATCTCAGGCAAATCTCCAAACAGGCCCAAGTACTTCAACTTGTTTACAATTTAAACTGCAAACCTGGAATGGTATGCATGTATGTATTTATGTACTTTCCTTCTTCCTTTTCAAACTGGGATTTAAAGCATTTCATGCATGAATTAAAAGGAAGTGTATGAATTAAAATAAGAAAAAATAATTCAATTAAATAAAACACTGTAATGGAATATCAATATTTTAAAACAACATACAATCTTATAAATCTATGGGAAGGTGTTAAAGATAAAGATTCTCTATCTTATTCATATGAAAGTTACCAGTCTCCACTTCTCATCCTTACCATTTTCTTTTAATACTGATTTAAATAAATAAATAAAATTTAGCACAGAGCAACGGTTTGAATGTTAAACTAGAACTTGGAAACCCAAGGTTCAAATCCCAACATAGGAATGGAAAACCACTAGGTGACACTGGGCAAGTCACATTTTCTCAGCCTTAGAGGAGGTCAATGGCTCACTTCTGCTGAGGATAACTGGTCAAGGAGACCCAATGGTAGGATTGCCCTAAGTCAGCTTCATCTTGAAGGCACGTAACAATAGAGTCCTCCCAATATTGGAAAGCTAGAGAAAATCTAATGACTATACATCAGAATTCACATCTTAGAAAAAGACATCTGGATTCGGTGTTAACTGCATTTATTGTGCTATAACTGGATCAAGTCTCCCAGAGTGATTGTGTTTCATACATAGAATAAGATTCCTTCATCCAAAAAATAAATAGGATTTTAAAGTACTGAGTTTCCTTGAGTTTTCTTTCCAAAGGAATCATAACACTTGGGAGAGGTTGAATGTCTTCAGCCAGAATACCTCCTTTCATAACAGGAAAAATGGATTTGAAATCAGTTCCAGCAGTTCAGCTCAGCAAAAAAAGAAAACAAAAGCCCTCCACTGAAAGCTCTAGCCTTGAGAAGTTACAATACATCATAAGATATGATTCAACATCTAACATTTCAATTATAGGACTCTCAAGGGGATACAGGTGGTGTCATAAGCAAGGTCATGGGCTTTCTATCACAGGCCCTCTGTTATTTTGCCACTTATAATGAATGGGAGACAATAACCATTATCATCACAAAAAGACAAAAGATTGTCATACAGCAATGTTCCAAAAAGTAAACTGATAAAAGATTTGTTATGTACTTTATGTCCTTAGCATTTGGCAGCAGATGTTTCCTATTGGTTTATTTTCCATTTATTAGGGCCATTGACTTGCAGAGACAACAGAAAATCTTAGTGCCATGGCTTCTGAATCGCCTCCATTGGTGTGGATGGGAGAGGTCAGCTATCTTGGAACACAACTGCTTTATAGTTCTGGGCTTCATTATTATTATTTTTAAAATACCCCGGCAACAACAACAACATGGCAGCTGGGTGTGAATCTGGGGGCTTGTCTACACTGGCAAAAACTCCGGGCATAGTCTGAATGGACTGCTGACTGTCCAAAGGGCACACAGTGGCTTCCAGTGAATATTGCTGTGGTTTTTGTTTCTTTGCCCCACTTTAAGCAAAATGATATGGAAAAAGAAATAAGCAAAGTTGAAGAAAATTCCAAAGAATCCTGCAGTCTCCGGACAGTGGGATCGGGGTTGATTTGGCCCTATCCAGTCTCCAGACTACATACAAGTACCTTCAGCTTTACCCTAAATTGTGTTTGTGTTGCTGTTGCTTCAAACAAATCACAGGATAACTCTTTACTCCTTCTTGCCGCCCACATGGGTGCCCGTTTCTGGCATCAGTACAGGCCAAAAATTTAAATGGTGCTCCATGGTCAACTAGGAGCAGTGTTGATGGGAACACAGAAGAGGTGAAATGGAGGCCGCCTCTTTGGAGCAGATGTGCTCTCAGGTTGTCCAAAATGTCTGGTGTAGATGAGTCCTGGGTTTTAGTCCGGACTCTAGAAGTGCTAACAGAGGTGGTGATCTTGTTTTAGCATCAGGATTCAGTACTTTCCCCAGCTTTTTTAAAAGTTTGTGCCCAAACATGGAATATGTATACTTCATGACTGACATTGAGCCCCCGGTGGCACAGTGCATTAAACCCTTGTGCCGGCAGGACTGAAGACTGACAGGTTGCAGATTTGAATCTGGGGAGAGCAGGATGAGCTCCCTCTATCAGCTCCAGCTCCCCATGTTGAACATGAGAGAAATATCCCTCAAGGATGATAAAACATCAAAGCATGGGCAACATCCTTGCAGACAGCCAATTCTCTCACACCAGAAGTGAGTTGCAGTTTTTCAAGTCGTTCTTGACACACATAAAAAACCCAAAAAACAACTGACATGAAAGCTGCCATGAGCAACAAACAATATAACTTAATTTGACATCACTGTGATTACTTCATTATTCACCTGTGAAAATATGATATTTTAATTCCATAAATAGTTTTCAGATGCTATTTCAAGTAATAAGTATTCAATATTTTTGCAGCCAAATTAAAACATTTCAGAAACTGACCTTTCTGGCTCTAACCTAAATTCATATGGGGATGTTTTTTTCTATGGTTTAGAATGGAATCTCTCTTCTTAAAATCTAAATTCAATTGGATTATGTTCCTAGTTTTTGGGACAACCAAAAGCAAGCTTGCTTTATCATGGCATCCCTTCAAATATTCAAAGATGATTGCCATATTATCTCCCTAATATTCTGTTCTCTAAGTAAACACAACTAGCTCTGTAAGTCATTTATAATAAGACTTGGCTTCCATTACTTTATCATTTTGGACATCCTCCCATGGGCACATTCCAACTGATCAATATCCTTCTTGGACTATGATGTCAAGAACTACATACTCCATTCCAAGTGAGATCTGACCAAAAAAAACTAGAGTGGTACTGTTGCCTCCCTATTGATGCAGTCTAGAATGATGTAGCATGCAATCGTTCTTACAGGCCATGCTTGTTGCTCCTTGGATACTTTTCTTAAGTCCAATATACTGTAAACTATGATTTTTTAAAAAAAAATGTATCATTTCATATAAGCCAGATTTATGTTGGTATCCTATCCATACTTAGGCTTTCCTGGAGAGTAATTTGATCTGATGTGGAATGTCATCCAGTTCAAGTTTGGAGAAACAGAGTTTCATCTGAAGTGTCATTGTACATACAGCTAACAATTTTTGTAGTTTCATTTGTGCAATGTTATTGGTCAACATGAGACCTGCACAGCTCTGTCAATACATAACTACACATCGACTCTAGACAAGTCTGATTTAGAAACTTAAAGCAAGATTTTCTGCCAGTGGCTATGATTCACAATTTTATGATGACACAGCTATGTTTCCGATTTTGGAACACAACTCTTCTGGTCAATTGCAATGATGCACATTAGATTGTCCTGTGCATTGCAGTGTCCCATTATGTGATTGGAGCCCAAGGTGCAGGACACTCCAATATGCAATTGTGCAATGGCACCCATGACACTACAGTGAATTAGACAATAGTAATGAAGACCTAGCTGTATGCTCCCTGCCAGAGATTCCAAATCTGGTGCAATATTTATATTATTAAAATCAGTTTTTTTATTACATAACTTCCTAACCAGGTGCTAGCCTTTGTGTTTATTTTAAATAGTTATATGCCACTTCCTACAGGTGGATAGATTGAATCAAGAAAGCCACAGCCCTGAGCTTTCAAGACTTGAGCAAGACTGTTGATAAAAAAATAACTACAGGTACATCTACACTGTAAAAGAATGTATTTTGACACCACTTTAACTGCTATGGCACAATGCTATGGCATCCTGGGGTCTATAGTTTATTTCTGCAAAAAAAAGGCTAAATGCTTTTTAAACTACAACATCCATGATTCTATAGAATTGAGTGGTGTCAAACTACATTAATACTTCATTTAGATACACACTCATTCATAGGGTCATTGTAAGTTGGCGGTGATGAACTAGATAGCAATTTACAACAATACTGTTTCCATAGGGGTGTTTCAAGGTAATTCGGATGCAATCATCTGCCTACACCTTTTGCAAAACAGTTCAGAGAAGAATGAAAAGATTTGTATGTTTTTTCCCCTTTTAAAACACAATGAATGAAATCTAAGTGATTTCCTATCTGAAATAATCATGTTCCAAAATACTGCCTTGTGTTTTCTCCCACCGGAGATCCTTGTCTGCCATTGTCTGTGCTCCAATTTGCCACTCATTTTGATTTTATCAAAACCTTTTAGTTGTTTCATCAAAGCTGGTTTCTAGTAATGCCATAATTTACAATCACATTGAGAGTTAACAATTCACGTTTTTGTAACTGTCTGTTCCACCCTGCTGGAAATCTTTTTTGTAATTGTACAATATGTGGTCAATGTTTCAAATCCTTCTGCCCAGATGATGCTGTAATATGTTATTTCTCATCAATTATTTTGGCTACTAAATTATTTCCCTTTAAAAAAGGGAGGAGGGGAGAAAAGGTTATAGTTAAGATGGGAAAGTCGCATTGTCCATCTCCAGCAAACTGCCACTATGATTTCTTGAAGAGAGGCCAGGGTGCTGAATTTTGTTTGACATGCTCTAAATCATTACCGATTTGTTGACGCTCACACCCGTTGCCTTGGTGGCAACAGAAGGAACGTTTCAAAGCAGTTGTCAGGAAGCGGAGAAGATTCTTGGGAGTGGCAGAGAAAAAGGAAGAAACATATTCCACATTGCAAACACAAAATTGCTTTGTTCTGGATGTGTGTAGGATTTGAAAGTAACCTTATCTACAAGGTAATTGGATGCAGAGCAAACCTTTCTTTTTGCTGGCACAATTGCCTGATTGTTAAACAAATGTTATTTTTATTCATTCATGTTAAGATTTCATAGCTTAGAAATTATTTCTTCTATCTCATATCAGTCAGAAAACTGACCTTATTAGGGACCAAAAAATTATGCTGGGGAGGTTGCTTTTGGAATATGGACAGGATATGTTAATACAACACATTTGTATTTTGGCTGTTGTTAGAAGCATAAACCGTGTTGCTTACCATCACATTCCATTGTGCTTTAAATCATACACAGAGTGGGGAAAGATCCTTTGAACTGAGAATTTGACAACACTAAGGCCAAATCATTTTTTATTGAATTTCCACACAAGACGCACCATGAAAGATAGATCTTTCAAAGCTAGACTGAAACCCAGGCAGATTTACCACCACTAAAGGTATTAATCAACACTGTTGCCAAAGTCATATGACATGTCAGCCACTAGATCAGGGGTGCTCACACTTTTTCAGCATGTGAGCTACTTATAAAACAACCAAGTCAAAATGACCTACCTACCCACTACAAAAATGTGAAACATATAACACAATATCTGCTTTGAACTGGGTTTTCTGAGTCCACACGGCCATATAATCTGATTCAAAGCAGATAACATAGGATTTTATTCAACTGTGTCGAAAGGACCTTAGATAACCCAGGGCCGGCAGCACTTGGGCGGCGTCAGGAGCCTGCGGGGCAGGACTGAGCCTTCCTCCCACCCTGTCTGCAATCTACCAGGATGCCCTACGCAATCTACCAGTAGATCGCGATCTACCTAATGAGCACCCCTGCACAAGATTATATGTTCCATGTTCTTTCTGAGTAGTGTGGGAATGGCCTCAATTACAATATGTTGTTATAGGCTATGTCTATTATTATGCAAAGAGTTTTGGGATGAATCGGCCTTGAACCAACCTCAAATCTCATTCCAGTGGTTTTTAAATCTTGACTCTAATGCCTATCAGATTTATAAGGCCCTCCTTCTGGCAGGGCCTTATAGGATTTAAGCCCATTGACTGTCTTGTCCTTAAGAGCTGTTAGAGAGAAAACTATATTTCCTTGAATAGTGATGGACAGTATTTCATCGATTGTAGAAAAAAGAAGATGGATGGCCTTACAGTGATTCTAAATTCCTGCTATAGGAAAGGTTGGATTAAATAGCCCTCAAAATCTCTCCCAATTCTATGATTCTGTGTACTGATCAATACAGCTGTCTGCATATTTGAACACTTCTTGGGATCGTGGCTCTGAGTACTGTCATAACAGGTGCCTTCATAATTTACCACAACATCACAGCTTGAAAATGGTGAAGCAACAAAATGAAGCCCATTTTTTTTAGCACAATGCATGTGAATATAACCTCTTCTATACATAGCTCCAATGTGTAGGTGTGAGTTTTAACACTCCTGTTCACAGCAGGGAAACAACTGAGGCATTTAAAAATGCCAAACCCATCAACTCTTTCTTCCCAAAAAGAAATCAGAGCAGAAAGAGAGGTATAATCAGACAGGCACAAATATTGGTTTAATTGAATCTAAAATATGTTATCACTTGTGAGCAGGACCTTGCAGTCTTGATAAAGGGACTTTATAATCTTGATGAAAGGAACTAATGAGATGGTCTGTTCAGGGCTGGTCATTTAATAACCCTGGTGACAAGGACTTCTATCAAGAGATATAGCAAAAGATAAATGAGATTTTGCTAATATCCATTTCACCCATTGTTCAATGTGACATTTTGCAATACAGCTTCTGCCTATTAGAAAGAAAATCCTATGCAACTCAGGTTTTCTTTTTTAAAAGAAAGCCTAAACAACAACACTGTGGAGACACTTAGTTATGGGTAAAAATACATTAGTTTGCCTTGAACATTATTAATAGCATACTGAGTACAGAATGTATGGCAGGAGGGTAATGAGTGTGGGGTCTCAGTGTAGTTTCTGCCCCCCCCCATTTTACAGCCTTTGGTGCCCTCCAGAGGATCTCTACAAGACCCAGAACTCCCAATTTTTTTATTTGAATTGATACAATTTTCCCCATCACAAAATGTGTCCAAAAATGTTAAGAGAACTGGATCAATCGTTTTGTCAAGGAGGAGAGTGCACGGCCATACTGCTTACTAGGCATGGTTAGGTTCGGTCGGAATCTTCATAATTCAGAATAAATTTGGGGAAATTTCCTTTTTGAAACAATTTCTAAGCTTTTAAGGAAACTGGAAGTCCCTTTGCCCTTCTGAAGCATTTTCTGCCATTTCTCTTATGAATAAATGAGTCGGAAATTATTCAGCTTTTCCTCGCTTGAGTTCCCTGGCTGCTGTTCAAGCCAGATAAGCCTTCTAAACCAGTGTGGGTGGATTCCCTTCCTTTCCTTTCCCTCTCATGTCGGTTTAAACCAGTGTGGATGGATTCCCTTCCTTTCCTTTCCCTCCCACTTCATTGTTTAAAAATCCACCCAATGAAACAGGAAATAACACTTTGAAACCATTAATGAAAGATTCGGAGGTCTTGGAAGTTTCAAAAAGTTTTGAACTTTTTTTTCTGTGAAAATCGAAATTGACTTTAGATCCAAACAACCAGCAAAATGAGTTTTGAACCATTTTTTAAAATCAAACAAGCCTACTGCTTACTGTAGGACCCATGGTAGAACAGAATGTTCCCAGAACTCTGAAATAGTTTATGCCAGTGGTTCTCAAGCTTCCTAATGCTGTGACCCTTTAATACAGTTCCTCATGTTGTGGTGACCCCCAACCATAAAATATTTGCGTTGCTACTTCATAACTTTAATTTTGCTACTATTATGAATCGTAATGTATATATCTGAGATGCAGGATGTATTTTCATTGACTGCACCAAATTTGGCACAAATACCCGATATGGTGGGGCTGGGAGGGGGGATTGATTTTGTCATTTGGGAGTTGCAGTTGCTGGGACTTATAGTTAACCTACAATCAAAGAGCATTCTGAACTCCACCAGTGATGGAATTGAACCAGTCTTAGCACACAGAACCAAAAGTGAACACTGGTGGAGTCTGGGGAATATAGATCTTGACATTTGAGAGTTGTAGTTGCTGGGATTTATAATTCACCTACAATTAAAGAGCATTTCGAACCCCACCAAAGATAGAATTGGGCCAAACTTCCCACACAGAACCCCATGACCAACAGAAAATACCGTGTTTTCTGATGGTTTTTGGTGACCCTTCTGGCACCCCCTCGCAACCCCCCCAGGGATTCCGACGTTGATAAACACTGGTTAATACTAACATGACTTTATGCAGATGAGCAGGATCTTGACAATAGTTCACAACTTGGTGTGCATCTTCATGATAATCCCTTACGATAATCTTAAGATTTATGGCAACTTGAAGGAACCTATCAGTTTTTCTGGAACTGACAGTGTGTGACTCACTGAAGGGATCAAACCATGGGCTTTACAATCATAACCCAATGCTTAAACCACTACATCTATGCTGGCTTTCTTCATAGTTCGGAATTACCTATTCTATTGCTAATTATTTTCTTTCTTTCTTTTTTGACATGGATCCAAAACTCACAATCCTTTTTGGGACTATTTTAACACTAGCTGAAAAGTTATTAAAATATATGAAAAAGATGCAAATGAACCTACAGAAGAATTTTGTTCAAAAAAGGGAATAAAAGTTATTATCTTCAATATTGAAAATAAGGATAATAAAATGAATGGAAACAATATACCCAAGCAATTGTGCTGTTATATACCCTGCAGACATGGCAGTAGTATTAATCTCAGTGGTATGGTTTCCTTGGATGGCACAGTGTCATCAGCTTTCCAGAACAGTACAGGAGTGGAATGGAGAGGTTTATGCCAATTCCAGAAAGCATCAGCTTTCCAGAACAGTACAGGAGTGGAATGGAGAGGTTTATGCCAGTTCCTTGGCATAAACCTCTCCATTCCACTCCTGTACTGTTCTGGAAAGCTGATGCTACTGCGCACATCTCTAATGATTGCAGTCTATCTCTCTATTGCAGTTACTATAGCTCTCTGAATGAACTCTAAGTACACCTCCCTAAACTGCCAATCTGTGGTCATTATTTCGGTTTTCTTAATACTCTACTGTAAATTTGCCTTTACTACATATACTTTTAGAATCATTAGATGAGTTGGTTTGCATTGTTTTGATCCATCAGTCACTCCTTCATGTATGGGTTAGTGTGTATATGTGTTTGCCTGCCCACCTCCGAAATAAAGAGACCACACAAGTATAGTTGGATTCAAATTATGGGCAACTTTTATTGTAAATTGTTACCTATTTAATTCGTCCTAACCTAAACTAGTAGGAATCAGGAACTTGGTGACAGAGCCGAGGAGGTATCCCAGTTGGCTATACCCCTCGGCTAACAATGGCAAAAACCTCTTTGCTCTAACCAGAACCAAACAACAGTTAAACCAGTGGACAGAAGTCTATATCCGAAGAATGTCACAATCAGACTCTGTCATAGTATGCCATTAAGCCTTGCCTCACCGAAACTACCTTTCGAGTGAGTGATTGAACAAATGACCCACCCCCCATCCTGAACTGTGGGAGGGGGCTTGTGTGAAGACAACTTTCCATACTCCTCTCTATTTTCCGCTGGCCTAATTAAAGTAATTCCACCATACCATCTAGCCCCTAAACAGTCTAGGGCTAGGCAAAAAACCTTCAAAAATCAAAACGAAGGAAAAAATTCCTCAACCGGCCCCCCGGTTCCGCCGAATCCGCCGGTTCCGTGACGACCAATACTATACTGTTATGGGCGGGTGTGGTGGGCTGAACCTGGCTCCGAATGAGCTCTTCAGGGGGCGGATCGGCTAAGGGCCGGCTCCGCCCCCTGATCTAGATGGTTCCAGGGAGGAACCATCGTCTCCTTTTTCCTGGGGGGAGGCAAACTTCTCTCCTTCCCCCTTTGGAGTAAGGAAAGTCCTTTGCCTGCCCACCCCCGAAATAAAGAGACCACACAAGTATAGTTGGATTCAAATTATGGGCAACTTTTATTGTAAATTGTTACCTATTTAATTCGTCCTAACCTAAACTAGTAGGAATCAGGAACTTGGTGACAGAGCCGAGGAGGTATCCCAGTTGGCTATACCCCTCGGCTAACAATGGCAAAAACCTCTTTGCTCTAACCAGAACCAAACAACAGTTAAACCAGTGGACAGAAGTCTATATCCGAAGAATGTCACAATCAGACTCTGTCATAGTATGCCATTAAGCCTTGCCTCACCGAAACTACCTTTCGAGTGAGTGATTGAACAAATGACCCACCCCCCATCCTGAACTGTGGGAGGGGGCTTGTGTGAAGACAACTTTCCATACTCCTCTCTATTTTCCGCCACCGATGTGGACAGGTGTCCACCTAGTCCACATCCCCCACCAAGCTCCCTAATGCCAACTGAATCCCCAACTGCAAATTGGATAAAAACAAATCCAAGCCCTCCTCAGACAAATGAATACCATCTGCCCGGTACAAATTTAAATTTGTGTGGGAAATATTACCATGACCAATGTATGAACCGTTGCCATGTGACAAAAAGGCTCGCATGGCACGGTTCACACGTCTTCTTGACCGCTCAAGTCGACGAACGTCACCACCTCCAGCCCACTTGAGCCGAGGTATGATGGCCGACCAGACAACATGAACATGCGGCCAGCGCCGCCAAATTCGAAAAATGTCCTCCCTAGCCTGTTGGTAGAGCGGCCTACCTGCTAGGAGACCCAGGTCATTACCACCGAGGTGGATGACCAAGACGTCAGGCGGTTGTGAGCCCCTGACGCCGAACAGAAATGGTATCAAGCCTTCCCAGCACATACCTCTTTTTCCTCTCCACTCCACTACAGCAGTGGAGGAAAAACCCAAATGCCGGCCATAGGAAGTCCGCTGAGCATGCCGCCCTGCCCAGTGGATGTAGCTATGACCACATACCAGGACGTTTCGCCTACACGCCGGCTGCATCGAATCTGAAACAATAACATATTTAACTTAACTTTGAACGAACGTAACCCTTATAAGCATTTGACTTCCATCTGCCCAAGGCCTTAATTCTATCCACACCATAACCCAGCTCGGATGCCGTTGATGCCGCCCCAATTCGAAACGAATGGGTGGCAAATTTGTGTTGTGCTAGCCCCAAAAGCTTTAACGCTTTATTGGTGACCGTCCAGAACTGGAATTTAGTTAAAGGCGTACCATCAAGATGACAAAAAAGGTACCCTGGCTTGGATGCTCGAACAGCCAGGTATTGAGACATGGCCCTTATGGGGCACAAGTCAGCATCGCTGCATGTGACTAAACTAATCACACAGCCTTTCCCTTGTTGATCTGTTTTAGATGATCTAATTCCAATTTGTAAGGTGTTCTGTAACAAAGTAACGTCTGAAAAAAGGAGCGCGCTGTAAGACACGTCAGTTTTTGACTTTGCCACCAATTCGCTTATTCTAAGCGCCCCGAAAAAGGCCGTAAGCGCCGCTGAATGAAAAAGTAATCTTTCGTACTCTGACGAGCACAAAGTTGGCCAGGTGTGGTGCAAACCTTTCAGAATAACTGGCGTTAAAGGCTCCCTATCGTCTTTGGGCCGCCTATATTGGTTTGACCACCCTGCCATCAATTTATGTAGCCTAAAATCATTGGTCCCGTCAGGAAGGCCCTGCGCCTTCAACCAATAGGCCAAGGCTGCCAATTTGACTCGAATTGTATGAGGGGCCAGTCCCCGCCTCCTTGAATAGACACAGAATTGGGCCAAATGCTTATAAGGAACTGGAAAAGAAACAGGCAAACCATAATACTTTCGAAAATCAGAAAATTCTTGAACACACTTCAAATAAGCCTTCCTAGAGCTGGGAGCAAGTGCGTGTGCCATACCCAAGGTCACCTCCTCACTCCAACCATCCAGAGATGGTCTGGCATGGGTTCCGGCCGGGCGTCTGCGTTGGGTGCTAACTGCCAGAACCGCTCCATCTGCATACGAGACAGAGCGTCGGCTAATGAGTTATCCAACCCCGCGATGTGAAAAGCGCGGAACAAAATATTATGCTCTAAACAGTGAAGTGTGAAAAAACGCAAAGCGGCCATAACCCTTCGCGATTTGGAAGTGAGGGTGTTAATTACTTGGACTGTAGCCATATTGTCGCACCAAAAGTGCACCGTTGAATTAGAAAAACTATCCACCCATAGTGAAACTGCCACTATGATGGGAAAAAACTCCAAAAAGGTCAAATCGGATGTTATGCCCAACGCATGCCACTGTTGGGGCCAAACCTGGGCACACCAGTGCCCCCTAAAATATACGCCGAAACCAATCGAGCCAGATGCATCGGATGCCACTTTTAAAGCGTCTCGCAGCAGTAGCTCTTGCCGCCAAAAGGAAACCCCGTTGAATTTTGACAAAAATCTAAGCCAAATTTCCAAATCTAATTTTATAGAACGAGTTACTCGAATATGATGATGAGGCAAGGTTATCCCGGAAATAGCGTCGCATAATCTGCGTAAAAAGGCCCTTCCCGGTGCCACAACCTTGCATGCAAAATTTAAGTGCCCAATTAGCGTCTGGAATTCCCTCAGGGTCGCTTTTTTACGCACCAGAAATTGCTGAACCCTAAGACTCAGGTCTGCCACCTTGTCGGGTGGCAACCGGGAAAATTGCTGTACAGTATCTAATTCAACCCCTAAAAGGATAACACCTGCACTGGGCCTTCTGTTTTTCTTCAGCTAACGGGATCCCCATCTTTGCGGTAAGTTGTTGAAAAGACCGCAACAGCGAAAGGCAGTTACCAGACCCGCACTTCCCGATGAACAAAAAATCATCAAGGTAGTGCACAACTCCCGTTTGGCCAGATTCCTTCTTAATGGCCCACTCAAGAAACGTGCTAAATGTCTCAAAGGCTGCGCACGATATGGAGCAGCCCATGGGCAAAGCACGGTCCATGTAGTATGAGTCCTGGAAATGAAAACCCAAAAGCTCGAAATCTAAGGGGTGTACTGGGAGCAGCCTAAAGGCTGACTTGATGTCAGACTTCGCCAGTTCCGCGCCCGAGCCAAATCGTTTTACGATGGACACAGCTCTGTCGAAAGAGGTGTACTGGACAGAGCAGAGTTCCTCGGGGATCGCGTCATTCACCGATCCGCCTCTGGGATAAGACAGATGATGAATGAGGCGAAACTCCCCTTCGGCCTTTTTGGGCACTATGCCTAACGGGGAAACCCTAAACTGAGACGTGGGAGGTAACGCGAAAGGACCTAACACCCGTCCCTCTCGGAGCTCCTTATCAATCTTTTGCTGTACTATTGTCTCCATACCCAGTATTGACTTAAGGTTTGGCGCCATCCGTGGCGTGCGTGGTCCCTGAGCTGGAATCCGAAAACCAAAACTAAAACCTTCAAATAAATATGTTGCAGCTTCCCTATCGGGATATGAGCGCAACCAGGAAGCCAGCTGTTCCAAATTAACTGGACTGGGGCCCTTTTGGAAAGGAAGGTGGTCCTGTGTTCTTACTGGGGGGGCTGGCCTCCCCGGTTGTTACCCCCGATTGGGCTTTTGCTTATTGCAATGTTTGGCTGAGTGCAGACCCAAACATATGGTGCAGGCGTGCAGGTATCTACAGTTAGGTTTATTACATGCCCCTTGGGACGCAAATTCCCAGCACATATATCTACGCTGGGGCTGGGATTGCGGGGCTGCCTGCCGAAAGGGCTGGCCCTTTTTGAAATTCTGCACTGTGTGGCCGCTGTCGGCCTTTTTGGCTAAATGCGGTCTTGGTGGACTGCATTACTTCCGACCAAAGTTGATTGTCGATCAAGTCCCAACGCTTATTGGGCCGACTTGCCGCCTTGGAACGGAAGCGCTTGTCATACTCTAACCATATGTTCCCCGGGAACTCAATGTGGGCGTTGTAAATGATGTTCTGGTAACTCACTAATGACATGGCCCTGTAAGGCGAGACATCAACTATCAATGCCATGTAAATCATGTAACAGGCCAGCCAATTCTCCCATGTTTGTTCGACCTTCCGCTTTTTAAGCTTCTCTTTAGCCTCCTCATCCAAATCATCCTTCTCTTTTTTATCCAGGTCCCTGTAGTATAAGGAAAATATGTCTACATATTCATTCCTTCGGACCTTGTCAATAACCTTTTGGGTTAAATGCGAGGCTAATTCGGCGACCAACAACACAGGGGTCGCCTCCTCGGGCCACTTGTCTGTTCCCCAAAAATGATGTGCTGGCCCTGTCCTAGCCGCTTCTAGCGTTGGTGTGGGAACAATCAGGGCTGATGGAATAACACTAGCCTCACACCCTGATGTGCCCGCTTCCAACTGAGTGCTCTGCCTTGGTGTCGAGTGCTGAATGTGTCCCTGATCCCAGGGCCATGTAAGTGTGGTGTTCATACCCGTAGACGTGGTGGCTGCCTCAGGCAGCGGCCCTCGGGTGGCTTCATCCTGCGACGCCGCCGGCGCTGGACTGGAAACCGGAATCGGCTGCACCGACGTGGAAGGCGGGATAACGGGTTCCACAATGCTGGACGGCTCTTCCTGGCGTTCTGGAACCGTAGCCTCCAGCGGCGGTTGCCCTTCTCCCTGCGCCCTTGCACCAACACTGGCTTCTAGGCGGGACATACGAGACATGAGATGTTTTAGTATCAGCGTCCTGCTGGCATGCCGCGCAGGACGCTGGCCAACCTCCCCCAGCCCCATCCGACTCTCAAAATCCCTCATCCGCGCCATCAGCGCATTTAAGTCAGCTGGGGTTGTCTCCTCGTCGTCTGAAGACGTCACGTCCGGGGGCGGGGGGCGCTTAGTAGCCGTCTTCCCTGCTGGGCCCTTCCCTTTCGGGCCTGGTACATTCTTCTTAGGTGCCATCCTACGAAAATAATATGGCGTGGTTAAATACTGGTCAAAAATGGGCCCTAACCCCGATGCTAATTCCAAAGTGCTTTGCAATAATCCCTGGCTAGGTAGCTCCCCTATAATGCTGTCCCAGCTCACTTATAGGTGGGGGTATATACCCCCAATGCTGTACCACGCAAACACTCTGTTATTTAAAGAAGTTTCTTTATTTCTCTTTTATTATTATTATTATTTCATTTTTATTATTATTCTAAATTATTATTATTATTAATTCATTCAATACAAATGAATTAAAACTAATCCAAAAATTGAATTAATAAACCAGTCAGTAATAGCCTCCGTACTAAAACCAGAAAATTCCAGCCCAGCATTAAAATTTTAGCAAAAGGTGTAAGGCTTAGGTCAACAGCCAGCCACACCGAGAGTCAGAGGCTCTCCTAAGTAAAACCAGCGACCAAATAAAATTAGTTAATAATCAGCCAATAAGCGTAAGAACACCCCGTCATATTCTTATGAAAAGGAGGGGGTGATATCCCCAAAAAGTCAGTCCAGTGCTAAACCCCACTGCCCTTCATCAACAGCAATGGCAATGGGGGCATCCGAAAAACAAAATGGCCGCCGGCCATGAGGGTGGCAATGGGGGCCGCCATTTTGTAGCAGCCTCGTGGCTGCTGTAAGGCAATCCAAGCCTAAAAGGGCGGCCGCAAATTGCACTTGTGGGGGGGGGGGGGATGGAAACAAATCCCCCCAAACATCCCCCCCCAGGGACCCGATAAGGCCACCTCAGTTAGAACAATGCATAATCCCAAGGGGCCAAAAACAAAAAGGAGAGAAGGGGGGGGAGAGCATTTCAATCCCCCACCCAAACAACCCCCGTTCCAGCCCCTGCCAGCCCCCCAGCCATGCACCCGCACGCACACAAGAGGGAAGCGCAGGCCCAACACCAGCAGCTCCCCCCCTCCCTTCGGCCCCTGAAACGCGCGCGCGTGAAGAAGCCCCCAGGCTCTACGGCCCGCACCTCCCCACTCCAAAAGGCCCGGCCGCGCGGCCCCAGCAGGGGACCAGTACAACGCGCCGCGGGCCGGGTGGCGCAGGGCTCAGGCCCGTAGGCCTACCCACGCCCGCGGGGCGCCGAGCCGGCGCCAGAAGAGGAGGGGTGGGGGGGGGGCCGGCCCGCCGCCAACACGTGGCCAAGGGCCGCGCTCCCCCGGGGTCCCCAGTGATAGTGGGGGGGGGGGGTTGGTAAGAAGGAGCACCCCCTCCCACCACGGCCAGGCCAAGCCAGGCCGAATGGCCAGGCCAAGCCAGGCCGAATGGCCAGGCCAAGCCAGGCCGAATGGCCAGGCCTGGCCGGCCTCCCCAGGGGCGAAAACGGCCGTTAAAACAGGCCGCCCGGGCAAGGTGGGCTCCCGAAAAGAGAGCCCACCAACGCCAGGTTGTTAGGGACGAGCGGGGGGGGGGGAGGTAGGGAGGGGTACAGAGCCCCCCCCCGCCTGGGCCCCCAACACAGACCTCGTCGTCGTCGTCGTCGTCCTCTTCCTTCAGGAGGTTCGAGGGAGACGTCCTTCTCCCTCTGAACCTGGCTCCGAATGAGCTCTTCAGGGGGCGGATCGGCTAAGGGCCGGCTCCGCCCCCTGATCTAGATGGTTCCAGGGAGGAACCATCGTCTCCTTTTTCCTGGGGGGAGGCAAACTTCTCTCCTTCCCCCTTTGGAGTAAGGAAAGTCCTTTCACTTCCCAAAGGAAAAATAACACTAGCTTTGCATAGTCATTTTTTTGCATGTTGTGCTACTCTCAAAAGCAACAAAAAACACTCTTGTTTTGTTCTTCTACTTAAGGTGAGAAGTCTTGCAGGAGCTACTGGTATCTTGACAGATCATAGCAATGTTCGAAGTTGTTCTATCTCATTGAGACCATATTTTCTGTATATTCTTCACATTCCTAGGAAGAATTTTCAATTTACCCATCAACAGTTTGTACCCTCTTATCCCTCTATTCCTATTCCATCTGAGCCCCCCCCCCCCAGTCATAGCACTTACTATCTATCTCATCCATGGTTTTCATTAAATTATAACCATTTTTATTAATGGGCCTCACTCCTTTTGTCTAAGTCTATTACCATTCTATCATTTGTTTTTTTTTATTATGATTTTGTTATTTTTATTTTATTACTATGTTTTATTAAGTATTTTATTTGATGTTTTGTCATATGGACTTTTATTTTATTGTTACTTGTTTGGGCTTGGCCTCATGTTAGCTGCCCTGAGTCCCTTTGGGGAGATGGTGGCAGGGTATAAATAAAGATGATGCTGCTGATGATGATTATTATTATTACATGGGCAGCACACTGAGCAACAAAGATGAGTTGGTAGTTCTCTTTCACTTAGGTTTGTCTGGAAATGAAACAGCGACCCTCCATTTTACAACTAGAAACATTTTGCCTTATTGATGGGTCAGCCTTCAGTATTGGATGTGATTCTGAAACCTGTGGCAGGTAGGAGGACTTTATCTCAGCTGCCAGGAAACAAAGCTTGGATCTGATTAAAGTTCGGTGCTGAAGACTGAAGATGGAGCAGGTTGATTTCTAACTGTGACATGGAGCAATGGATTCAAAGTGCAGGAAAAAGAGATTTCCTTTGAATATTAGGAAGAACATCTTGAGAGTAAGAGCTTTTTGACAATGAAGCATGTTGCCTGGGATATCTATTATGTTGTAGTATGCTACTCTGTTTTTTATACAGACACTGGAGGGCCATCTGTCCCGAGTGCTTTGAATGTGTGTTTGCGTATCGGAGGTGGTTGGATTGGATGGTTCTTGTGGTCTCTTCCAATTCTTTGATTCTGAGAACAGATGATGGTGGGATATTTAATAGAAACCTCTTGGTCCTTAGAGAACCCTAAAGATACCTAGAACAGTAGTCCCCAAGCTTTTGTTCTCCAAGTGTGAGAGATATCAAAGTGTGAATGCTATAGTGCCTACACATTCCTAGTAATTTCAGACCTCTTCAAATATGGGAGAGGATCATGAGAGATAGTTCTTCTCCATTCCAATGTTATTATAATTGGATTGGAGTAACAGCTACTAAGTAGTAAGATTGTGGGGGCCAGGAGGAGTGGAGTCTCAATCAATATGGCACTGAACTGTCTAGGCCATATAAGTAATGTTGGCTTGAAAATCTTTCCAAGATGCCTTTGCCTCATCACTTTCAAGCGCAACTGACATTCAATGTCCTGCTTTATTAGTGGATGAAATATAACTCATTCCACCCATATGTCAACTGCTCTTTGAAGGATGATACCTTCAGATCTCCATGTGGGCTTTTTGATAGCCAACACAGCCATCTCTGCCTGTGCATATATTACAGAGCAAACTATTCAGTAGTTAAATGGCAATAAATTATGATAACGTTCCTAGGCAAGCAAGACAAGTGCCATCCAGCATAAATTTACAGATATAGAAGGGAGGGCCTTCTCAATAGCTGGATAACAAGACACTGAAGTATCTGTCTTGTTTACTGCAGAAATTCATGTTATGCTTCCCCTGAACAATACATGAAAGTCCTATTACAAGTTATCTTCTTTCTTCTACCAAGGGCCCTTCCACACAGCCCTATATCTCAGAATATCAAAGCAGAAAACCCCACAGTATCTGCTTTGAACTAGGTTATCTGAGTCCACACTCAGAAAATGTGGGAATCTCTGCCTTGCTATTCTGTGATATAGGGCTATGCGGAACAGTCCTAAGCTTTAAGTAAACTTATCAATGATGTTCCCATATCTTCTGAGTCTACTGTGTAATGGGGTACTCAAAATAGACTGGGGGTTACATGTGCAATAGATTGTCCTTGTTCCAGCAGGTGGATACTTCTGCAGCATTAAATTGAAACCTATGGATGTATTTTTACTGCCAGAATGGGCGTGGGTAAAAAGACCTACCAGATTTTGTGTCCCAGGCGCCAAAATAAGTTAAGATACCATGCGTCTTTACTTTGGAATTTTGCCTTATGTCCATCCAGGCCAGACAGATTTCACATGATTGCTCCACCAAGAAGAAGAAAACTTGAGCAGTGAATACAAATTACCTTACTTGCCCTGGCTTTATCTTAGTAGAAGGGTTTCAGGCTCCAGTACTAACCTCATATCAATTTCTGAACTTACATTGGAGACAGGTAATAGTGAGCCCTATTGGAATAAATGACTTCCACTGGAAGTTACCATGAAGTCACCCTGAAGAACCTAGGAATTTGCTAGGTCCTTCAATGTAACTTCCAGCAAAAGCCTACCATAGAATTCCCTGGATGACCATGAAACCCTAGAGAGGACATATTTCATCATATGCAGGGAACTGAAAACAAGGATACAAATCCCATGGATATGGAGGTCATGCTGCAGCGATAACACTGGATATTATTTTTGCCCTCTATAAAATCCCTTTACTAACACTTCATTATATTTTTGAGGGTTAATCAAAATTGCCAATTAAAATGTGTGTGCACATGGAAAGGAGTAGAAAGGAGACACAATTATTCATACATTCTTTAATTCCTGGTCAGAGAAGATGGATTCTGAATGCAATGCCACATGACTTTATGAGATACAGTCCAAATAATTGACTTTTCAACCTGTGATAAATATTCTTCTCCTTGTCATCTTCTGGTTGCCCCATAATTAACATGAGGGAGACAGTGGTCTAATACTGTACGACAGATATTTATTTAAAACTCCTTCTCCTGTATATATTAACATTTCTCTGTCTCCATTTTAAAAGTCAATCTAGAGTTTGCAAGAGAAGAATCAAACACTTTCCTTGCTTGCATTAGCAATATTAGATCTTCTAATATTTTGTGTAAAAGTTAAATGATTTGTGAAAATTAGGCTAACATTTTCATTACAATTTGGGTCCTTTCTACATTGCCTTATAATGCAGATTATCAAAGCAAATAATCCACATTATCATCTTTGAACTGGATTATATGAGTCAACACTGCCATAGAATCCAGTGCAAAGCAGATAATCTGAATTTTAGATGGCAGTGTAAAAGGGGCCATAGTTTGGCATGTGTGATGGGGCATCTACACTATAGAATGAATACAATTTGATTCTGCTTTAACTAACATGGGTCAGTGCTATGGAATCATGGGAGATGGCATTTTATGGGGAGTCTTAATATATTAATTTACCCTTTCTCTTTGAAGATGGGAAACCTGTGAGCATTTCCCACATTCTTAAAATAGACAATAGATAGATATATGTGATTACACAGTGAAGATATCTGATGGTAAGAAAATCAACACATGTGAAATATGGTAATGGAAAAAAGTTTTACATATATCCTGAATAGCTAAAAAGACACATATATGAGTCCTAGGGGAAATCAAGTTTGGACTTTCTGTAGAGGTCATAAAATGAGTCTGTTGTTCTTTGGGCATATTAGGAGAAGGCATGATTCACTACAAAAGACACCAGTAGAATATAAGGTGGTAGGAAGAGAGTAAGACATGGGCTGTGGTGCAGCTGTCTAGGAGTCAGCTGCATTAAATCACCACTGACTGAAAGGTCATGAGTTTGAAGCCAGCACGGGTTGGAGTAAGCTCCCGACCATTTGTCTAGCTTACTGTCAACCTTTGCAGCCCAAAAGATAGTTGCATCAGTCAAGTAGGAAATTTAGGTTCCACTCATTCGGAGAGGCTAATTTAACTAATTTATGACGCCATAAAAATCTTCAGCAGCAGGTGAAAGAATGAGGAAGTACTCTACCAAGGACTCAGTGTCACAAGTGGACAGTGAAGCAACAGCTCCCCCGATGGCCGGAATTCAAACATACCCTTATGAAGCTGGAATATTAAATTGCCTCTGTGTTATGTCTATATGTGTTGTTGTGTCTATGGCATTTAATGTTTGCCATGTATATGTGCACTGCAATCTATCCTAGTATCCTGAATCCCGTGGGGTGAGAATGGCGGGATATAAATACTGTAAATAAATAAATAAAACTGCATTCCAAAGGGATCGACTCAGTCAAAGAAGAAATATGCAAGATCAGAGCAGGACAATTGATGATAGGGTGACTTTGAGGCATCTCATTTAGGAGGTTGCCACAAATCAAAGCCTGTTAACAGCAAACACAGATGGGTAGATAGACTGGGAATAGATATGATTCTTATAATTGCATTTATAGGACAAGAAGAAAGTCCAAGTGTGGGCAGGTATCTAAACATATTCAATAGCTTTTTCTTTCCCTTTGCTATCTTTTTTTGTTAACATGTACAACCGAGTTTTCCAATTTACCAATCCATCTTCTTTTTCTTCAGTCCAATATAGCTCTTTCCTTTGATACAGAAAGTAGCAAGCAAGCAAATAAATAAATAACCCTAGAAATCATTATCCAGCTTTCAATCAGTGGTTCTCACCACCGGGATAACTTGCTTTATCTTAATAGTAAGATGCTGAGTGACACGAGCAATAACATGAGGAGATAAGACTGCAGTCATATCGCTTCTTGTCAATATTCCAGGCATATGCTGGTGGGTTTAGATTTATAAAAAAAAGTACTCTTGACTAGAGAACCAATCAATCCTGTCTCACCAAATTACTTGTGGCAGGCTCTGGGCTGTTGTGGGGATTTTAATGAGGTATCAATTTTACAACTTTTGGGCTTTTTATAGAACACTTAGGGGAAAGGAGAAAGGTGGGATGAGGAGAGATGGGGGGGGGGGGGAGAATCTGTCATGGGGTGTCTTCATGTCATGAAAAAATATTTGCCAGAGACATTTTGTCACTATCATCTTTGGCTTATGAGACAAGTTGTAGATTTTTGGAGTGACTATTTCTGGTGTTCAGTGATTATATCACAGTATCCTGCAGTTCTGTTGTTGTTAACTATTGTCAGGTCAACTTCGACAGAGGCAAACCCTATCAGTGAGAGATCTGCAAGTCACCTTGTCATCAACATCCCTGCTCAGGTCTTGCAAACAAAAGATTGTGGCTTCCTTGACTGAGTCTATCTACCTGTAATGGGTCTTCCGCTTCTCCTACTCTTTTTGCTTTGTTGAGCACCATTAACGCTTCTAGTAAATCATGTCTTAACGCTTAAATCATGTATCAGTTTAGTCATCTTGGATTCTAGAAGGAGTTCAAGCTTGATTTGCTCTAAGAGCCATTAATTTGTCTTTTTGTCAGTTGAGGGTATTTGCAGAACTCTCTTTCAGTGCCACATTTCATATAAGTTGATTTCCTTCCTATTAGTCTTCTTCACTACTCAGCTTTCAGAACCATACATTGAAACTGGAAATACAATAGCATTTATTCAGACCAGGACTGTGGTGCAGCTGGCTGGGAGTCAGCTGCATTAGCTCACTACTGACCGAAAGGTCATGAGTTCGAAGCCAGCCAGGGTTGGAGTGAGCTTCCGACCATTGTATAGCTTGCTGTCGACCTTTACAGCCCGAAAGACAATTGCATCTGTCAAGTAGGAAATTTAGGTACCGCTTATGCAGGGAGGCTAATTTAACTAATTTACAACACCATAAAAATCTCCAGCAAGCATGCAAAGAATGAGGAAGTACTCAATCAGTGTCACAAATGGATGGTGAAGTGACAGCTCCCCTGGTGACCAGAATACCCTCATGGAGCTGAAATGTTAAATGGCCTCTGTGTGTCTTTCGATATATGTTGTGTATCTATGGCATTGAATGTTTGCTATGTATACATTGTAATCTGTCCTGACTCCCCTGTGGGCTGAGAAGGGCGGAATATAAATACTGTAAATACATAAATAAATAAATAAATTTTGAAATTAAGTTATGTAACTTTACACATGGTTCATCAACACTGATTAGCTAATCCAAAGTCAGTCTGGAGTCAGCCATGACACCATCACAAACCCACAGCAGCGGCCCAATGCTACGGGATCATGGAAGCTGTCACTTTACAAAGTTTGTGTTTGCTTCACCAAGCTGTAACTCCCACCATTCCATAGCATTAAGCCATAGCAGTTAAAATGGTGTTAAACTACATTCATTCCATAGTGCAAAAACATTCTTAATGTGCTCTTTGTGTAAATTTTAAAAATGGTTGGAACTTATAAAGTTAGAAAAAGGCACAAGGGCCATCCACTCCAATGCCTCAATGTTTGGGTACATTGCACCTCTGGGGTTACAACTACACAGTAGTCCATGTTATTGTTTGTGAAGTGCACAATAGACAAATTCACATCAAAATGCAAACTCAGTAAAATTTACCTGTCCCAAGCTGTGATTCTAGATAGTCAGCCTAAGCCATCTTTTAAGTAGTATTCACGAAGGAGGAAGAAGTATGTTACAATAATCTGAGTCATATTCAGACCATTGTCCAGAAAATGGGCAATAAAGGCATTTGTGTACTTTAATTATATTTTCCATCAGCAGTTTGAAAAATGAGCAAGAGTAATTAAGGGGAAAGAAACCATCAGGAATGTGATACCAACCGTAATCTTCTGAATAAAACAACAAGATCACAGTATATAGCTTCCCACACATACTGCAAATTCTAAATTAAGGAGCCTAGATGGAATGTCATAAGCTTTTTCTTATGAGTTTATATCAGCAAGGCGATTATCATATTGATTCTGCATATCAATGAGGTGGCATTCTGTGGTGTTTATTCTTCACCCAATTGCCTTCTTGAAAGTAATAAAATTAAATCCAATATGATATTAAATGTAAACACACACTGGTATTATATGTAAATATCCATTTGTTTTTTAAAAAATCTCTCCTTATATTGATATGCAGATTTCCCCCCCTGAGTTTAAGAGTGCAAACTGCAGAAAACATATTTTTTTAACCTCCATCCTGTTATTGTAGCTCAAAGAAGAATGATCTCCCCTCCCCTTCTCCCTTCATGTAATAACTTAGTATTATTTCTGCTAGAGAAATGCAAATAGCACCACTTATTTTACATAAACTATCATGCCTCAAATAGCCCTTTTGATTGAACAGAAAACCTAATGTGACAATTGCTCATAAAAGGCTCTTTAAATAAGGCTGGATTTCTGGGCTCCTACTGGTCAAACTAATAGAACCAGGTGATTACCATGCCATGGGCTTCAAGGAATCACCAGGATGAAAAAATACAGAGAGCCAATATGGTGTAGTGGTTTGAGTGTTGGAACAGGACTCTGAAGAAAAGGCTTGGGCAAGTTGTATTCTCTCGGCATCAGAGGAAGGCAAAAGCAACTACCTTCTGAACAAATCTTATCAAGAAAACCTTTTAATTGATTGTCCTTACTAGGAGTTGCAATTAGTCAGCAATGACTTGAAAGCACACAGCAACAATAATGTAACACATATAGGAAAGATAAGACTTTCAAACCTTTCATAATTACAGAGATGGTGAGCAATAGACTTTTGAACTGACTGAGTTGTAAGACAAGTCTTCCCTTACAATGTATCCAATTGGGTTGTTTATTGCTTTAATGTATCAGAAGCAAACAAAGGGTACAGTTGTGATATATTTGTAAAAAAAACACAAAGTTTTTAAAACTTGGCATTGTATTAACTATCATTTGACCAGTAGCTGTCCACTTGGAGTGCCTCTGGTGTTGCTATAAAAAGGTCCTCTATTGTACATGTGGCAAGGCTCAGACCGCATTGTAATAGATGGTCTGTGGTTTGCTCTCCTTCACACTCTCATGTTGTGGACTCCACTTTGTGGCCCCATTTCTTAAGGTTGGCTCTGTATCTCCTGGTGCCAGAACGCAGTCTGTTCAGTGCCTTCCAAGTCACCCAGTCTTCTGTTTGTCCAGGAGGGAGTCTCTCATTCGGTATCAGCCATGGCTTGAGGTTTTAGATTTTAGCCTGCTACTTTTGGACTCTCATTTGCGAGGTGTTCCTGCATGTATCTCTGTAGATCAGGGGTGTTCATCAGGTAGCTCAGGAGCTACTAGTAGATCTTCGGTCCTCATCCAGGTGATCTTCGGGCCTCACCAGCCGGATGGGGTGCTCCTGCCATGTGCGCGCACACCCTGTGCACACGCGTGCTCCTGCTGCTGGCTTCCACTCTCACAGTGTTTCTTTCGCCTGCGGGGCATTGCAGGAAGAAGGAAATGCCCCGCAGGGGCCTCTGGAGGGAGCACCCTGCCTCTCTCTCATCCAGAAGCAGCTGTGCAGCCTCCATTACCAGTGAGACAGGCAGGGTGGAGCACTCTCTCTGGATACCCCGCCTTGTGCTTTCTCCTTCCTGCAATGCCCCGCAGGCGGAAGAAGCGTTGCGCGGGCGGAAAACAGCAGCAGGAGCACACGCGGTGGCAAGAGCACGCCGCAGTGGGAGCATGCAGGGGCGCGCGGCGGCGGGGGCAGGTAGATCTTTTGGACTTGGTTGCTTTAAGAGTAGCTCACATGCTGAAAAAGTGTGAGCACCCCTGCTGTAGATCTTAGAAAACTATTTCTAGATTTAAGGTGTTGCCATGTTGGCTGATATCCGAACAGAGGATGGCTGCTACTTCCTGATGGATGTCAGGTGGTGCAATACCAGCTAAACAGTATAATATTTCCAGTGGTGTAGGGCGTTGACATCCTGTGATGATGCAGCATGTCTCATTAAGAGCCACATCCATTGTTTTAGCATAGTGAGATGTTCTTCCACACTTGGCATGCATACTCAGCAACAGAGTAGCAAAGTGCAAGGGCAGATGTCTTTCCTGTGTCTGGTTGTGATCCGCAGATTGTGCCAGTCAACTTTTGTATTATATTGTTTCGAGCACCCACTTTTTGCTTGATATTCAAGCAGTGCTTCTTGTTGGTCAGAGCCCATTCCAGGGTAACTGCCAGGTATTTGGTAGGCATGTTTTAGAATCCTAAAATGGTGAATCGTAAATCAAATGGGGGGGGGGATTTTTTTTTTGATTAGTATATCAAAGACTTACAAAAAATTTCCCAAAAATTTCGGAAATGTAACTTAATTACTTACGAAATTCGTTAGTAGTTCTAAAGTAGGCAAAGCAGGGGAACAGGGCTGATACTGTTTTAAACACAGGCAAATCAAGGGGCAACATTTCCCTTGGTTTCCTTGCAGGGAGATATATAAAGCATTAATATATTATTATTATTAATATTATTAAAGGACAGGGTTCCTTTGCAGGGACACATATAATGCATTAATATATTATTATTATTAATATTATTAAATAAATGCCTAGGCCTACCTCTGGTGCAGGCCTTGCTAATCTGTAGAGTTCTCCTCACTCCATCTTTTTTTCCCCATTCAGTTTTACCATAGCAGTCTAGGACCTCCGTTGGAACTCTATGGCTTTTCTGGATTCTGAACTCTTCCTTCTCCTCTCCATGCTCTTTTCACTCCTGCTGCCCTTCTCTCAGCAGTTCTTATGTCCTCCTACTCTGTCCTTCTATCTAAACCCCTTCCTGGGTGTTTAAATCGCTTTTTTCGTCAGTCCTCCAGCCCCTCTAGGAGTGCCGATCTGGATCTCTCTATGGTTTCCGGCTCCTTTTACACTTCCCGGAGGAGGCCTTCCACTCTAATTAGGCTTCAAGCATGGAAAGGCCCCGATTTCACTGTGAGTTATGTCTGCAAAGCTATTTTGGAGGGGGAAATTTTCCTGTTTAATAATCTAACGAAATATTTAATAATCTAACGAAATTTTGGGCCCAGGGGGGTGCGTAAAAGAAAGTCCACTTCCGGGATTGGCCTTGCGATCCGTATAAACTTGAAAGGCCCATTACATACTAATCACTTACGATTTCTTTTAATTTCCGTTTCATTTTTTACATGCCTAGTATTTGGGTGTGCTGCAATGCTCCAGTGGGATTCCTTTCCAGGTAATCCTCAGAGCTCGAGATGCTTGTCTGTTCTTAAGATGGAAGGCACATGTTTGTGTTTTCGATAGATTTGGAATCAGCTGGTTTTCACTGTAATAGCCAGTAAGGGCACCTAGAGCTTTGGAGAGCTCCTGTTCAACCATTTCAAAGCTCCCTGTTTGGGTGGTGATGGTGTGATGGTCAACATAGATGAAACTCTCTATCCCTTCTGGCAGTGACTGATCATTTGTGTGTATGTTAAACATTGGTGGAGCAGGCACACTCCCCTGAGGCAGGCCATTCTTCTGTACCCAATTGTGTAAGTCAGAGAGATGCAACAAATGCAAATAGAGCCTTGAATTCTTTAAGGCAACAGCTGAGTCCTGAACTGCCCTCACACTCCTCCTCACATGCTACCCTGAATATATTGATTTTATATTGGTATGGAAAGGTTGAATCCTCATCCTTACCCTAGTGATTGTGCAGGTGAGAGGGAGATAGCATCCTTTGTCAGAGGACTTGGGCATTCAGGTAATCTACCCAACCTTTTATGTATACAATGTTTAAAAGTACTTGCCTTTGTCACATATATATTTTCAAGACCTTATGTGGGCTATCAGGAAGCATCTGGATGATCATTGGAAGAAGAAACATGGAATAATGTCTATCAGTCTCCCTCGGGGAAATCTGAGGTGATTTCTTAAAACAGGAAACCCGCATTGATTTATATCTGGTGATCACAAAAACAGACCTTTGTTCTAGAGCTTTGTTCTCTTTCCCTACATCTCACTGATGTCACCCTCCTGTTGACTTATGATTTGGCTTTAGCTTATAAAATGGGCAAGCAGTGGTCTATTACCAGTAGCAGACTGGGTTTAAAAATATTGGTTGCCAGAAGACAAAGGGGGCCATCCACAAAAGATCTGAGTGTATATAATGAAAACACCAGCTTCACATAACTTGAGTCAGAATTATTTTTTCATGGTTATTTGTTATTTTCTTAAATATCCTTGAAATATGTTTTTAATTAAAATATTAATGCAACATACATTTTAGATGCATATAGTCATAATAGTTTGGCTTCTATTATATTTTCAATCTATTAAAAAGTTATTGATGTTTTCAACATATTGTCAAATATTGAAGGAAGCCCACTCACCACCAGGCAATTTAACACCCTGACAGTCTCCCACCGTCTATCACTCCAGTAGGAGTAAACAAAGAGATGAAGAACAAGGGAAGAAATCTGATAAATAGATGGTTAAATGGATTCCTGATGGGGCCTTACAGTTGTGGAGCAATTCTAGCTGTGGATCAGATGAGGAATTGAAACAAAGCTGCACCAAACAGCCCACACACAAATTTGTCAACAATAATGTTCCATCAGTGTTGTTTCACCAGACTCCTAATCCCCTGGTAACGTGGTTTTGCATTTGGCTCCTTAGTTTATAATTGATCATTCATTATCCCCATCCCACAAGTCCTGGCACTTCCAGGGAGTTCACAGCTCAAATCTCCAGCACATGCCACAGAGTTAATGAACACACTGATGCTAAGCTAGCTAGCAAGCAAACTAAACTTTGGGAGCAGGTAGCTAGATAAGAGCATGCAATAAACATGTTCATGTTTTATGCACAGTATTTGCCAGTTGTCAGTAAAGTCAATCACAGCAACTTTTAGCATTTCAAATCTGCTGCATAATCAGGATGCATACTGAGCTGAAACACAAGCATAGGCATGCACACACATACCCTACTTATTAGTGTTTTGGAGTTGCTACATTTCACCAAAACCTCATGCTGGTTGAAAATTGGGACTCAGGCAATGATGGAACGTCTGTCATTCCAAAGAGAATGTGCCCTGGGGCACAGAAGGCTGCTAGTTAGTGTCATTAAAGTCAAGCGATTCCTGTACGCAGGAATGTTCTCGGGGATCTCTGGCATTACTATGAAAAATATATGGGTGTGTAGGCAGTTGTAGATATATGTGACTTCAGTAGGTGCTACAAAAGGGATTAAGAATTATCCACTCTACATCTAATCATCTGGGCAATGCTGTCACTCAGGCTGGTGTAACCAACTGCAATAGTTCATGGTTTCGCCACCATGGACCTCCTTCTCTACCAGACCATACCACAATATTATAGCTAAAATGCAGAATATCTGACAAAAAAATCAGCACATACTTTTAGCATCTGCTGTGAATCAAAGACTCGTTGAAATTGAGTAATAATGAACTGAAACACAGTCCCATTCAGAAAAGTAAAATAATACAAAGTGTTAGCCTTCTACACATATTGATACAGTATGTGTAAGCTGAGCTCATGTAAAATATTTTTGTTCCTATAGCTTATCACAGGGATATTTATATAATAATATTATTTTTCTGCTGAAATGCCCTGTTCAACTCACCGGGCAGGGCTGTTTCTGTGCGGGCACTCCCTCCACCCATCATCTTGTGGGTCTCCTCCTTCCCACAGTCCTCTGCACCTTTGTGTCATCTCGGGGTGCATGTTGGGCCCAGCAAATCAGGGTGAGCCATGCGGCTCGCTCTGATTGGCGACTAAGGGTGAACCTGAGTAAAGATCTTTTCACACATGTCCACCTGATAGGTATAAATCCCAGTGTGGCTGCTTCCTGAGCTCTCCCCACCCATCCTTTTCTGTTTATTATTGTATTGTTCTGTATTGATGCCTCTGTCTTAATTTGGGGGAGGTTGGCATAGGCTCTGGATCTGGTTCTGGCTTGCTTTTACCATCCAAGTGTCCAGTGGGGAACATGGTGGTGCAGGGTACCATTGGATGGGGACCAGCACCATACCCCTGAGGTAACTTGTGACATTTTTGATTGTTAGAGCCATGAGGATCCATTTGCAGGCTCCTATCTAGGTGTTGTTGAACTAGCAGCCGGACTGTCCAATGCTGTGATACAGGACTCATGTATGGCTGCCAATCCTGTTTCACCTGTAATTAAAAATCAACCTGTGGCTTTTGTTATCGCAAAGTAACTTTGTGTTGGATTGTTGCTCTTTGCTCATGAACACTGCACAACAATGATGGCAGTATGGGACCCCAGCTACAGGAAGATAGTTGCACACATCCCAGCGCAGTTTCCTGCTCTCCAACAACATAGAAATTGATCATTTTGGACAGACTACATTACTTAGCAGGTGGGTTTTTAGGGCATATTTTTATCATTGTATGGTTGGAGTCATGTGGTATAATAGTTTGAGTTATGGACTACAACTCTGGAGACCAGGGTTCAAATTAACAACAACAGCAGCAGCAACATATTTATAGACTGCCCTATCTCCCCAAAGGGACTTCGGGCAGTTTCCAACATATATGACAAACATTCAATGCCAACACACACACACATTATAACAAAATACATCCCTGCTCACCAATGAAATTCATTGTCACACTCTCTTAGCCTCAGAGGAAGGTAATGGCAAAACTCTTTTGAACAAATCTTGTCAAGAAAACCCAGAGATAGGTTCAACCTTATTCTTCAAGAAATGACTTCAAGGCACATAGCAACCACAATGGAGGGAACCAAATTCTGAATTACGCAATGGGGTCCTCCTGGGGGGACCACCATAGGGGTTCTATTGGGGGTCCTCCAGGATTCTATGCTGACTCTGGAACCTCAGGTGTTTGCAGTGGCTGGGAGGGCCTTTGCATAATTAAAGCTTGTGTGCCAGCTGTACCAGTCAGATCTGGCCACGGTGGTCCATGCTCTCAGATGGATTGCTGCAATGTGTTTGAAGACAGCTTGGAAACTACAACTAGTGCAAAGAATGACGGCCAGATTACTAACAGGAGCTGATTATAGGGGACATACAACCCACCTGTTAAAACAGCTCCGCTGGCTGCCTGTCCATTTCCAGGCCCAATTCAAAATGCAGTTATTACCTACAAACCCCTAAATGGTTTGGGTCCAGCCTATTTACATGACTATGGTTCTCCCTATGAATGTGCTTAGACCCTGGAGTCTGCTGAGGAGGCCCTTCTCATGGTCCCACCACCGTCACAAGCACAATTGGTGAGGACAAGGGAAAGGGCCTTCTTAGTGATAGCTCCCCGCCCCTGGAATGCCATCCCTAGGGAGATCAGACTAGCTCCCACACTAATGAATTTTAGGAAATAATTAAATATTTGATTATGGAAGCTAGCATTTGAGAATGACTGTTTACTGTGGTTTATTGTTTTAAGAAGGGTCAGGTTTGTAATCCTTTTAATCTCAGTATATGTTTTAGCTGTCATATACCTCCATGTCCATCAGTGATGGCCTTCTGAATTTTATTACTATGTTTATAGTGTTTTTGTGCTTTAATTATTGTGTGATTTAAATTTGATTTGGTTGTATGTTTACTATTACTACATTGTGTTTTTTCTGTTGTAAGCTGCCCCAAGTTCTTTTGGGAAAAGAAGGTGGGCTATAAATAAAGATGATGATGATTATTATTATTGATAATAAAAGTGAGTTATGATGGGACAAGTGCAATTTATACCATCGTAACCCACTAATAGAATACCAGCCTATGTCTTCTGCCCCAGCACCAGTTAAAAGTATAGGAGTATGTACCATATTCACCGCAGCAACCCTCATTTCTCTTTTAAATTATAATTTCTTACCAAAATTTTTTCAAGAACAATTTTAATAACTCTCAAATTGATATTGGGGATCGGATTGTGACAAAACACATCAAATGTCACCCAGGTCTTTGATTTCTCCCCCTCCCCAGAAACTCTTGGGAACAAAAGATGAACAGATTGTTCATGGCAGAGTATCTCATTATTACAAGCAAATTGACTTTCTTATTGACTACACCGAAAGGTTGTTCACTGGTTATAATTACTAGTTCTACCTAATTTTCCTTTATGGAAAAGATCTGTACTTACATCTGCTTGTGGTATTTTGATTAACCTGCTTTTGTGTCTCAGGAGACTATTTAGTGCTTTAAGAAACAGATACTCAATCCTAGATGAGCTTGTTTCATACAGGGGGATGTAATAGATTTTGCTACTCCTGGACATAACTAAAGATTGGGTGTGGGGATCAATGGATTCAACAGCCTTGACTAAAATGGCATTATCTCACCCCATGAGACTTAACGTCAAGAAAATATATACCTCCTCCTGCACATTAGCATATTTCTGAGAAATAAAAAGCACACAAAACCATGTTTCCTGGGACTAACAGGTCTGTGTCAGGACTTGCTGTCAGGTCCCAGATTTTTAAACCCACCTATTTGATCCACATTTTGACACTGTCTGAAAGCGCTCTTGGGCATGTCCTTTCCCTTTCTGGGGACCCATCCAGAGAGGGCTCATAACATGGTAGCTCCCATAGTTTTACTGGAGGTGTCCGAACAAAGTCTGCAGTAAAACCCAATTAATTCAAAACAAAGCAGGAAAACCCTGCTTTGTGCCAAATTAATTTGATGAACCATTAGACTTGGGTCTTCCTGGAAGACCTGGGTCTAATGGAGTACAGGCCCTGTGTGGATTGGGCCCAGAGGCCATGCCATGTTATTCCCAGACCCAATTCACACAGCCCTTTTGGGCTTTTTGGGCTCTATGAGCCTGGAAAACCCAGAGGGCACCAACCTCCTCACCAACCCTAACCCCCCCAAAAGGCCTTCAATTTTTTTAAAAAACACACCGGCCACCATGAAGGTCCTGCCAGAGTCCTCTTGGCACATAGAAATCATGCACCAGGAGAGGGGGCAGGAGGAAAAAAATTCCCTCCTGCCTCCCCTGGCCCATCATTTCAGGGCCTTAATGGAAGCTGGGTAAGTTCTTTTAATTTTTAAGGCCCTTTTGGGGAGGGGGTTTGGATGTCTATGTGCACTCCTGTAAAGTACCTGGAGTGCATCTTGACAGCCCATGGGGAAAGTGCACACTTTAGGGGTGTGTGTGGACTTAAACATGCACCTAAGCGAGTTTCTCAAGTCCATTTCAGCGGACTTTTAAGTGTTGTTTGGAAGCGTCCTTTATCAGAGAGTCTCCAGTTCGGTTGAGATTATTTGTCTTTCATTTTGCAGTCTCAAGTTTGAATGACATATGATACAGAGCGTCTCATTAAGCTATGCTATGAAACTTGTTTTGTTCCCCAACCACCAAAATAATGAATCAACACAATAATGTAGGATAACTATGGGAGACTGTTATTAATGTTACAATTTAACTTTTCTGTGACCTGCTAACCAATTTTAAAGGGCATGAACTTGCTGTGTAATAAGCTGAGACAGTGGCCATCTAATACCTACTCCTCAACTAACATGGGCAAGACACCCTGGATGCAACAAACTGTTGGTTCCAGAGTTATAGCTTAGGGAAACAGAAGGAGAATACAGACCCAAGTCTGGAGAATTTACTGAGAGCAAAATTCTCCCTGCTTCAAGACGATTTCTGTTCAACCTCACCTCTGTTGTTTCAGCTTCAGGTGAGGGTTCCCATTCCTGGCCTACACCACAAAGGGGTGCCTTAGGTGTACACCAAGATGTGAACTCATCCCTGCTTTCTCACATCATAGCCTATTTAAGACCTCTGCACATTAATTAGCCCATAAAGAAACAGTGTAAGGTAGGCAAAAACCCCCACCCCAACACCCTAGATAATAGAGGGGAGAGAAATTCCTACCCAGCCCCAAAGGTGACTCCATAAATACAGTGTTAGCAGACAGAAGTGAACACCAGGGCGGGGCCATCTGCCTATGCTGGCCCCACCCCTGCAAAAAGTCCTGACTGGGACTATTTCTACACCTCTCCTTTGTGGGAAGGGAGCAAGACACCCTCCCCCCACAGCAAGCTGGGCGGGGAACTCATAATATCTTTAACGCTAATTAATACATTTTTGCAAAAATGATGAAGCCTGCTTTATCCTTTTACTTGCTACTGTGTGTGATGGGATAGGACTGGTGGTTGCTCACCTTGTTTTTGGGTGTTCCAACCTCTCATATTTCCCACTACTTTCAAATGGAAGGGATTTTTTTTAAAGAATTGCCTCCTTTCCAAAGAAATCTAGCAGCTAGTAGTCATTCATAAACCATAGGCTTCATTATTATTTGTAATTTGATTTTTTGTTTTTTAGCTTGTTTCATTCAGTTGTATTCAGTATGTCCCATTAGCACCCATTTGCATATGCCTTGCTCTTACACAGTTCACACATGGGGAAAGGGAGACGTCTTAGTTCTGAATTTTATAGTCATCATGTACATTTGTTAATGTGAGGTTTCATCTCTTGGGTGAAATTGAGCTCTTCAGTAGATTACTATTATTATACATTTCTCCAAGATGTCCATCACAAAATACCCAGGGTCCATTTCATGGATTCTGACATAGATTAATTATACTTCAGGAAGAAGCCACTTGCTTCATCTACTCCCTATTTTAAGCCAATTACTGTAAAGGTGAAAGGTTTGTACTCATTAACATCAGCTAAATGAAACTTTATGTAGACGGCAGAGTGAGTTATTCTGCGGGGCATTCTCATCTTTCACACTCTGACACTAATCGTCCATATTACGCAAGATCTTCTCTTTCCCTCCTGGCAACCAATCACAATTGTGTTGGCTTTTCTACAAGTTTCCCAGATGCATTACATAGTCCATTGTCCATTTGTATTCCATGTTAGCCAGTACATGTCATTCTGAGACTATTTGCCCTTGCTGAACCTGAGATCTTCGTCAACAAGGATGATGGATAAAGTTTGCTTATGTAGTTCTGTGGTGAGCCAATTGAATCAGATGCCTGCAAAGGAGTGGCAGCCAACAAAATGAGCAATTTTAGTGATGCATGAACATATTTGACCACAATCCCATTTCAAGTTCACTATGTTTACAAATCCACTGGTGGCTTAATACCAAGGTCAAGAAGATAGAAAACTCAATGAACAAGGAGTGTGTTGATGGGCAGCTTGGATGGTGATGCAAGAAGAAAGCACCAGGGTAATGTCAATAGCGAATCCATATCCAATCAAAATACCTCCTTACACCACAGCAAAAATAGTAATTGTACTGTAGTACTATATGCACCAAGAGACTCAGCCTTCCTTTCATTTACTTTTGATTGGGATTAATCAACTTTCACAGAGTTCTTCTGGTTTCTTGCAAATAATGTAGAAGGAAGCAGAACTGACAGATTTTTGAATTCTATCTCTTTAGATATCTTACAGAGATCAGAATACACTTTATTGTAAACAAGTTGGGGAACTACAGTAGAGTCTAGATATTGGATCAAGGTTTTGAATCTCCACTGGCTGCTTCATTAGATAAATTATGCTAAAAATGATTCTACATAAGAAAATAAGTGGTGGGGCTAAAGTCACATGCTGATTTTTAAAAATTAAAAATTGTTTCTGTTGTAGTTTGGTTAGCTTTGAGGGATCTCAATGCAGGCAGAAGCGACTTTCTTCTTGGCCTTGTGAAACGATTTCTAGGCTTCTTCATGCTAGCTAACTGCTGGAAACAGTAAGCACTGCAGGACCACCAAGGCATTATTTTGGCTCAGCCGTAGTTATGTTCAAATTCAGATTGGTGCTTTATTTAATATTCATAAGCTGCAAATTGTCATTAGAAGTTTATTACCTATCCTAAGCCACTGCAGATAGGATGGATTATATAAATCTGATAAATAAACCAAATGCATGAATTCTGTACGTTAATTTCTATGGGTTTGCCCTTGACAAAATAAACTAACAACAGCTGCAAACAAGGGTGGTCTCTAGGTAACTGCATACTAATGGTATCATTAAAGGGGAAAAATGCTTGCTTTTTTGGCATTAATTTCAAAACCAGGAAGCAAAAGGGGAAACCAGAGAGATGGCAGTCTTATGATTTCTAGAGACATGATCTTACACTTTTGTTTCAGTGAAAAATATGTTTAACAAAATTAGAACATGCCAAAGTAAGTGTGAGGGTCTGGATGTATTGAGGGGACATGATTGATTTTAATAGTGATTGAAGGATCTGGGAGGGTGGTGTTGTGCTTTGGTACAGCTCTCATACTTAAAAGTGCACCAGTACTAAGACAGGGGACTGATTGCATACATGCTTAACCATGCAACCCTTAATTGGGCTTGAGGAAAGACAATGGGTGGTTTGGAAAGAACCATGTAATTATGGTAGCCCATGTAGTAATGGACCTTGTAATGCTACATTTACATAATACATGTACACCACCCGAAGCCTAACCTTGCCAAGACACAAGTGTGTGCTTTCCACCTATGCAACCTGTTACTGCCCCGTATCTGGCTCGCTCGCTCCTACCTCACCTTAGGATTGCCCTAACTAGAGCTAGGTTCGAGCAATTCGAGTTTATGGTGAGGGCCGGCAGATATGCTGCCACAGCCTATAGGGACAGAGTCTGTGTTTGCGGCCTACCAGAAGTCGAGGATCTAGTCCACATTTTGTTGATCTGTCCCATATATGCAGAGGAGAGGGAGAAATACCTTGGCCATTTACTATCCAAAAGGACATTCTGGCCCCCTACCTTTAAAATTAACTTCCTCCTCGCAGACTCAAACCTTCAAACGGTGTATAAGGTAGCTGATTACCTATTTAGAGCATATAAAAAGAGACAGCGGCACATGGAGTCTATTGGAGTCAACTGTGCAGGGGATGAGTTCCAGTAGGCGGCATGGAACAGGCCGCGGTACAGCGGTAATAAGCGTCACATCAACTGATCACCGGGCTTCTTAAGTATCCTATGCTAATAGTTCCTATGTGTTGACGCAAGACAATTGCAATAAGTTTCGTTTTTAATGTGTTACATTGTTTGCCTTATACATTAGGTACTGATTTTATCCTTATCTTGTATACTGCTGTTGGAGCTTTTATTTGAAATGACCTGACTGTTACTCAATAAACGTGACTGACTGACTGACTGACTGACCTATGCAACCATGAAGCCAACAGACAATTGAAAGTTACCTGGGAAGGCCAAGAGCTCGAACACTGCTCCCATCCTAAATATCTTGGTGTCACCTTAGACCAAACACTAACATTTAGGAATCACTCTATGAAGCCCAAGCACAAAGTAGCTGCATGCAATAACATCATGGGGTGCAGATCCTAAATTAATAAGAAAATCAGTCCTGGCCTAGTCTTACTCAACTGCTGAGTATACCTGCCCTGTTTGGCACAAGTCTGTCCACGTGAAGCAGGTGAATATAGCATTAAACAAAACAAGTAGAATCATCCCAGGATGTCTCAAACCTACAGCTTTTAATACACTATAAGCTAGCTGGCATTGCCCCCCTGATGTGCGATGGGAAATTGCTGCTAACTGTGAGAGAAAGCAGGTTGAAGACCGTGAAAGCCATCCACTGCATGGCTATTAGCCTCCCCCCAGTAGACTCAAATCAAGGAAAAAACTTTATGAGAACTACCGCTCCTCTTAATGTTCCCCCAGCAACAGAAAGAGTATCCCTCTGGGCAGCTAAACCAGGAAATCCCAGTTGGATGACCCCCCCACAAAGGTCTGCTACCAGGGGAAAAACATGAATGGGCCACTTGGAAGTCCCTGAACAGACTCAGAAGTGAGCAGATCAAAACACAACCTAACTAAAAGGTACTACCTAGAAGAATCCTCCATCTTGTGTGACTTGTGGAACAGAACAAACAACTCCGCATCTGTATGCTTGTCCACAATGCCCTGCCTCATGCATAGAGGAAGAATTGTTTAAAGCTACAGACAATGCTGTTGCCCGTTTTTGGTCTAAAATTATTTAGCCATTTGTGCTTCCTTTATTTTATCAGCTTTTTATTTATTTATTTATGCAATGCTTTTGACATTAAATAAATAAAAGCTATACAATGAACTCTCAGCCTTTTTTTTTTCAAGCCTAGTTTGTTTCCTTGGCAAGAAGGCAGAAGGAGACTTTATATCATGAAGACACTATCCCATCAGTTAAACAATCATGATAGTGGCAACATACTGAGATGATCGCCCTCACTATCACACCTTTCTATATTCACACAATTGTGCCAACTATCACACCTTTCTATATTCACACAATTCTCCAATCCATAGTCCCAAAGAGTTATATGAATATAGAGAGGTGTGATAGCAAGTTATACAGGAACAAAACAAATGTTATTTCATTACCTATTCAACACAGAATATGCGTGCAGACATTGCTGTGAAAAACCCAAGCATAAATTGTGGTTGGCATGCAGAGTGTTTTGGGTTGTTGGCTTTTTTTGGACAATTTCCTAATTGTCATATCCAACAGAAGCTGGAACATTTGTGACCATGATGCATGTGGTAGTACACTAAAGTACACAGATAGCATGGGGATACACATTGCCTTAATACATTGCCTTTCTGTATTGCTTCTTGCAGTTGAGCAATGGGTTGTCGGCCATTTGCATTGACCATTGATCTACATAAATTGCATTATGTTGGCATTCAGTATGGTTGTTCTGCTACATAATGCTACCAGTAGATATTTATATCATGCTACAGCAATGTAGAAACTTGGCCATATGGCTTGTGGTTCTTAGCTTAATGCAACTTATTAAAAATGGGTACAGTACCAATCCGTTGGTCAGTGGGGAACTTGAAGTTCATCAGATGCATGCTGTTTACTGGGTTAGGAGTATTTGCTCATTTAGATGGATGAGTATGTAAGTATACTATGGAAAAAAGATGAATAATTCTCAAGTTTGCTTTGAACTTAGTGAACATTTGTTTCAATCTGATTTCTGAACAAACATCTGAAAACCCTTCGAACTTAGGGATCAGAAGGTAGAAATAACTATGTTTTTGCTTGCCTTTTAATGATGATAATAATTGTAAGGAGGGCTACCTAACAAGCAATTCTCACATCCGCCCCCTCCCAACTCTTTGTGACCAGTAATTGCAGTTCGGATACCCTAATACAATATTTCAAAAACGGAGGTCAAAAGACAAGTTTACAATGAAGCAAAATATGTTTCCAGTTCCTTACAATTATTATTACATTTAAAATAGTCTGTTTGGAAACACAGGTCTGCCATAACACTGGAGCTTTGGGGGCATGAAAAAGTGGTAATGGGTTCAGAGCACAAATGTGCTCCCAAAAATGCAAGTCTGCTTGGAAATAACTTGTTCCAAATACCGGTAGTTGGCTGCACTTTAATCACACTGACATCAAATACTGTATATAGCTGTGAATAAGTAAAACAAAAATGACCAAAATTGATCCCAAAAACTTTCGTTGACTGATGGGTCAGTGCTGTAAGGTTCATTACAAGTTGGAAAGATCTTAAAAGCACCCAGTAACAACAACACATACACATTACACATATACAAGTCTTAGCAGGATAATTAAGTTGATCTACTTTCATCTCAATCTTTTCTACCCATGTTTTAGTGTGACGGTCTGCCTTTTGAACTAGAAGGGGACGTTTTTATTATAAATTTTACTTTTTTTCAGGTATAGCTATATTTCTAATTAACATAAATGGCCTTGTGTTCTAATCTGTGTTTATATAGATGTTTAAATATCTATATAGTAAACTAGCAGTACCCGGCACGCGTTGCTGTGCCCTTTTTAGGAGATGCGAGAAAGTTCAATCATCCACGGTGTGCCCTCCTCTAAACTGTAGTTGGATGGAGTGTGGGTCATGGGGGGCATGGTGTGCCAAGTTGGGTCTTTATTGGTCTTGGTTCTGGGCCACAGTGGTCTGTGGGGAATGATGGGTTTTGAAGTACTACAAATCCCGTTTTCCATGGTGGTACTTCAAGTCCCATCATGCATGGTCGGGGCTCTGTGTGCCAAGGTAGGTTACTGTAAATTCAGGCCATACACAATGTCCCATGAGCTGTGGCCTAGTTAGGAACAGCAAGTTAATGAAGCCTTACTGTCAATTCAGAGCGTAAACAGCTTCCCAGTAAGTGAGGGCTAGTTAGGGAAATCAAGTTAATGAAGTCTTACTGTCAATTTAGAGCGTAAACAGCTTCCCAGTAAGTGAGGGCTAGTTAGGGAAATCTAGTTAACGAAGCCTTACTGTCAATTTTGGGCGTGGTCTGTGATTTTTAGGGGTGTAAATTTTCTGTGGGAAGTGAATTGGGTGTTTGTGTTGGGGATTGGCTCAGGCCTTTTCCTTATTCTGTTTTGGCAGTTTATTATGGATTGGAATTTTCATGTTGGCTGGCCAGTGCAGCAGTTATGCAAATCCGCCCTTATTGGCAGCCAATCATGTTGTTCAGAATGTAGAGGCTGGGTGAGTCTTTGGCTGCCCGGAGGATGCTGGTAAATGTAGTTTTATTTTTTTATTCGTTGTTTTGGGGGCCTTTTAGGTTGGGGGAGGTTTCTTTGCTACAAACGTACCTTGCTTGAGGCCTATTTCTGTTGGCAAGTATTGTGTTTCTGCGTTGTATGGTTTCTTTGTTTGAGGTATACATCATATGACGTGAACCCATTTATATAATAGATTGCAATGGCCTATGGCTCTTACCCAAAAGATTACGTAAAGATTACTCAGAGTACACACTGAATGTGTTAAAATGCACAATTTGATAAACTATCTTATTCAAAATGTTTAAAGCCAGAGAGAGAGAAAGTATAACATCCCTTATTAAAAGATCATTCTAGAACAACCAATTAATAATAGACAAGTGCATGGATCTGATTTTAGCTGGTCCATTTGGCCATTTCACTTATATGTTTTCTTCAGGTGCCTGAAATGGCAAGGGCTCAGCCGTCATGGATTCTCATCTGACAAGGGACCACATGGCAGCCAATCACAACTCCTCCTCTATTTGGCATCACAGTTGAATTGTTTTGATTTTCCCATATTTTCCTGATTTTTTTTGGGACTAACTAGAAATTGGAGACCTGGGGGATGGTGGGTGTGGTGCACATGTATGAGTTTGGGGGTTTGGACATGGAGAGTCACTTTTTAAACTTCTTTTTCTTCTTCCCTTCCTCTCCTTCAGAAAATACTTCTAAAAGATAATAATAATTAATAATAGTAATCCCAGTGAACAAAAAGAGAATTCTACATCTCCTCTAAATTAAAAAGTAGAAACAGCTTTAAGGAAGCAAAAACCAGGCAGAAAGGAGATTGCAGGCAGTAGAGAAAAGAGAGGGGACTTTTAAGATAGTCCAGGGAGGATAGCACCACTGAGCTTAAGTCATCACTCTTTCTTCCCTGGGTTTCCTTAAAATGCCTTCGCTGCCTGGCATGCTGGTAGTGGTGCTGGCAAAAGTGTGCATGCCTGCCTCTACTCTAGAGTAGAAACAGCTCTAAAAAGCATTAAACTCGGTCTTCTCTGCAAACAAGGTAAAGGATTCAGAAAAAGTGGTATCTCAACTCTGATGCTTTATTAAATCCAGGTCTTAGTAAGGGATATGGAAGGAGAGCCTGTGGGAAAGTCCTCCGCATAACGGACTGGATAGGGTGCTTTCTTAACCATACTGCTGATGCCCAGGTTCCCTTGAAGGTAAGAAAGGAAAGGCTTCCAAGGAAAGGGGAGCCTCGTAAGTTCCCCATTGCTGCCAATGGGCTGAAAAGACCCGCTTTTTCAGATGCAGAATGAAAACGCCCATTCAGCAGCATGCCCGTTTTCAGGAGGCGCTGGAAAATGGACACGAGGGGATTCCAATATCCAGAAAGCAGAAACGGCTAGTGATTCACCCAAAATGCACAAGTCTAGTTAATAGCAAAGGAAAATTATTATTAATAATAATAATATTAATAATCTTGATGGGAGAGAAGATAAACATAGTTGATTCCTGTAGAGGAAATCCTACAGACTGAGGGCAGCCTCCAATTTTTTTTCGGTGTTATTTGTAAGATTGAGAGAAAGCCTTCTCCTAAGGAGTAAGTCTGTATCCAGTCCAATATTGTACATCAAGTTTTTGTAGGTAAAAAAAAGAGTTACTCAAAAAAAGATTTTAGCATTTCTTTTCTTTATATCTTTTGGACTGATAAATACTTTATCTGTACACACTATATCTTAGATTATGTTTACTGGTCTGAGAGATCAACATTTATTTATTTTGTCCTCTCTATTTTGTTACATAAGATCAGTTTGTTTTAGGCTGGTACAGTTCAAATGAATGAGAAGATTGATAGAGCCTTAATTTATGAGGTAGGAATGGAACAGTCCGAACCTTATAAAGCTTCTTATTTGGTTTCTGTGTCTTTTGATGCTTATTTTTTGTTTATGGGAAAAATCCAGATTTCTGTTCTGTCAAAATCATCCCGGTGGATTCCACAACACAGAAAGCTCTTAAAGAATTACAATCCTATATAAGCTCAAGTAATAGCTCCTATATCAGCAGAATAATGTTCTTATTAGATGGTAAATTATTTTTCTAGTCAACTGATCCTAATTTCTTCTTTACTCTTAATTCTCTTCTTTTTCAGAGAAGGGGGGTTATTATAGCAGAGGGATAGAAATACTCAATTCTTTCATTCTTGCCTGCAACAATTAAGAAGTTTTCTTCCCACTAGGTGAGATTTCAAGCCTTTTGGACACTGATGACTTTTTTTAAATACATTTTGGGACTTGGGAGCTTGCAGGCCACTACACCACACTGGATCTCCATATGTGGCCTAAAGCAGTGTTTCCCAACCAGTGTGCCATGGCACACTAGTGTGCCGTGAGCAATCATCAGGTGTGCTGTGGAAAATTGGAATCTCCAGTACATTTTCTTCCCCCTCCTGCCAAATCTTTTTTCTTCTCCACTCGGGTTCCCTTCTTCCCAGTCTTGCTCTGCTTGCTTTGCCTCGCTTTGCTCATGCTGCCGCTTCTGTGGGAGGGGGGAGGGAGGAACACATGACCTGTTTGGGCACTACTGCGCAGACTCACCCCACGCCTTCCTACCCTCCACAGTGCTCTCTGGATATAGGTGAACTACAACTCCAAAACTCAAGGGCAATGCCCACCAAACTCTTATAGTATTTTCTCTTGGTTATGGGAGTTCTGTGTGGGAAGTTTGATTCCATTCCATCATTGGTGGAGTTCAGAATGCTCTTTGATTGCAGGTGAACTATAACTCCCAGCTGTTGAGCAAGACCTTTGTGTGTGTCTTTCTGCCATTCCTGCCAGGATATCTATGTTGTGTTCATCGAAACAGGCCCAGGTTTCACACTGAGTGTATAAATACATTTAAAAACATATTAACTATATGTATTACTGTGTTAGAGTGTCATTTTGTGTCATTTTGGTTGGTGGTGTGCCTCAGGATTTTGTAAATGTAAAAAATGTGCCGCAGCTCAAAAAAATGTTGAAAAACACTGGCCTAAAGGATTGAAATTTACTTAATGTTATTACCATATGTGGTGGACATATGAAAAAGCCAACCAAAATTGGATACAAATAGGCATGTTGATGAAAAACATTGTAAAGATTAATATTCAATGAAAATACGAACTGCTTCTTTTGGGAATGTAAGATGCAAGGTTAATATAATAATAATATACTTTATTTATATTCCATTCTATCTTTATGAGGGGACTCAGGGTGGATTACAGAACACATACATGGCAAACATTTAATGCCATTATACAATTAACAAGGACAAACAATACATAAACAGGCTTTCCCATCTTTCCCATCTTTTCTCATCTTCAGCATCTAGAGGTTGTGCTCAACTCTGTACATAGGATGGTTCTGTCGCTCCATCTTCCATGCAGAGGATCTTTGTTCATAGACATCCTCCTGATCAAATCGCCTGCTTGTTCTTTATGGCAGCTATTTTTACATCCCCTCTAATAGTGGTACCTATTTATCTACTCACATTACTGTTTTCGATCTGCTAGGTGGACAGGTCACCCCAGGTCTGATGGTGGGAGCTCACCCCACCTGGGCTTGAACTGCAAACGTTTTGATCGGTAAATTTCTCTATAGTTGGCAGTTTAACCTGCTGTGCTACAATTGGAGAAAACCTATAGAATGTTTATTCACTATATGACAACAGCAGCAGGGCTGTTGTATGTGCAAAGGTGGAAGAATTCAGCCATTGAAGCATGGTTGGTGAAACTGATAGACATAGCAGAAATGGAGTAAGTGTCTTGTTTGAGCAGATAAACATCATTAATATCATTTCTTAAATATTGGGAACTTCTTATGGACTTTTTATGTAAAAAGTTTTGATGCTTAGAGAGAATTGATTATAGGGGGGGAAAAGAAAACATGTTAAATTCAAACAGTGAGATGTGAATAATTATATAGCTCATTAATGTCTTTTTCTTCTCTCCCTCTTCTCAACACTCTTGTATTGCTTTCTCTTTTCTTTCCTGTATTTTTTCTCTCTAGTGTGATGTTAAAAAGATCAATTTAAAAATCTAAAAGAAAAGTCTTAACCTTTTGCTGAATGGACAATAAAGAGGAAAAGAACCACTCTGATTTCCCCGGGGAGGGAGTTTTGATGCAAGGGAACAACTGCAGAGAACACCTTCTCCCACATTCCCACCATCCGTGACTGTGAAGAGGATAGAGAGAAGTCCTCCTAAATACTTTAGAGCTTGGAAAGGCTTATGTGGGAAGATAAGGTATTTCAAACACACCTTTCCTTGCATATGTGCATACACATCCTTTTTATACTACCCAATAGCTGACCAAGTATCTCAGAATATTCTTAACCAGCTATTATTTCCATGGAAAATACGATCTGATTATCATACATGCACAGTGCACACACCTTGTTCCAATATGTACTTAATATTATTCATAGAGCCTGAATGTTGGAGGACGGTATTTATCAGCCTGCTAATATTTCCTGTGGATACCCTCCAAAATGGAGAAATTGAGCTGAACTTACTGCCACATTTACAATTTAGTGAAGGGAGGGGGCAATACCTGTCATCTTTCCCCTTCCTTTTACTGCTTTTACTGTTTTGTGATGATCAGTTTCACATGACTGTTATTTAACCCAGACCCCAAATAATCCTCCATATGTCCAGATGGGGAAACCAAGGGAATGTAATGGTAATAAGGAGCACTTATCTGTGGTATATACATTTTAATATCATTTCCTTCACTCTTGACGACAGTGTCAGCTAATTGGAAACGTGTATCAGCTCATGGAGTCTGTGATCCATTAGAGAAGGTAAGAAAACACTTGGTTCACTTAATCATGCTTGGCTTTATTGCAGGTACACTCACATGCAGCTAAGTCCAGCAATTAAGTGCAGCAAGTAAGCATGGCAATTAAAACAGACAAGACAAGAGAAGGACAGGTGATAATAATGAATGTCTCAAGACCTGGGCTAGATCAAACCTCTGGAAACACTATCCTTACCCTCAAAGAGATCTGAACCAAAGTAATACTTAAAAACATGATCTGTCCTGTGTTCCATGACATTTCTCCAAAAGTTCTAATGCATTTCTTTGTGGTCTTTAAGAAGCTTATAGCTCATCTTTCTCATGAACTAGGCTATGATGACAAGAACTTTGCAACTGAATAGAGCTTGATCAGCTGTTGTGGTGGAGAACAAAGAGCCAGATGGTCTTCAGCCCATCTATCATATACACCTATACAGTGACCATCATCTAGGCTGGCCACCAAATGAAGGATGGGGGAAGTATTATTCTCAAACCATCTCTTAAATTTACTCAACAGATGTCTCAAAAATTCAGCCACTATCAATAACTTGAATTTTTTAACCTTTCCAGAGAAGAATAAAAACTTTGCAAGCTGTGTTCCATAAATTTCCAAGTAACTTATTGCCATGCTTTGCCACAGTGAAGCATTCACTACTCACACACTCAGGGAGTCCTCTTCTGGCTGTATAAACCAGGAAAGGTAAGGGTCCAGTGTCTATATGGAGGCTCTCACTTATCCAAGGATTCTGTATACAGTCTCAGAGACACATGTTCAATAAACAAATTACCAAGCACCATCTGAATTTGGTCAAGATAGCAAAAGTTATAAATGAAGAAGAACACACAATCTAGTAAAAGCTACAACAGTTTGCTTTTGCCCGAGTCTATGAGGACGATTCTATTTTCTCCTGTTTCATTTCCCCAGTGAGTTAATTGGGTACAAACTACTTTTGCTGTGAGTTAATTGGGTACAAACTACTTTTACTTTCCTGACTTGTAGTAAGCAGAGAGAGAAAAAAGGCAAAAGCGGGGTTAAAAACTGGGATGTTTTAAAAGCAGATGAAAAACGTGAGATGACAGGATGAATTAGTAGTTTGCCAATTTGGACGGTTGGACAGAATAGGATTACAATACTACCATATTTACTTTAGTCTATACTAATGCACCACCAAATCTAACGTGCACCTGTTTTCAAAACCCTGAAACCCAAACAGTATTTGTTGCCAAATGTAATGTGCAGCAGCAAAACATACATTCTTTGTAATTTGGCTTTAAAAGGTGTGCATTACACTGATTGGCTACTTTGAAGTTTCTTTAAAAACAAAAATGTGAGAAAACCAAAGCTTCCAGCAATGGAAAGGAAAACTTTGGGTGCATCTATGCTATAGAATGAATCCACTTTAATTGTCTTAGTTCAATGCTATGGAATCATGGAGACTGTAGTTTTACAAGGTCTTGAGTTTTCTCTGCCAAAGAATGCTGATGCCTCACCAACCTACAAATCCCAGGAATGCATAGCATTACATGGCAATTAAATTAGAGATGATGTTCCTCAAATAGGAGCTTTAGGGGCTCCTGAAGCAGCTTCTCCTTTTACTTTGGCTCACTTTTACTTTTACTTACAGCATCACATGAATCTATTTTGTTGTTGTTTTTGTTGTTTATTTGTTCAGTTGCTTCCGACTCTTCTTGACCTCATGGACCAGCCCACGCCAGAGCTCCCTGTCAGCCGTCACCACCCTCAGCTCCTTCTGGGTCAAGCTAGTCACTTTTAGGATACCATCCATCCATCTAGCCCTTGGTCGGCCCCTCTTCCCCTTTCCTTCTATTTTTCCCAGCATCACTGTCTTCTATAAGTTTTCCTGTCTTCTCATGATGTGGACAAAGTACTTCATCTTTGCCTCTAATATCCTTTCCTCCAATGAGCAGTCAGGCTTTATTTCCTGGAGTATGGACTGGTTGGATCTTGCATGAATCTAATGTGCACCCTAATTTTGGCAAGGTCATTTAGCCGAAAAAGGTGAACATTAGATTTGAGTAAATGGGGCAATTCAGTCTCCCCATTATGGCTGAAGACTCGGGGATTCAACGGGCCTGGACCAAGGTGGGCAAAAGTGTCAGTTTTACTTTCTCTTGTTTCCAAATGCTTTAAATTTAAGGTTCTTTTATTGGAACAAGTTCTCATCCAAAAAAATGAGATGTTGAATGTTCTCACCTGTAAGAATCCTACAGAGTTAATGATGCTTCTAGTGGACATATGTTGAAATCAGAAAGTTTTCCAGTCACTGGGTTTATGAGGCAGTTTGTGAATTTTCACACACACACACACACACACACACACATATATATATATATATATATATATATAGAGAGAGAGAGAGAGAGAGAGAGAGAGATATTTTCTACACTGATTACTATCAGTGTCACACTATTTCCTGAGGGGTTTTAAAGCGCAATTCATTCCACTCCCAAGTTCTCACAAAAGCTTCCTTGGAAATAAGCCAGGATCATGTATCTCAGCTGTCGCTCTCCCTCCCTTCAACCATTTGCTTCAGTACTTTAACACTGAGATAGTGTTTCTTAGCATGATAGACTTCCAGTTACAGGCTCTTTTTCTTTCTGCCAAATGAGGCATTCATGACTTCTGGCAGCAAATGCTCTTTAAGATAAGGTTAGCTGCATTCATTTTCTTGACTTTCTTCCATTTGTTTAGAGGAGATGTGTGTACTGTGACTGAGTATGTCCTGCAAAGAAAGTATAGGTATTACAGAGCTATGTGAGAATCATCCTCCTCATGTTAACCTTATTCTTCCTTTATCTTGGACTGGGATTCTCAATGTAGCTTGCAGGAAAATTACAACAATGCTGCTATGAGGGTTGGAACTTTAATAGTGGCAAGGCAACACTGCTGTAAAGGCACCACGCAACAAAACCAAATAATATCACATACGACACGTTAGTTACATACCTTTCTTACTCTGAGAAAAACATTCGCCCTTCCCATGTCATGTGCATGTGGAGTGATGCGAAGAACTGAGTCTCGCATTCGTTTGCAGTCTAAAATAAGTGTTGCCATGATGTTTTTGAAACAACAATGGAATTGGATGAAGATTGAATGTGCCAGAGGTTGTACAGCATGACAGTCAAGGTCTTCAAGAGGCTTGCGGGAAATCTGCATTGCCTTACAGAACAGTGGCAAGGTGGGTAAAAGCCTTCAACAAAGGACGCCAAAATGTGGCAGATATACATCAGCCAGCTTGTCTTAGTGTCAGCAAAGTGGAAGTGAATGCTGTGGCTGATTTGCTCAATCAATGGGGCTGGGAAGTGCTGTACCATCCACCATACTCCCCAGATTTAAGCCCTTGTGACTTTAACTTAATTCCTAAGATGAAGGAACCACTTTGTGGCATTCGTTTCAGAACTGTACCAGAGATTTTTGTGGCAGTAGACTGCTCAATTCAAACTATCAACAGAACAGGCACTGCAACAGGCGTCCTACGACTTCCACATCATTGGAAATGGGTTATACACAATGCTGGTGACTATATTGAAGGACTGTAAAACTTGGTGGCATGTATCACTTTTGTATTATATGTAAATAAATAGTTGCCACTATTAAAGTTCCACCCCTCGTATTTTACACTGGGGACGTCATTTCTCTATGCCATTGTGTATAATGCAACTGGAGCATCCATGGATTTTGGTGTCCAGAGAGAGTCCTGGAACCAAGCTCCAGCAGTTACAGAGGTACAACTGTATTATTTATAACCAAGATTGAAAGCAGTGTGTGCAAGTTTGTGTTTCTGGGTGCATGTTTTCAAGTCACCTGTAGACTTAGGACCTCATCACTTGGGGCTTTTGCCCTATCATATCAGAACTACAGGGGTACAGACGGGGGAGGGGGATTACATTGACAAACTTAACTAAAAACAGGTTTGACTTGTGTTGAGGTCCTTAGTGTAACTGCATGAAAGCCATCTACCTTAATAGCCAGCAACCACATCGAGCAATGGAGATCTATTCTACTGTCAATCAGAGTTCAAGAAGATGACATTTTACTCTCAAAGCCATAAACAATCAGAAATTATAACAATTTCTTGTTCTGACACGAACTGCTCATGGGAGTGTATAGAAACATCATCATGTTGTCTCCTAGTTGCTAGCAGAACAGACCTTTCATCACATAGAGTGGCTGCGGGCTTTTAAGGTGGGTTTGTGGGTCTGGCCAGTACACTTTACTTAGTTATGCATTCACAAATAAAGACTCTATCACATGAAGCTGCTAATTCACAGGAATCACTTATAGTGACAACATACCAGCATGAGCACTCTCACTATCACTTGTCTCTGCATTCACACAAATGTGTCAATTCACTAATCCATGGCCCCACACTCATACTTCAACATAACCTCATAAACTCTGCCTTCCTGGACTTCTGCTGTGATGGAATAATGAGAAATAATTATAAAGCCATTTTTGCCATTTCAGTTATGGCTAATTTATTTTAAAATGTCACTTTGGTGCCAATATGCTGGAACAGAAGCAGAAGGGCCTAATTGCACCACATAGATCAGTGTTTTCCAACCTTTTTTGAGCCGCGGCACATTTTTTACATTTACAAAATCCTGGGGCACACCACTAACCAAAATGACACAAAATGACACTCTAGCACAGTAATACATATAGTTAATATGTTTTAAAATGTATTTATACACTCAGTGTGAAACCTGGGCCTGTTTTGATGAATACAACATAGATATCCTGGCAGGAATGGCAGAAAGACACACACGAAGGTCTTGCTCAACAGCTGGGAGTTATAGTTCACCCGCAGTCAAAGAGCATTCTGAACTCCACCAATGATGGAATGGAATCAAACTTCCCACACAGAACTACCATAGCCAAGAGAAAATACTATAAGAGTTTGGTGGGCATTGACCTTGAGTTTTAGAGTTGTAGTTCACCTATATCCAGAGAGCACTGTGGAGGGGAGGGAGGAAGACATGGGGTGAGTCTGCGCAGTAGCACCCGCACGGGTCACGTCTTCCCCCCTCCCCCCTCCCGCAGAAGCGGCAGTGTGAGGAAAGCGAAGCAAAGCGAGCAGAGCGAGGTTGGGAAGAAGGGAGCCCGAGTGGAGAAGAAAAAGTGTTCGGCAGGAGGAGGAAGAAAGGGTATTGTAGGTTCCAATTTCCCACTGCACACCTGATGATCGCTCACGGCACACTGGTTGGGAAACACTGACATAGATGATGGGAACATGGTGTAATTGACAGTTATTGATGGACTTACCCATCAATTGTAAAGGATAGATGGGGAGGAGGCAGTCTGGCAATGAGATGCTCATGCTGTCATGTTTCAATGTCAGTTTGCATCCTTCATGCAATAGAGTCCTAGGTAGGCAATTTTGGATTTTAAAAATCCACAAGGGAATGTGTAAACAGAATCTAGAAATGTAGACATGAAGATTCCACACATTTTCTGATCAATCCAAAGACTTGTTGAGAACCTTTCAACAAACACATTATGAATCCAAAATGTGCCTGCACAGAGTGTAACTCAATAGTCTGTGGAGCAAGCTGAGAAATGGCTACGAAACATACTGGGAAAATAATACCCTCTCCTTTCTTTGTCTGCTGATGACATTAGATCGTCTGCAGTCCAAATAGTGGAAGTACCATTCTGGGAACAGCTTGTAGAGCAAAGTCTGCATTTCTCTAGTATGCACTTGAAGAAGATTAATGAGCTCCACTAAGATGCCAAGTCAATCTGTTCCTCCCTGTCAATCAAGTCCTATAGAATGAGAATGTCAGTCTCACTTGATGTGTTTTAAGGAGCACATGAAGCAAAATAAATAAATAATTTTGCCTGGAAAAAATAGTTTAATTAAACTGCTATTCCAAATGAGCATTACGTACCATTCGAAAAATGTCTGTCAAGGCTGATTATAACCATCCTCCCAGGATATCTGAGTTTATTTGAGAGGCCATGGGCATGATTGAATGAAACAACCATATGGGCGAGCAGAATATTTTAAAATATTTATGAAATCACATCCCTGAGGGCAGGAGCATCAAAGAACTGGAACCAGGGTGATCAGCCAGCCAGCATTTTCCTGACCTAGACAGTAAAAAGTGTCTTCTGTCAGGTAAGCAGAACTGAAAAACAAACCTCTAGTTTTTGGCAGACTATAACCCCAATCAATAAATTTGAGGAAGATCCATCTGTCAAGCTCAGTCTTGTTGCAGTTCTTATTTTTTCCCCCACCATATAGGAAAATACCCTCTTATTTCCTGGTTCTTCTGTATGAGTTTTTTCCCCACATAGAAATTCATGTGTATTTGGAGGCATTATTCCAAACTATACATTAGTATTTGAATACATTCATTAGATATGGTTTAGCATCTGACACTCTTTTACTAGTACAAATAGACTTGAACAATTAGGGGAAAAAAGTCAAGAAATAAAATGCTGATTGTTGAACATTAAGAAAACAAAAGTAATGGTCATGGAGAATTTGCATAAATTCAATGCAGTCAATGAGGAAATTAAAATGGTTAAAAGTTTTCCCATATCTTTGACCTATCATCAATCAGAATGGAGATTGAAGTTAAGCAATTAGACGATTGGACTGGGAAGGACAGTTGTGAAAGCACTAGACAAGTGTAAGGATATATAACTGAACATGCGATTGCCTATGCCATTGTATTTCCCAACATTACGTTTGGGTGCCAGAGCTGGACACAAAGAAAGCTGACAGAAAGAAAATCAACTCATTTGTGGTGATGGGGAAAAGTTCTGTAGATTTATTTATTTATTTATTTACTTCACTTATACCCCGCAACCATCTCCCAAAGGGGACTCAGTGCGGCTTACATTAGGCCGAGCCCAACAGCATATAATAACAACATAACAGTAATTATAAAACAATACCATCAATAAAACTCAAACATAAGCAATAACACACAGTTTAAAAACCATTTCAGGTGGGCGAAATATGAATATTAAAATTTTAAAATAAATAACACGGGATGCAGACAGAGGTAGATTATATATAACAGGAAGGTTTCGGGACAATGTAGAGCAGACATCCAACCTATAATTAAAGTGCTTCTGAGGATTTTTGCAAGGATTGAACACAGCAGGGCATCATTTACTTTATTCAGGGAAGGCACATTTGAACAGCTACGTCTTCAGGCTTGTCTAATCTCCTTGGGGAACGCATTCCAGAGTCGGGGGGCCACTACAGAGAAGGCCCCCTGCCTCATCCCCACCAAACGCACCTGTGAAGGTGGTGGGAGTGAGAGTAGGGCCTCTCCAGATGATCGGAGAGATCGCCTGGGTTCGTAGACTGAAATGCAGTCACTTAGATACTGCGGATTTTTAAAAGTGTTAACCAATGGATCCTAGAACAAATTAAGCCAGTACTCTCCCTAGAAGCCAAGATGATTAAATTGAGTATCTTGCACTTCCGCCACATTATGAGTAGGCATGACTCACTAGGAAAGGCAATAATGTTTGGTAAGGTAAAAGACGGTAGGAAACAAGGAGATTTCAAATGTGCAGACTCAGTCAAGGAAATGACTGCTACCCCGAGTTTGCAGAATCCCAGCCGGTTGAATGATGATTGGGTGACTTGGGTGTCTCTCCCAACAACAGGTATCTATCTATCTATCTATCTTATTTACTTACAGTATTTATATTCCGCCCTTCTCACCCCACAGGGGACTCAGGTCAGATTACAATACACATATACATGGCAAACATTCAATGCCATAGACAGACACAGAGGCAGTTTAACAATCTAGCTTTCTGGCTTAATGAGGGGATGCTTGATTCCGGCCACAGGGGGAGCTGCTGCTTCACCGTCCACTCGTGACACCGAGTCCTTGATGGAGTACTTCCTCATTCTTACACATGCTGCTGAAAGGTTTTATGGTGTCATAAATTAGTTAAATTAGCCTCCCCACTTAAAGCGGTACCTAAATTTCCTACTTGACTGATGCAACTGTCTTTCAGGCTGCATAGGTCAACAGAAAGCTAGACTACTAATGGCTGGGAGTTCATTCCACCTGGACTGGCTTCGAACTCATGACCTCTTGGTCAGTAGTGATTTAAAGCATCTGGCTAATAACTATCTGCACCACAGCCCAGTCTTTATGCCTCTTTTACACATTTGCTACTAGAGCAAGGAACTTTAGACAGTCAAAGTTCAACTTCCATGATTCCATAGCAGTTAATCATTTAAACTGCATTAAATCTATAGTGCAGTGAAAGTGTCCTGTTGCAGATCTTAGAGCTCAGGAAGGCTCTAATTGAGACATACCTTTTTTTCAGAAAGTCTGAACCTAAGCCATTTAGGCCCAAGCCCTGTACCAGTAGAACATTGGTCAAGTTATCCTGACAGAATGGGGGAATACAAGCTCCAGAGGACAATGTAGTCTCTTCTCTTCAACTCTTAGTAGCTACCAAGGGCCCTTCCATACAGTCATATAACCCAGAACATCAAGGCAGAAAATCCTACAATATCTGCTTTGAACTGGGTTATCTGAGTCCACACTGACATATATTCCAATTAAAGCCAGAAAATGTGAGATTTTATTCAGCTGTGAGGAAGGGGCCTAAGTCCTGGGGCGCAGAAACAGACTCTGCTGATGAGCTTAAAGGAGCATCTGGCTGACCATGGATAGACAGACACAATATGAAGAAGGTGTCTCTTTTTTATTTTGTTTATGATGAGATGCAATTATAATTGGTACTACTAGGGATGGAGGAAAAATACCTCTTTTAATTGACCGTTTTGCATCATAAACACTCCAAGGGTTGAAATGCTGCTGTTTTGTAGCTTGCCTTTGGGTTTGCAGGCACATTGAATGTGATAACTTAGAACAGACAACTCAGCCTGTCTCTGAAGAGGTAATCAGCATAATGCTAAATGCTTAAAATAAACTTCTCCTGCCTTTCATAGGTTCTGTCCCCCTTGGTTATAATTTGGCTTAGTTGGTTACTGAAGCATCGTTCCAAGAAAGTGCATAGTAAAAAGAGTTGCATGTCATTTAAGTGACAGATTGGTGTGTTTTTCTAACCTTGGAAAACTCTTACGAACCCACCCCAAATAGATAGTTATCACGAACACTTTTTGAACCTTAAAAATATTATTAAATCCATTTTCAGTGGGATGGTTTTTGGTTATCCATTATTTGGTTGTTTAGATAAGCCCTGTCATTCAGCTCAGACCTGCTGGAGCTTTATCAATTTCAGAACAGATAGGTTGTTTAACTACCTTAACTTAAATAGCTATTTCTTGGACAATGTAAACATGTGTTGTTTGCAACTGAGTTCTCAAGCCAGTTCTCATCAGTACAGCAGTTTTCTCATTAGCATTTTCGTGTTCAAGTTCATCAATTCTTCATCACCTTTATCCTCCATAATGCAGTTTTCCAGATTCAGTTTTTAGGATGGTGTCTTCAGCCTTGTCAGACCTTAATAGGCCCCAGCCAGACCCCAAACATACAATTAATTCAATCCATGAATTACATTGTCACTGACTGCTAACTTATAACCGACAGATTTCCTAAAAATAATAACAAATATGCATTAGAAGTGTATGCATTCCTTAAGATAATTCCCATGGCCGCCACCACTCCATGGATGTAGGCAGATATTTTGTTCCAGTTGAACATGATAATTCTAGAAGATTTCATTTTCATCCAGGACAGGTTTTGGTAACATTAAGAGGTTTTTATTGCCTCAACTGTAAGGGTAGTTAGTTAGAGTTAATGTATATCTCATGATATGGGGCCCCCTTTTCAGACTCTGAAGTCCCCCAAAAGCTCCAGACCTCTCAAAAATTATAAGGAAGTCATTGAGTTTACTTCTCTTCCCCTGAAAACCAACCTAAAGATAGTAGTTGCTTCCCTAACTGCCCAGAGTCCTTTGAGCACCCAAAGGGAAACCAAATGGGTAAAAATATGCCAAAAGGTTATATAGTAATGCACTTATCTCATTCACTCACAAATTGCAGCCCAGGGATAAATTATGTAAGAGAGGGAGAGGAGGTGTGTGTGTGTGTGTGTGTGTGTGTGTGTGTGTGTCGTCCACACAGGTAGAAGCTGTTGAACAAAACTATAACAACAAGACCTGCCAGGCCATGTTAATTTATATGTCCATTAACAGCAAGCTCCATTGTTAAATCATCAACCACAAAAATGCTATTGTATGCCTAGCTTAGCTGTGTCCCACTCAGGCTGATAAGACATTCTCCAGACAATTGCAATTATGAGTAATTTGTAAGAGTAATAAGGGCTGCTTTTTATTACAGGCAATAAAATCAATTTTTCTTTCAATTATCTTTCTGGGCTACACTGTGTAACAGCTGCCCCTTGGCGAATGTAAGAGAGAAAAGTAATTTAATGTTTTGAGGACAAGGTCTCATTGGGTGGTGAAGGCTTCACCTTATTATTTTTTTTTTAAGGAGAGACAGAAGTAGAACCTCCCGGGCCCAATGTACAGTATGTTTGTCATGTCCAAGTCACATTGATGCTGGAGGGAAATGTCATTTGTGAGTAGCATGAAACTTATTGATTTCAAAGGGATTTACAAACTAATCCTATCTTTGTTTATTTAGAAATAAGTTCCTTGGAACTCAGTAGAATTTACTTTGAGTACATTCGCATGACATTCTTCTTCTTCTTCTTGGTTTTTCTTCACGAACGAAGATTCAGGAAGGACTCATCCCACGCTTTCTACAAGCCCGTTGATGACTAACAGGGCTTTTTTGGAAGTTGTATGTGTCCTTCAAGCCTGTGCAATGAATTTTTCTGGTGGAGCACAGCGTGCACAGAACTGGCCTTTAAACCAAAGGTTCATCTGCCGGGGCCTAGCAAGCTTGGACAGTGGCAGCGAGGTCCTCAGGTCGTAGGTTTGATCAGAGTTACCTTCTCTTAGATGGTTGACCTTACAGGTTAGACGGGCACCATTTAGTTGCTCCAGCAACTAAATTTATGTGGATCTGGGTCTATTCAGTTTCCAAGAGGAGATCCTAGTGGTAGAGTCATCACAGATTACGACATTAGCTGTGCTTGGAGCTGCCCTGCCTGACAGTTCAGAGATGAATAAGAATGTATCTTATCTCCCAATTGAACTATAAAGCCAGAGCCTATCACATGGGAAGAGTCCAAAGAGTTTTTGTAACATGACATTCATCTTTGCCATTGGGATCAGACACTATTCCAGCACCTCATGAGTTTCCTGTCTCATGGGTCATTTCAAATATGTTATCAAAAAGGTTGAGTTAAAAACCTTATATAGGAAGCAGCCTCTTTATCAAGCATACAAGGGAAGAATTGGTTTGCAGCCCTTTCCCATTTCACTCATTTTATTTATTTATTTATTTTTCAGTTTTGTACGCCGTCCTTCCCCGAAGGCTCAGGACAGCTCACAGAGAATATAAAAAAAAACACTTTAAAACAACAGAGAAAGTTTAAACTCAAACTAAAAACTATAAAACTATTTACAGCTGATTGTAGAGTTAAGGCTGTAAACCAATTGTTTTCAACCTGTGGGTCCCCAGGTGTTTTGGCCTTCAACTTCCAGAAATCCTAACATCTGGTAAACTGGCTGGGATTTCTGGGAACTGTAGGCCAAAACACCTAGGTACCCACAGGTTGAGAACCACTGCAACCCAGGCCTTCCTTCCAATTACAGAAAACCCATGGATTCAACGAGACTTGGGTAAGATTTCAATTCAGTTCAATTGTTATTACTTACTTAGTCGCCCTCCACCAGCAGTGCTTTGGGTGACTTACAACATAAAACCAATAAAACACTTTAAAAGAATTACAATTAAAACAGATTTGACATACAATTAGTAAGATTTGACTTACTATGAGCTTGTCTACACAGCCAAAATAGCTAGTGTGACAACCCCTTGTTGACCGGCCTCAGACTGGACAATCTTTCTCTGTCCAAACTGCTAACCCTAAATGCAAGGGGGCCTCGAAGTTACCTCAGCAACTTCTGTCTTATGGCAGGGTAGACTATCTCCCCCACTAACCATTGAATTGCAGAGACTTTAAATTTCTCAGTAACCACTTGACCACACTGCCACCTTTTGTCTGTCTGACCACTGACCTTGAGGGCCACCACCAATAAAAGAACTAACAGAGGTGTTTTTCTTTTAAGATGTAAATAATTTATTATGACACAAATGGGTACAAATCTTGATTGGTTTTATACTTCCTCAGAGGCACAAACTTATTCTGTTACACAAAACACAAATGGGTTATACTATAGGGTTCCCACTAACCCTCTATAAACCCCTGGACTCTTCCGTCTTTAACGAGGGTCTCTACACCCATAAAACTGGACTGCTCTCTTGCAGACCTTAAGACCAACTAAAGACTGAACTGTTCTCTTACAGTCCTTAAGACCAACTAACTCAAACAAACTCCTCCCCCCCTCTCATGGCAGTTGGCTTCCAACCGCTCTTCACCAACTGTAAAATTCATACCTTGAACATTCTAAAAGGCTCTGGCCCTGGTTGCTATGGCGACAGCTCTTCAGAGCTTCTGCCAAGCCTCCCTTCTGGCTCACCCACAGCAACAATTCATAGAATATTCCTTTGAACTACACAAAACAACATACATTTAACATATGTTATACAACATTTACACACAAATAATCGACATCATTACAGCTAGTTATTCCAGAGCCAGCCTGGAGGTATTCTGCACATACTGTGCCTGACCCACAATGGATCCTACATTGCCCAGATGAGCCAAAACTGATTTACCTTAGTTGTCTCAATTGCTGCTACCAGTCAATTCCTCCTTGTTCTCTGTGATCACATGAGCAATTCTTCTGATATTAGCAAGGGGTGATTGTGGTGAGCAGGTGCTCTCCTGGCCATCTGCAGTGGCGATGGTGACATGGGCCCAATGCATGCATAGCAGAGTTTGGACTGGCAAGGCTTTTTAGTCTCTTCCAATATTATGATTCAACTTTTCCCTGATAAGGGAAAGGGGATAGTGGTGGCAGGCACTTGTGGAGACAGTGGACTTCTCCACACCAGACCTGATCATGCTTTGACCAAAGTGCAAGGTTACTCCAAAGTTTTGCCAAATCTCCAACTTTCCATAGTATAAGTCCAAACCCATTCTTTCTTTTTTTTTGTAAAATATATCTTTATTAAGTTTTCAAAACAGTTAAAAGATAGAAAAAAGGAATACACAGGGTGTGCAGAATAAAACATACATAGTAACTGTGTACCATCTGGTGGTGGTCACAGTGAGAAACAGAAAAGATAAAGCTTAGTTTACAGCAGTGCATTGAAAGTGTTTGATCCACGAGGCGTTTTGTACTTATTCCATTAGGACCGTTCTATACATGTTCACATTTTGCTTATTTCACTCGTCTAGACTTTTCACCCGTGGTGGTATTTGGTTACCTGTAATTTAAGAGACAACGTGATTCTACTTTCTGCAATTACATTATATTCCATTTCTAACTACAGTCCATTTCTACAATTTATTATTTAGCTATACCCTAATACCAATTTAGAGCCAGTTCCAGGTTAAATTCTTTCTTACAATATTCCTGTACAGGCGTCCAATCGCCTTTTTCTTTTGGTGCTCTGCCTTCCTTTTTTTCCTTTAGGGCTTCAGTAAGCCATTCCATTTCAATGGTTTCCATTGTCCTTAATATCCTCACACTTGGAGGGAAACAGAAAGAGGATGCTCATATCTAACCTTCACCGCAATGCCAGTCGATGAGCTACTGGTGACTGGCACTGCTTGTTCACAGCAGTGATAGCAACTTCCCCCTTGAAAATTCCCTGCAAGAGCTATGTGCCATGTAACCTTACTTTCTGGACAACCTTCATATACAGTATTTCCTGAAAATCTGAATCAAAATGAAATGTAAATAATATCAAGCTGGTTTGGACTTATGCTAAAGATGGGAAACCTCCTAAACATCTTATCAACAGTAGCCCTTCTCAGGTCTGGCAGAATCAGGGCAGTGGCCTTTTAAAATTGAGCCTGTCCAATGCAATGTTCCTCTTTTCCTTCTGCCTGCCACCTTATCAAGCATTATTGACTTTTCCAGTTACATGATGTGACCAAAGTATGATCATCCCAAACTGTGTTCCCAGACTATGTTCCTAACTTCCAACTAGTTAAGGGTTAATTCCTAAATAATTATGAAAAAGGATTATAGCACTAAGCAGTTATTATTCTAACTAGATATTTTAATGTCATATAAGGCAAAGATGAGAAAGAAACCCAGTTTTCTCATCTCCAAAGGGACCTGTACACTTAATGAGCACATACACCTTGCAGCGTAGCTGAATAATGGGTTATCAAATGTATGTCATTTATTCAAGTATTCAATGGCTGACCCAATTTAAGCTTGTTTAGAATTCAATAACAAAAAATCTCTGCTTGTTTAAGACTAGTGGTAAGTCTATCTCATGTCGGCTTAACCTCCGCAAAGCCAGGAATTTAGCATTTAGGCTGATGCCTACAGCATAGTGGATGTACTTGTGATGATGTGCAATGTCACAAAGGCTAAAAAACCTTTTTCATGTTATGTCCATGTGTAACTTTCATCCTTAGTCGGCCAAAGGTTTCACCCACATTACAAAGTTACAGAAGTTTGATATCATTTTAAATGCCATGTCTCCATCAAATACTGGGATTGGTGAAAAAATTATTTATTTATTTATTTACATCATTTCTACCCCGCTCTTCTCAACCCCCGAGGGGGGGCTCAGAGCAGCTTAACAAAAAGCAGCAATTCGATGCCGATACACAATATAAATACAATATAAAACCATAAACATTCAGCATTAAAATACAGTTAGCATTAATACTTATTGAACTGGATTATATGACAGCGTGGACTCAGATAATCCAATTCAAAGCAGATATTGTTGATTATCTGCCTTGATATTCTGGGTTATATGGCTGTGTGGAAAGGCCCTTAGGTTTCTGTATGAGAGAACTCTCATAAACCTTGCTTAAATTATACCAGCAAATCCTATTTATTCCTTCCAGTTTGAAGTGATATCAAACTGTTATAATATAGTGCAGATATATCCTGAACAGGGCACATACCTTAACTGTGCATTTAATTCACCAGATTCCCTTAAAAACAATAGAGTAGTGAAAGCATTATAGCTTCAGAAAGGAAAGAAGCATGAACTCCATAACTTTACTAACAGTTGCTATATATATTTATTTTATCAAGAGCAAACTAAATAGTTGTATTGTTGGGTTGTTTTTTTTAAAAAAAAAACAAAACAAAGTTTGCAAACTTGGCATTATATTAAATATCTTTTGATTGGTAGCTGGCCACTTGGAGTGTCTATAAGAAGTTTCTCCATTGTGCATATGGTAGGACTCAGGTTGCATTATAATAAATGGTCTGTGGTTTGCTCTTCTCCGCACTCGCATGTCGTGGACTCCACTTTGTAGCCCCATTTCTTAAGGTTGGCTCTGCATCCCATGGTGCCAGAACGCAGCCTGTTCAGCACCTTCCAAGTCACCCAGTTTTCTGTGTGCCAGTCTCTTATTTGGTATCAGCCATTGATTGAGGTTCTGGGTTTTAGCCTGCCATTTTTGGACTCTGGCTTGCTGAGGTGTTCCAGCGAGTGTCTCTGTAGATCTTATTTCTTGATTTAAGTCATTGGCGTGCTGGTTGAAATCCGAACAGGGGATGGGCCAGAGATGTCACTGCCTTGGTCCTTTCACTATTGGTTGCTACTTCCCGGCGGATGTCAGGTGGTGCAATACCAGCTAAATAATGTAATTTCTCCAGTGGTGTAGGGCACGGACACCCCGTGATAATTCGGCATGTCTCATTAAGAGCTACAGTACATCCACTGTTTTAGCATGTTGAGATGTTTTCCACACTGGATATGCATACTCAGCAGCAGAGTAGCAAAGCACACTAACAATTGCTGCCATAATAAGACTGGGTGATAATTTTATTTCAGTTGTTTTTGTTGAGAAGTCATCAAATTTCACATGTTTTCATACTGAAGATAACAAAGGCTTGTACCCATTGCTTTGGACAGAGAGATTTGTCATTCAAGATTGGACTGTGTTTGTCCCTTTCAAGACTGGTAATAGTTTGGGTGTTTGACTAGGACCTTGGAGATCATAGCTTGAATCCCACCTTGTCATGGAAACCTACTGGGTGACCTTGGGCAAGTCCCACTCTCTCAGCCCTAGGGAAAGGGAAAGACAACCTTTGTCTGAAGAAATATGCCAAGAAAGCCCTGTAAAAATTAATAGGAAATGACTTGAAGACAAATTACAACAAGCTGTGGTGGTACAGAATAAGACTGTCACCTGTTTCTTTCAGGAAGGGTTCTCATCTTTAAGACCAGTATGGTGGGCAGACTCAATATTGTTCTCTCCATGTAAGTGAGTTTGGCTTGTACAAATAGGATAAACTGTTGCTCCAATTTGTTTATGAATAATTTTCCAATATTTGCAAAAGCCTTAATGTTTCAGATGGAAAGTAAAAAAAATTGGGGTCTAGGAGAAAGGAAAACTGTCATTCGTAGACTTCATGAAAGAGATCAATAATACTGAGTTGTGTGGTATAAACTCTACAATATTTTTTATATGTGCAGAACTGAAACTTTTGGGAGGATTTCCTTAATTGAATGGACTTTCCTTCACCCCTTTGCTACAGCCTTGAAGGTATGTACATCTTTGGAGGCTTTGAAGCAGATATTGATTGGATGTACATTTTAGGAGTGCTATAGTTGTGTATGGCAAGAAGTTGGACTAGATAGCTTTGTGGTCCCTCCCAATGTTATTATTCTAAGAGTCATGGTTTTTTTTATAGGAACCAGGTTTGCCAAAACAAAAATCTTAATATACTAGATAGTGTCTGCCTGAGGATGTTTTGATTTCCAATGGGTTGTTTTCAACATAGATTGGAAACTTGTTCTGCCTCTGTTGATAACTGTCATTTCCATTTTGATGTATGGGCTAGAGTCAACCAGATGACAAATCTGTAGGCTGCAGGCCAAAGACACAGGAAAACAATGGGTTCCTAACAAATTGACAAATGTCAAGGGATGAACTCCTGTCATACCCCTTCCTTATTAGGGACTCTGTTCAACCCAACCGTATCCTTCAGACAAAAGTCTAAGTAAATAGATGAGACTCATTCCTAGTTCTAAATGTCAACGTTTGCACCATTTGGCCAGCTGAAGGAATACAGATTCCATCACAGAAGACCTGCAAATGTGTGCGATACAATATGGGCAGGGAGAAGAAATGCTCGTTTGAAGGAGCTCTCACGCTACTAATGCTTATTTGTATGATTTTTTTTAAAAAAAACAAAACAAATTTTACGTTCTTGAGCACATGTTCCTCTAATATATGCATTTCTGTATGTGTTTCTGAATTGGAATGTCAGATCAAAATGCCCAAACTTAATTGCATTTCCAATCATGTGCTTCTTAGGGAAGTATAACTACAAGAAAAGCATCTATTAGTAAAAACCATGTATACAATACAGATCCTTATATCCATAAGAAATAAATTCACTGCAAGACCACAATTATGTGAAACTATGGATATGAATGAACACAATAGAATTTCCTCATTTCCAGTCTCATACCATAGAGTTGCATTGGAGGTTCTAGTGAATTTCTAGAGATAACATATTTTACATCTCTAGAAATTTTATAGGTCTTCCAGAACATGTCTTTGGGAACTTCCAGCAGAAATCATTCATTTCAATAAGGTTCACTATTTTCCATGAATTTCCGTTTCTACAGTCTTTTCAAGCAAGTATCCCATATGGATTCAAGTCATGCTGAAATCTAGACCTAGAATCACTACAAGACATTGTGAATGTGAAATGGTGGCTGCTAAACCAAGGCACTCAACACGCACCAAATGAGTAGTCAATAATATTCAGTGAAAACTTTGCAAATTGGTCTTCTTTTTCTGAAATACAAATGTGCTTGTCTATGGCAAGATTTTCCTAAATTCTCAGACAAAGATTCTGGATTGAGCTTGATCAGGGGCCCTTCCACACAGCCATATAACCCAGAATATCAAGGGAGATAATCCACGTCTCTAGGAGGGAGGACCACCGCTTCCCAAAGATACTACTCTATGGTGAACTCGCCATGGGTCAGCGCAAGAGAGGCGCCCCCAAAAAGAGATATAAAGACTCCCCGAAACAACATCTCAGGCTTGGCCAGATTGATCACCAACAATGGGCCACCCTGGCCTCACATCGGGAGGCATGGACACGCACTATCCACAATGCTGCAGCCTCTTTCAAGAAGACATGCCGAATGGGTCTTGAAGAGAAACGACAATGCAAAAAGAACCACAACTTGGAAACAACATCACCCAAGGAGACTTTCTGCTGTGCTTTCTGCAACTGGACTTGCCTATCTCAGATTGGCCTTTTTAGTCATCAACGCGCTTATAAAAAGCGTGGGATGAGTACTTCCAAAGAATCTTCATTCGCGAAGTAATGCCGAGAGAGTTATCCACAATATCTGCTTTGAACTGGGTTATCTGAATCCACACTGCCAAATAATCCAATTCAATGTGGACTTTATAAAGCTATGTAGAAGGGGCCTTGGTTGAGCAATAGACTTGAAACCTGTCAAAAGTTGCCTTTAAATGTGTTTTTGACAGGAAATTTACATATTTTGAGGAAATGTTGATTTCAGTAAGATTTTGGGTGAGAACACACCTTTCCACATGTTCTCAAATAAATATTTTGAAAGATGTTTTTAAATTGCAGAGATTTGCAGAAGTGTGACTGAATGGAATCATGGGTGAAACATGTAGACATGACATGGAAAACAAGCAGGTAAATTTCCTCATCCATTGGCCAATACATGAAAATATGAAATATAGTACAGCCTACATATCCGAGGGACTTATGCACGTGGTTTCATTTAGCCGTGTCTTACAAAAAAAGTCATTTGTAGACATTTTCTAGGTCCTTTGGGTGATTCTACAGTTTGCTGCTTCTTCTAGAAATTAATCAAAGATTTCTCTAGGTCTTCCAGGGTGGCTCTATGGTCACTATAGTCTTTTGTTCAATAATGTTCATTATGGCCCATGGCTTCACATGATAGTTCTGGAATGTATCCACCAGAGATATGGAAGTTGTATTGTACTAGCACCGACATTTTTTGACATATTATATGCTGATCACCAGAAATACGAGAAGCATCAATTAAAATAGGAATAAGAATAGGTTCCAATCATTGATTGATTGATTGATTGATTTTATTATTTATGAGTCGCCCTCCACGTCAGTGCTCCGGGCGACTTACACATAAAACACATAAAACAGTTCAATAGTTAAAGCTAAAAGAATAGGAAATTAGTTAAAATAGGGATTCTTTGTTTCTACTAATCAAATTGCGTGCAAAAAACCCCAAGAGACCTGGGAAATGTGTTTTCTTAAGAGTCGTTATTATGCTAAGCCTACACTCCCCCCTTTTTTCCTAGGGAATTGTAGTGTTAACTAGCCACAGTTGTAAGTTGCAAATTCATAAATGAATACAAATCTGTAGCTGTCATAATTGGCAGATGACACTTCCTGGAGGATAAGCATGTATACCTCCCGCGTGACAGCAGCCGTGTACAAGAAGGGCCTCTCCAGAGAGTTCTAATGTACACATTCGTTGACAATCTTTCCTAAGGCGGAACTGTTTTTAATTTAGATGACTTCAACCTAGTTTGGTTGGTAAGATAAATTAATAAGCCTAGTTTGCAGGTCAGCTTCAGTGTAATACAAAATGGATATGTTTCAGTTAGTAGCTAGATGCTTTTTCAGGAAAGCATTCCTTTCTGGCATTGTGACTCAGTCCAAATTTCTGGAATCAGGGGATTCAGTCCAGCTGGGGTTAGTTGGGGAAGAAAGACCATGTATTGTACATCAGGGATTCTGTGTACGAACTGTGAATGTCATATTATGATAGGGAAGCAGAGCATACATGTTTGAAGACAGTATACTATTGAACCTTAGTAGCAGTGCAATGGTAAATATTGTAATTGAGGAATGCATCATGACCAGGAATAGAAATAACATTAATAATTTAAATTGGGCCAAAATATATTTTGCAAATGTTGGACAAGATATGAAAAATCTGCCATGGCAACATTTGAAAAGGAATTGCAAAGAAACCAGGAGTTTCTGTGCAAGAAATAGCCGTTTCTGCACACAAAAAATAATATTCCTACACAGACAATGCTGTTTTTGGCACCACAATGACATGTGGCAATTTTGTGCTGAATAATCCCAAGTCTGGCCTCTTCAACTAAATTAACACTTCACATATCTTAGGAAGTTCTGAATAGTATTTATATTCCACCCTTCTCACCACGTAGGGGTGTCAAGGCGGATTCTCTCGGCATTACTTTGCGAACGAAGATTCAGGAAGGACTCATCCCACGCTTTTTACAAGCACGTTGATGACTAAAAAAGGCCAATCTGAGATAGGCAAGTTCGGTTGCAGAAAGCACAGCAGAAAGTCTCCTTGGGTGATGTTGTTTCCAAGTTGCGGTTCTTTCTGCATTGTCGTTTCTCTTTGAGACCCATTCGCCATGTCTTCTCGTGCACATATACACAGCAAACATTCAATGTCATAAGACCTACAACACACACATATATAGACACAGAGGTAATTTAACATTCCAGCTTTCCGGCTTCATGAAAGTATGCTCGATTCCAGCCACAGGGGGAGCTGCCACTTCACCGTCTACTTGTGACACCTTGACACAGTACTTCCTCATTCTTATGCATGCTGCCGGAAGGTTTTATGGCATTGTAAATTAGTTAAATTAGCCACCCCGCATAAAGCGGTATCTAAATTTCCTACTTGAAAAATGCAACTGTCTTTCGGGCTGCATAGGTCAACAGCAAGCTAGACTATTAATGATCAGGAGCTCGCTCTGACCCGGGCTGGCTTCAAACTCATTACCTCTCAGTCAGTAGTGATTTAATGCAGCTGACCACTAACTAGCTGCATCACAGCTAGTTTCTTCTGAAATACTATACAAATTTATTCTGAAATAATATACAATTATTTTGGCAGCACCCCTTCAGAAGGTGTCAGCAGGTGCAGTTTGAACCCACTGCACCCCTGCAGTAATGCCACTGAACATTGACCGTACTTTGTGATGTGTCCAAAATTTGTCCCTCCTGGTATTTCCCTGTATTTCACAGTCGAGCCCCCTTGTGATGGTAAATTTCCAACAAGATCCAAAGGCATTTACCCTTTGGCCTCATCTGTTTCTGGTCACTACTACACCGACACCTGAGACAGCCATTCCCGGTGGAGGCCGAGCTCCTGGACCCAGACCTTCCACTGTTTCGCTAACGGAAGGGTATTTTTCGGCGGCGGCAGGAAGACCCTTGAAGTTCTCTCGTCCTAGGACACTACGGACCTCCCTTCAGAAGGGGGCTCTTGGAGCCCCCGGGACCTGGAGGGAAAGGTCAACGAAGACTGGTACTATGGCATCCAGGAGGTTCCCTGCCAGGACCTTCTGGAATGCCAAATTTAGACGCAGGGTACCCCCTGGAAACCCCCCGAACCAGAGGATCTGACACTGGCGGGTAGGAGATTGGACCCACAGGCCTGTGGTGACCATCTCCCAATGGATCTAAAAACTCTTAGGACATTATTGGACTTGTGGGTTCCTCCTAGGCTCCCCTCGTTCGATGGTCGGGCCACCGCTGGCTAGACCTGGTTAGCTCTTGGACCTTGTGGTTCCTGAGCCTGGCCCCCTCCCCCTCCTTAGCTGTAGGACCCTCCTTTTTGGGTTGTATTGTCTTGTCTGGTTATTGTTGTATTTTTGTGTTGGTGTATGTAAGTCGCCCGGAGCACTTCACGTGGAGGGCGACTCAGAAATATTAAAGTCTATCTATCTATCTATCTAAGCAGGATGTGGGCCCTGATGGACTTTTAACTGAATCTATTGGCAATTCCTTACATTCTTACAAAACTTTCTCATTGTTTTGCAGAGCTATCAGTTTCCTTTTGAGATTGGCGTTTTATGCGTGGGGTTGCTAATGCTCTCATTCAGTGGCATAATTGTTATGGGGGTTGCATATAAAAGCCAATCATGTGTTAATTCATTTGGTATTCATTGTGAGACCTTTAATCATAATGGATTAATTTGTTATAAATGCGGATATAATATGTTATTTCATAATATCGCCATTGTAATTTAGCAATTAAATAGTCAGCTATTATTTCAATCACTGCCCAGATTTTTTTTATCATGTTACAGCTCTTTTGCTCTGTAGTGAATTAAGTTATCCCATGTAAAGGACAATGGCATCAGCTGTCTTGCTCTCTCCCCCTTTTTCTTTCTGGGAACAGGAAGACAAAGGAGAGTTATAGTTACAATGTATGCTCGATATTATCACAATCCCACCCAACCACCCACCTCGAGTGTTTCTTTCAGATCAGTGAACAGAAACAAAAAGAATAATTAATACCAATAGCATTAGGAACTGTACTAACATCATGAATAGGTTTTTGACAATGTAACTTGGATTTTCCCCATTGAAGCTTCCACTAAGTTAATGGTATTAAGGTCTGTGAATAAAATCAGTGGGAATTCAAGAGCCCTTAAGGCAGGCCTATACAATATATGGCCCATGGGGCAGATACAGCCTACAAAGGGCGTCACTTTTGTGTATGGGAAGGGCTTCCCCTTTGTTGGTTGGCCCTTCCCATGCTTGCTTTCCTGGTCTTTGCCCCCTCACCAGCCTTATTCTGTTCCCATGAGTGAAATGACTAGTGAAGGGACAGGGCTTTCCCTTTGCTCACTGGCCCTTCACATTCCTGCTATCCCGGGCAGGTAGGCAGGGAGAAATGGGCCACAGAGGGTTTTCTCATATTTGGTTTTTACAAGTGCCAAGTTGGGCATATCTGCCTTAGGGGGTCAATCCAGATGTGAAGGTTTGCTAGGAGTGACTTTCCCAATCAGTTTTCAAAAAAAAAGTATCAAATTGTCTTGGCATTAAGGTGACCTTATGAATGAGAGTTGTAATGTCCAAGTGTCTTAGACCCCTTTCACACGGCTGAAAATAATCCCACATTATCTGCTTTGAAGAGGCAGTTGTGAGGTCTATATTTTAAAAGCCATCCTTGAACCCCTCTATAATGGATAACTACCAGCCAAATGGAAGTCCAACCTTCCATTTCTAAACAAGGTTCTGGAGCATGTGGTGTTCTGCCAACTCCAGGGATTTCTGGATGACACAGATTATCTAGATCCATTTCAATCTGGTTTCAGGCCTGGCTATGTAAGACTCAGACAATTGGAAGGGAACTCCAAAGGCCATCTAGTCCAGCCTCCTTCTTTCTGCCAGGCAGGAAGATAGAATTACTATTCTATTCTTGTACATTGTTGTTGTTGTTGTTGTTGTTGTTGTTGTTGTTAGACTCAGACAGTTAGAAAGCAACCCCAAAGGCCATCTAGTCCAGCCCCCTTCTTTCTGCCAGGCAGGAAGATAGAATTACTATTCTATTATTGTATATTATTATTATTATTATTGTAAGACTCAGACAGTTGGAAGGGAACCCCAAAGGCCATCTATTCCAACCCCCTTCTTTCTGCAGACAGGAAGATATAATTGCTATTCTATTATTATACATTATTATTATTATTATTAAACTCAAACAGTTGGAAGGGAATACTAATTAATAAGTCAAGCTTATGGCAGATTCTGCCATCCTTTCTGCTCCATATACAACTACTACTACTACTACTACTACTAATAATAATAGTAAGTCAAGTTCATCACAGGTTCTCGCATTCTTTCTGATTCTAATAACAACAAGTCAAGCCTATGGCAGGTTCTCCCATCCTTTCTGCCCCATATACTACTACTACTATTACTAATAATAATAATAATAACAACAACAACAGTAATTCAAGCTTATGGCAGGTTCTCCCATCCTTTCTGCCCCATCTAATAATAGTTTCTTGGATTCACTGGAAGGGTTTGGTGGGCATTGACCTTGAGTTTTAGAGTTGTAGTTCACTTATATCCAGAGAGAACTGTGGACTCAAACTATGAGGGATCTGGACCAAATTTGACATAAATACCTGATACCCCAAAATCTGAATACTGGTGGGGTCAGGAAGCTCTTGGAGGAAGAGGGAAAGAGAGCCATGGTGCTACTGCTCCTCTCTGTCCCATGGGTGAGGAGGGTGAGTGAGGAAGAGGAGGTCTGAATGGAGGGAGGGGATGGCCAGGCGCACAGGTCCTGGGGAGGAAAGAAAGGAAGCGAGGGAGGAAAAGAAGGAAGAGGCAGGCAGATCCTGCAAAGAGGCACCTCCATAGATAGCCTTTCAAGTGTTGCCGGCCAAGAGGAGGAGAAAGAGGAGGAGAAGGAAGAAAAGAATGAATTGGATGAATAATAGCTGTTTTGTTGTGGCTCTTTCGACCTGAGGCTCCAGAAAAGCCAGGCAGCCATTCCGGGGTGGGAGCAAAGGAGAAGGAGACAGTGACCCCTCAAAAATGGCCGAATGACCCTCTTGGGTGTCGGAACCCCCAGGTTGAGAAACACTGCCCTAGATGGTTCAGGTCCAGGCTATTTGGCTGACCACATCTCCTTATAAGAACCTGCCCACGCACTGAGATCTTCAGAGGCCCTTCTTGGTCCCACCTTCATCTCAAGCTCGGTTGGTGGGAATGAGCGAGTGGGCCTTCCTTCTCAGTAGCTGCCCCTCAACTCTGGAACTCCCTACCAAAAGAAGCCCAGATGGTCCCCCTCCCTGCTGTCCTTCTGGTGGCAGCCTAAAACCTTTTTATTCAGGCAGGTACTTAAAGATGAAGGTATTTAAAATAAATATATTAAATAAATATATTAATATATTAAATACATATAATAAGGGGGAGCTGTGGTTTTTAAACTTTGAATGTGTTTTAACTAAGATTTTTTACATACTGGTTATTTTTAATCCTGTTTTAATATTTGTTATATATTTGTATATTTAAAAATTGTTATTCTGATACTTTGATGTTAAGCTGCCTTGGGTACCTTTCGGGGGAAATAAATTTGGGTGTAAATATAATAATAATAATAATAATAATAATAATAATAATAATAATACTCAGTCTCTACCCTTCTCCTGGAAATACTGGTGTGGACTCTACTAAAATCACTGTTATGTGGTTGGGATTCTGTATCTCCAGAGGTACATCTTTCTCATCCAAGCCTGCTCCTGCCTAAAGACATCACTCCAAGCAAAGAGCCAAATGCCATTAGTTTTCTTAAAACTTATTTTACTCCTTCAACATTTTTCAGAGATATCACCTGAGGAGAAACCTCAGCATTCACTTTGAACTTCACTTTAGTGTTGTGATGACAGCCTAAGGATGTGTGGAACTCCCTCAGAGAAAGCTTGCAACTCACATCCTCATAAAGATCTCCTGAGAACAAACACCCAATTTCTCTTTGAATTTTGATGTAGGCAAAAGAGAAAAAGTTTTAAATATTTTGCCAACACCAATTTGAGTGCTCCCATACTGATACAGATGCATTTGGAATAAGAGTCTGTGTCCTTCTTGACAGAGTAAACTGTCCTTTCTGGACTATGATTCTCTGGGCAATGCTGGTTATGTCAGTTGAGGTAATCTGGGGACTGAAGTTCAACAATTGCTCTTTCCCAAGTTTGTATTGCACAAGTCTTTGTACTAGTCACCCACATTAACCCATTTATTATATTTTTTTAAAAAGAAATGTGGGATGTAAACTACTGTGATCTATGGTTTTATTTATCCATGTCTGGCAAAATATGTCATCTCTAGTCATTGCCTACTAGGTCCAACAATGTTGCTTATGTATAATATTCCTGGACCAGAAGTCCTTCATTTCAGTAGAGTTGCTACTATCCATGGTTTCATGTCTAAAGTCCAAGAATATAACCCCTGCAAATATGAGGCTTATACTGTATCATTTTTAAAAGAGAGGTGAAATTGATTAATAGCAAAGGAATTTTGTTGAAAGAAATACTAGCTTCAGACCATTGGTGTTTGTTTGGCATCAGATAGCAGAGGCAGTGAAAGAGAAAATGTGTGAGAATCATACAATTCAGAATTCTGACTAGATTCCATTAGTAAACGGTGAGGAACAAGTGTCGATCACAACAGCCTCCACAAATACAGCCCTAGAAGAGGTCAACAATTTAGGACACTACATTGAACCACAATTTGTTTATAGCTGGAAGCTTATACAAGAAAGATAATGGATCATGATTACTGCACCAGCTTCAAAAACATTCCCTTGCAATGAGAACAACATGCAATATTGTATTCTACAGGAAAGGAGATTCCACCTGAACATTAGGAAGAACTTCCTGACTATGAGAGCTGTTCAGCAGTGGAAATCTCTGCCCTGGAGTGTTGTGGAGGCTCCTTTTTTGGAGGCTTTTGAGCAGAGGCTGCATGGCCATCTGTCGGGGGTGCTTTAAATGCAATTTTTGTGCTTTTTGGCATGGGGTTGGAGCAGATGGCCCATAAGGTTTCTTCCAACTCTCTGATTCTATGATTCTGTGATTCTATGATTCTATGACTCTATTCATTTGCTTGAGGTCAGGTGATACATATGAATGGTGTGTCATAATCTCCCTCTATTGATTTGCTCATTTATTGTGCTATACAACATTTGTGTTCATGTTCTATGTGTCTGCACACATCTATGTGTCTGTGCACATCTGTAGACTCAATTTACCTTATGTGCAAACTGAAAATGGAGATAATTGCCCCCACTGCAGTTTCTCACCTTTTAATATAGAATTTCAGACTAAAGAGCAATGCTCTGACTTAAAATTAAGCTAATTAAAGAGACTTATGAGCATGCGGTCAAGGCAGCCAAAAATGAATACTTCTCTGCCTTGATAGCGTCTGCAAGCTCACGCCCGGCCCAACTGTTTAAGGTAATTCGATCATTGACGACGGTCCCTACCATCCCAAAAAATAGTGATCAGGCCCTCACTGCCGGCGCTTTTCAGAGCTTTTTCACAGACAAGATACTGAGCCTCCGCCGGGACCTTCCGGCCACAGTTGATACAGTAAGAGAGCTAGAGACTCCGTGGCCCTCCGCCGGGCCCACCCTTGACCGGTTTCGGCCACTGGACGCAGATGCTGTTGATAAGATTGTGACTGCAGCCCGCCCTACCACCTGCTCCCTCGACCCTTGCCCCTCCTGGCTTGTTAGATCTTGCCTGGAGGGGTTACGTGGGCCTCTGTTGAATGTCATTAACAGCTCCCTTGAGCAAGGAGTCTTTCCAGAGTGCTTAAAAGAGGCGGTGGTAGCTCCATTGCTGAAGAAACCATCATTGGACCCTGCGGTTCCCTCCAACTACCGCCCGGTGTCGAATCTTCCGTACCTGGGCAAGGTGGTTGAGAGGGCAGTAATGGAGCAGCTGCAGTCCTTCTTAGATGACACGGCATGGTTAGACCCCTTCCAGTCCGGCTTCCGTTCGGGGCACGGGACGGAGACGGTCCTGGTCTCCATCACAGATCAACTCCGCTGCCAGCTCGACCAAGGCGGGTCTGCGCTGCTCGTGTTATTGGACCTCACGGCAGCGTTTGACACGGTCGACCACAATCTCTTGATCCACCGCCTGGCCATGGCTGGAGTGAGGGGGACGGCCCTTAAATGGCTGGCCTCCTTCCTCCACCAGCGGTCTCAGCGTGTGAGGAGGGGCGGGTGGTCTCCGAGGGCTCCCCATTAGTGTGCGGAGTCCCTCAGGGGCCATTCTCTCCCCTCTATTATTTAACATCTACATGCAGCCGCTTGCACAGCTGGTGCGGAGTTATGGGCTGGTCTGCCACCAGTACGCTGATGACACCCAGCTCATTCTGAGGATGGAGAGCAGGCCGGAGTCCGTCCCCGATAATTTCCAACACTGCCTCGAAGCCGTTACTGGATGGCTGCGAGCCAGTAGGTTGAGGGTGAATCCGGCAAAGACGGAGATCTTGTGGCTGGGCCGCCCGGGCGGGGTGGGGGGCTGGCTTCCGACCCTGGACGGTGCGGCGCTGCATCCAGCGCCGTCAGTGAAGAGCCTGGGTTTCCACCTGGACTCCCAGCTAACCATGGAGGCCCAGGTCTCCATGGCTAGCAAGGCTGCTTTTTTCCACCTCCGCCAGGCAAGGAGGCTCGCCCCCTACCTCTCCCGGAGCGACCTAGCCACGGTGATCCAAGCCACGGTCATCTCGAGGCTAGATTACTGTAATGTGCTTTACGTTGGCCTGCCTATGTCGTCGATCCGGAAGCTCAAGCTGGTGCAGAACACTGCCGCCCGGCTCCTGTCTGGGGCTCCAGCAGGTTGCCGAATAACACCAATTTTGCAGGATCTGCACTGGCTGCCTATTGAGCACCGGGTCGCCTTCAAAGTGCTGGTTCTTACCTGAGGGACCGACTTACCCCATATTGCCCAGCGAGATCACTGCGGTCTGAAGAGGCCAACCTCTTAGTAGTTCCATCCGCGAGGTCGGCCCATCTAACATCTACCCGCCGGAGGGCGTTTCAGTGATAGCTCCTACGCTATGGAACGCCTCCCGGCCGAAGTCAGAGCCTTGAGTGACCTACTCCCGTTCAGACGGGCCTGCAAAACTTATCTGTTTAGGCAGGCCTTCGGAGAGTAGGCCATGTTAGACACCCACTCGGCTGTATGTACTGCTGCTGCCTGTCTTAATTGTACTGCTTGTTTTAATTTTGTTTTTAATTGTTTTATGCTTTTAACCCATGGCGCTGTGCCACTGGTTCTTGTGAGCCGCCGCGAGCCCCCGGGAGTCGGCGGTTAAGAAGTCCCAATAATAAATAAATAAATAAAATAAATAAAAATACAACACCAGTGTGTATGACCAGTCTACTTTAGGAGTACTGGGAATATTTCTCAAGTCTAAAGTTTTTCTTGAGTCTAAAGTTGTGTTTTTTCCTGAGTTTCAAAGCTGCTATTTGGAAATATACTGACTTCCATTCAGAATTCCAATTTACAGAATTGAAAAGAAATAATTTGTTTACTTTCATGTCATTTTAAATATTCCCTTTTTCTGTTGATGCTGAAGCAACCATCTTTTCTGCATAATGATTAGATTGTTTTTTTGTTCCTCGTGTTTGTCAACAGCTTGCTAAATTAAGTTTCACATGCCGGGATGGCTTCCATGTGAGGCTCAATGAAATCAATGCCTTTGCTGAGATAAATGGGTGTTTGACAAAGACAGTGAGGGAAATGCATATTTTCCCATGTCCATTAAGCAACAGAACCCAATTCATCATCCGGTTTCTGATGATTCAGCAGATGCCTTCTTCAAAGAGCAACCTGAACTAACTAACTGCTTTGGCATTAATACAGGGTGGCAAAATAAATGTCTCAACAGCAAGAACAAGAACTTGGTATCAAAACACTTCCAAGACACACAGCTTCAAGGAAAATACAGTTTTTCAAAAACATAAACTTCCATTTGACATAATAATGTCAGAGAAAACAGCTACGTTCCTGCAGCCCTGCTTTACCCCAAGGTAAAGCATATGGGTTCAGGATGATTTTAAAAGACAGTGTATGGTAGAACCAGGAAGTTTGCAAACAAGGAAACCATCAGTCAAGGCATGCAACAGTTCCTAACTAGTGGTACTATTACTTTCTTCAGTCTAGACACTATGATTTTTTCGATGCAGCCTATATTTGTATTTTTGTTTTCTGCATCACACTGTTGATTCATGTTGAGTTTGTGGGGATTTCACTTAGGCAGAACACATGAAATGTACAGGTATAGTATGTGTGAACCTGACTTGACAGCGACACATATGAATGGGATCTAGCACTCTTAGTGGACCACAAGCTGAACGTGTGTAAACGGTGTGATGTGCCAGCTAAAAACGCCAATGCAATCCTAGGCTGTATAGTGTCTAGACCAGGCATGGGCAAACTTTGGCCCTCCAGCTGTTAGGAATTGTGGGAGTTGAAGTTGAAAGTACCTGGAGGACCAAAGCTTGTGTATGCCTGGTCTGTTATTTTCCAGTCAAATCCTTCGCTACCTGCGCTTCGTCTGGAATCGTGTATGCGATTTCCTGCGGCTGCTCTAGAACCTACGTGGGGATGTCTACCAGAAAATTTAAACAAAGATTTATTGAGCACAGAAGCAAAATAAATAATGGAAGCACTGAAATTCCTTTTTATCAACATTGCATCAACAGCAATCATTCCCCTGCGTCTTTAAAATTAATGGTGTTAGAAAAGCCTTTCGTTCCCCCACACGGAAACCTCTCCCAGGTGCTCCGTAAGCTTGAAGTTTCATGGACAATCAAATTAAATTCAGAATTACCTTTTGGCCTTAATGAGCCGGTCAATTTGCATTCCCTCCTAATTTAGGATAATGTATTTAATGTGTGTGTATTCTGTGGTATATCACCTTAACTGGTCACCGCACTAGATGTAATGCGGTTGGATTCTCCTTTACTTTGGTATGTATAGCGATTTCGCTTATATTATGATTTCTTCAGGTTATGTATTGTTCCCACTATGCTATATATTATGTATATATTGTAATCTTCCAGGATTGGAACCATATTGATGGATATCTAGCCTTTGAAAAATACCACGAAACGGAATTCAGCGGCCCCGATTGTGTGTGGATATTCTTCCGTCGGTTTGCTTTATTTTCATTTCCAGGAGCCTTGGATTGACTGGCTCCGGTTCATTGCGGTCTATGGTTTTGGATTACCTCCACGCATCCCTTTTACCTGTGTTATGCTCGTATTGAGCTTTGGACGATTGACCCCAAGGTGCACGGACTGGACTCAGTGAGATTTACTCCTTACAGACATTGTGTTGTCCTAGCTGTACACTGGACACAGTATTGTGATGGATGCTTATAGTTATAGAATATGATTGTCACTGTTATATGATATATGATGTTTTGAATATAAAATGAACCTTTGATATGCATATTTTGTGTTGAACTATTGTTGCTAGATGGAGGACAGTCATATTTGTTCTGCTTTGGTCAGACCTCAACTGGAATACTGTGTCCAGTTCTAGGCACCACAATTCAAGAAGGCTATTGACAAACAGGAAGATGTACAGAGGAAGGCAATCAAAATGAGTAAAGGCATAAAAACTATGTCTTGCAGGGATCAGTTTAGCGAGCAGGGTATGTTTTAGTCTAAAGAAAGGAACGATCAGAGTTGGCACGAGAGCCATGTTTAAATATTTGAAAGGATGTCATATTGAAGATGAAGCCAGCATGATTTTTTTTTACTGCTGCAAAGTAGTCATGGACCCGAAATTTGTCCTATTCGTTTCATTTGTGTTTCCATTCTATTCAGTCCATTTGGATGGCATGAAATGGAAAGACCCCTCCTGCAACGAAAGTGCAATCTATACGAAAGACAGGGGGTCTTTCGTATCAATTTGTATTCCCAGTGCATAGGCCAGGAAGCCTGCACCCATAGGCCCAAAGTCAGCACCCGTAGGCCTGGGCATTTTGAGCCTACGAATGAAGCCTCTCCCCCTCCACTCCCCAAAAATAATCTAAATGAAAATGGAAAACAAATATTTTCAGACGAAAATGGATCAGGGTCCCCACCAATAGCCGGACACGAAACAGATCAAGGCAAGTCCTGAATGCACATGACTACTGTAAAGACTAAGATATAGAGCAAGGAATTCAAAATTCAGGAAAAGAGATTCTATTTAAATATTAGGAATAACTTCCAGACATTAAGAGCTGTTTGATGGTGGAATATGCCTGAGAGTGTGGTCTCTTTAAACAGAGACTGGATGTTCACCTGTCAAGAGTATTTTGATTATGTATTCAAATGAATGACCCTTGTGGTCTAGTCAAACTTTATGATTTTATGGACTTTACCCATGCAGGGGTCAAGGTTCTCTACATAAGCATGTGTGAAGTGAAATTCAACGGGTGAGCTATTGCAAGTAAGCACTCCCTATTTTCTCCAATCTAGTTCAGTGGATACTCCATGCAGATTTGTGACAATTTACATTCTGGATAGGGACAAATGGGATGATTCAGGCATCTATAGTGCTGTCTCAGTTTGAGTCCTGGAAGAATTATCATAATGTTCTGCCATGGAAACATTTGTTTTTTTAAAACAAGATGAAGGGAAGCAGGGATGTTATGAATGGAGTCCAAGAGACATACCTGGGTTGCCAACAGTGAGAAATAGAGCAATCTCAACATTAGTAACGAGGTGAATACTGCATTGCCAGAAATAACTTCCAGCTAAATTGAACCTCTTGCATATGCAATGAGAGCTCAGCTGCTATTATTCCAGGTAGAACTAAAGGAGGGAGGGCTGTATAGTAGATGATTGGGTGAATGTATTCAAGAAATAATAAAGTATAAATACATGCATTTAAAGAATATAGCTGGTGAATAAACAAGTGAAGAGGACATGCAACAATTTTAGAAAGAAAACTGTATTACCTGTGTCAAACTATTTACCATGTATGCGGACACTGAAGCAGAACTTCGAAAAGTTAGTGGGGAAGATACAACTTTCCAGAAAATGCTGTTATGCTTTTTGTGTGTGTGAATAGAATAGTGCATAAATGTTTGTACTTATAATTTTCAAGATTATATGGACAGAGAAGGGGAACCTACATTTTTGAGATTTAAGTTCTCTGGAATTTGCAAATAACCATGCCTTCTATTATACAATTTTTAATCAACTTGTTGTATCTCTTCTACATTTCCCCTTCATTCTAGAAGTTTAAAATGCCTCTTGTAAGGCTCACTTTTATTTAAGTATTATTTATTTATAAATACATTTACATGCTGCCTTTGAGCATGTCTAACATAAGTGCCCCCAAGGTGCTTTATAACAATAACACAAAATCTAAGAAAAGAAAATAAGACTATAAAACAAGCAAAAGATAGCACAATTAAGGCTCACTTCTTGACAGTAAGTGGTTTAAGACCAAATTCTGGCAGTTTGGTCCCACTCTTTGCCTTTGGCCCTACCCATCACTAGAATTTGGTCCCATAAAATTGTCAGATTGAAAATGTTTTCCAGCTTTGCTTAAACCCACAGGTCGGAATCATATGTGTTTGTTGTTGTTTATTCATTCAGTTGCTTCCGACTCTTTGTGACCACGCCAGAGCTCTCTTTTGGCCGTCACCACCCCCAGGTCCTTCAGAGTCAAGCCAGTCACTTCAAGGATACCATCCACCCATCTTGCTCTTGGTCAGCCCCTCTTCCTTTTTCCTTCCACTTTCCCCAATATCATTGTCTTCTCTAAGCTTTCCTGTCTATAAGTGTATGGTTCGCATATTTCGGGGCCATCGGCTTTGGCCTCCAAATGGTGCCAATGATGTCAGAACTCCATTTGGTGCTAACATGGGGCAATGTGCCCCCTGGCCTCTAGAGGATGCTCATTCCTACTATAAATGTACCTAACTTTGGGGCATTGTTCACTCAATATGGACAGAGTATCCTGGAATAATACATTGATGGATATTTCATGACATGATGGGAAATCTGAATGCTAAAACCTGTAAAGGAGGTGCTGGGGTCATATGACATCTGGAGAAAGAATATTCCCCTAGCCAAAATAGACCACTCACAATCAGGATCCTGTTAGAGGTGTAAAATAAAGAAAGGGACCTCTTTCATGTATGGTGGTATTGTGAACTGGTGCATGTCTATTGGAAAAGAATCATAAAGGAAACAAATAAAATGATCCACAACAAAGTAAAAAAAAACACAGGGATTTTTGTATTAGATATACGTATTCAGTAGGCATGGTTTAGAACCCAAAAATAGGGAATCGAAAATCTAATTGGGGGGGGGGTTGATTAGTAATAGAAAGACTTACAAAATAATTCCAAAAAAATCTAAAATGTAACGTAATTACTAGGCATGGTTTAGAATCCTAAAATGGTGAATCGTAAATCAAATGGGGGATTTTTTTGATTAGTAAACGAAGACTTACAAAAAATTTCCCAAAAAATTCGAAATGTAACTTAAGTACTAACGAAACTGTTAGTAATTCGTATGCCAGAGCATATGTTTCCAGATGGTTTTGGCCTACAAACTCCCAGAAATCCTAACAGCTGGTAAATTGGCTGAGATTTCTGGGAGTTGTAGGCCAAAACTTGAATCAATCACACTGAATTCTAGATGGGACTCTCCAAATAGGAAGGAGGGAGGGAAGGAGGGAGGGAGGGGGGTATTCTATTCTTGGAAGCAGCAAAAGAAAAGGAGGAGGAGCCCCCTCGCCCGCCTCGCTGCCTCTCTCTCACCCCGATCCCGAGGGAGCGAGGCCCAAGTTTGCCCAGGCTGGTCATATACCCATTCTATGCACATGCAATAATACAGCAGTAATAACAATGGGAATAAGAAGAGGTAAAATTCAAACCGAAGTGTTCTGAGTGGTCCCTGCCTCATGCGGTGCAAACGGGCTCTTCTTTGTGAGCCCGGGAAATTAGCCCGGGAAAAGACAGCGTTTTCTGCTTGGGTGCACACACATACATATTCTTTGGGGGGGGGGGGGGTTGCTGCAGAATCTTCTCTATGAGGCCGGGATTCTGCAACAAATCCCCCCGCCCAAGAATATGTATGTGTGTGCTCCCAAGCTGGCTTTTCCCCCGGGCTAATTTCCGCTTTGCACCGCTTGCACCGCATGAGCCCGTTTGCACCGCATGAGCCCGTTTGCATGAGGCAGGGACCACTCAGAATACTTCGGGTTTGAATTTTACCTCTTGTTATTGTTATTACTGCTGTATTATTGCATGTGCATGGAATTAGGTATGACCAGTTGGATTACTTATAATATTAGGCAGTGGCACTTACAGTAGCATTCATTCTATTATACATTAGGTTGGTTTCTCACCCCAATACTCTTTGATGCCTTAGATCCTGGCTGGCAGGCAGGAGAGGCAGGGAAGCCTGGAAAAAATGTAAACAGAGAGGATTACTCAGAATAACTTTTTCTCATGCCTAGTAATTACTAACGAAATTCGTTAGTAGTTCGTATGCCAGCGCATGCGCATTCCAGATGAGCTTTGGCCTACAACTCCCAGAAATCCTAACAGCTGGTAAATTGGCTGGGATTTCTGGAGTTGTAGGCCAAAAACTTGAATCAATCACACTGAATTCTAGATGGGACTCTCCAAATAGGAAGGAGGGAGGGAAGGAGGGAAGGAGGGAGGGAGGGAGTATTCTATTCTTGGAAGCAAAAAGGAGGAGGCCCCCTCGCTCCGCTGCCTCTCTCACCCCGATCCTGAGGGAGCGAGGGCCCAAGTTTGCCCAGGCTGGTAGCATTTCTTATGAATCCCTTCCAAATCATTTAATTTTCATAACTTTTTTCTCATGCCTAGTATTCAGAGATAGATTAGAATACCAGCCCAACGACCACATAACCAACACGCATTGTTCGGTGAACACTTGCTGGCTGTTTTACACTAGTGTGGATGTTTTATTTACATTTATGTTATTATAGAATTTTGTTTGACTATGTGTAGTTTAATTTATTGATTGTCAAGTGTAATTTACTGATGCTAGGTTTTTAATTTGATAGGTTTTAATGTTACTTTTATATGTGGGTTTTTTCTGGGATTTTATGTTAGTATGTGTTTTATGTAGGCATTGAATGTTTGCCATTGTTATGTTGAAATCCGCCCTGAGTCCCCTCGGGGAGATAGGGTGGAATACAAATAAAGTTTTATTATTTATTATATTAAATTTGCTTGTACAGCTTTGCGGCTGCGCACATTACAATTGTAAAAGATTGGAAATGGGAGAAAATATTAAGCATTAAAATTGGAAGGATAAACTGTGGGGCTATGCACAGATGGCTAAGATTTCTAGCAATTTTAAATATGAAAACCATGAAACATTTGAAAGAAACTGTAAGCTGGCCTTAGAATATTTGACGGGAGATTTTAAGAAATAAAAACAAGAGGAATGTATTGAACTAGAAGTATAGAGGGTTAAACAAAATGTGCCTAAACTTTGTGGGGATCAGTGATGGAAACCAAGGTGGTGGGTAGCAGTGGGGGTGGGTTGAGGGGTAATTGATTGTACTGTGAGTGGCAGGTTGTCTACGTATGTGTGTATGTGTGTGTGTGTGTGTGTGTGTATGCGTGTGTAATGTATATGGTGGGTGTATTACATTTTTTAAATTAAAAAAGAGAGATAAAGAATAGTGAGGTTTTTGACATTTCTGGAATGGCTGCTAGCTAACTACTATGTCGGGCAATTGCATTCCCCTAAACAACATTTCCAAGTTATAACTCATGATCATATGAAAGGGCCCCCAAAGTACATTATGTCAAAAGATCATGCAAACCTAGAGACTAACCCCTTGTCACCCCACAGAGCTGGCACCAATGTGGATTCTCAGGTCATGTTTCTTTAGGGCAAAGACCATGTTCTTTTAACCCAAGATCTTTAAAGGTGTGCATATATGTGTTATGGCGCAGATTGTCATAAGCCTCCAAAAGGATAGAGTTCATCTCTATTTGTAATGATTTTTGTTCCATCTTCACTTCTAATGTTTAAGGGCAGCAGAGATGAGAAGCAGGGTGCAATTCAAATCATGTCAAAGCCCAATTTAAAAGTGCAGCATGCTTGTTTGTGACACTATTTGAAAACTGAGCCAGACCAAAAGGTCTGCTTCCCTCAAGCTGTTCTGTGTGGGTGGCTCACAGTTGTATCCCTGAGGGAGTGGATGCTCACACAGTATGCCTTATGGGAGTGGGAAGATGGAAACGTAATAAGCAGAAAAATGTGATCATCAGGGTCAATAAGTAATAATTCCACAGGGCAGTGTAACAGCAGCAATCATAGTTGTAACACTTAATATATCAGGATGGCACTTTTGGCCATTAAAGCATCTGGCATTCCAGAAGTGCCCCATGAAATATTGAATTCTTTTTTAATCCATTTTTTGAATTACTGGTCACTAGGGGAGATGCACACCTGGTTCCTACATTTACTAGGCCAATGGGGCAATTCACATGGGAAAGAAATTAGCATGAGCCTTACTCTCTATCACAGAGGATTGATATAGATGTCTTACACAGAGATGATACAAAAGTAGAAAAGACTGCTCAGTATAATCTCTTTCCCCAAACCTCTCTTTTTGTATTGATGGAAAGTTCACCTCATTAGAAAATTGCATAGATGGGAAGAATTTTCTCCCCACATCAGAAAATGGTAGTGTATCTGTATAAAGCAGGAATGAAAAAGTTTGCTTCTTGGCCCACCTGTGACCTGTGAAGCTCTACACATTGTGTCCTCTTAGTCCCCCAAGAAAACTCAGCAGCTAGCAGGGGTGGGCAATTACCGACCAGTTTACCAGCTGTTAGGATTTCTGGGAGTTGAAGTCCAAAATACCTGGAGGACCGGTGATTGCCCACCCCTGATAGACACTTATCCATGAATAAGCAACTGCATGAGGTCCTGGGAACCAATTCTCACTCTTCAGGCCACATTGACTTAATACCATGGGAAAATACCTCAAATACCAAACGTAGATACCTGAAGGAATGTGACATCATTTTCAGTCATCATCTTGTTTAGCATATGGCTGCTAATGTATGCCTTTTGAGATATATTAATTCTTAACATGGTGTCGATATGGGATGGTGTTCTGAAAGTTTGTTAGATTCTCATATTTTGAATGGCTTTCATGTATTGTTGAGGAGAAAATTGGGGGAAAAGGTAAGGGGGTAATAGTATGATGTAATGCAGAGTCCTTAAACTTTTCAAGCAGAGAGAAGGCTCACAATCCCTAAGACTGTTGGGGGGCCAGACTATAGTGACTCTGAGTTTTAAAGGCTATTTGAAGTGTATTTATTATATTTTAATCTGTTTTTACCTTAATCAATGCTATTATTTAATTTGAGTTTTTTCCCATTTTTGTATTGCACTTTTTCAAAGTGTGGGATTGTTAATCACCTTGAGTCCCCATGGGGAGAAAGGCGGGGAATAAATATAATAATGACAACAACAATAATAATCATGAACAAATTCCTATGTACACTGCACATATTTTATTTGTAGTGAAAAATACCATGAAATAATAATACAATATTTAAAATTAAGAACAATTTTTAACAAACATAAACTTACCAGTATTTCAGTTGGAAGTGTAAGCCTGCTTTTGACTGATGAGATAGTCAAGTTGATTAGGATGGTTCTTGTTGAGTACCTTCAAGTTGATTTAGACATAGGATGATCCTAAATCTAAAGATTAGGATTGGGTGGGGGTGGGGGGTAAATGACTTTGGATATCCACATCCAGCCCATAAGCCTTAGTTTGGGGACATCTGATCTAGGGACTATGTGTAGCTCTTAGGCTGTACTTCTATTGTCCAGTACTAAACAGTTTACTCTTCTAGACTTCCTCTCTACTTCCTTTTCACCATATCACCCTTATAAAAGCCTTGTCTTTCTGAGCTCACCATCCCACTCTTGAAATTATTTATTTCATCTCAGACTACCATTACTCTGTTATGCACAGATATTGGATGGGTAACACCTGGCTTGACAACCGTACACATGAAAGGGATCTAGAAATGGATCGGAAGGACACCATGAGTAAACAATTTGGTGTGGCAGATTAAAACACCAATTTTATTCTTAACTGCATCATTGGGAGTATACTATGCAGGCAGTCCCCAAGTTACGAACAAAATAGGTTTTGTATTTATTATATTTTGTTCTTAAGTTGAATTTGTTTGTAAGTCAGAACAGGTGTAATTTTTAAAGTGTAACTCCAGACACACACACACACGCACACACACACACGTGTGTGTGTATCTGCATATGCATATGCCTTGGATAGCATAGGGAAGGTTTAACACTGCTTTGGTGTTTGTTTTGCTCTGTATGCATTCAGAGAGTATGTATGGTGTCATGGAGCTAATTCCATTCTGGTTCCTCTACATTGCTGAAACTATTGCTGGAAGATACTTAGTCACTACAAATGCACCCTTTTTTGCCATTGGCTACAATTTTGTCAAATCCCCGTAAATCATTTAAATAGCAGATCAAGCCAAAACAGCCAATGACCAAATGTTATAGTCAATTGAGGTTATTCTGAAGAGAGGAAGCAAGGGGAATTCAAATTGACATGAGGGAACTCAAGTCCTTCTCTCCAAGAACAGGTCCAATTAAAGTTACCACTGGAATTCACCTGTAGAGAAGTTGAAAGCAAGTTTCTTGCTTAACAGTCATGTGTAGGAGGAATTTAACATTAGAGCTTGCAGTGATGTTTTAGTATAACTGTGTCTCCACTTTAAATATCAATATTTATATGCCAATAGATCAGCTTAGTTTTGGATTCTTTGGATGAAGAAAGAAACTCTGTCACTTACACATTATGTTGATTTCTCCCAAAATACACATCAGCATCACATCATTCCAACTTCTTTTTTCTTCTTGCATTACTCCAATACCCTACTGCATTTTTGCCATTCTTATACTGCACAATGCTAAGAGATTTTTTACCACATAAAATTTTGATGATTTGTTGCACAAGCATAAGAATTTTTGTGAGGCATTTTTTACTACCAGAAAAATGGGGCATGGGGTGGGATGTTATCAGTATGCTGATAACAACCAAAAATATTTCTCCATACCTTCAAAAACAGCTTCAACTAAAAATAGTTTGTCTCCTCTGAATGAATGCCTGGAGGAGGTAATTGGCTGGGTGAAAAATGGAAACTGAATCCAAACAAAACAGAGGTGCTTGCCATCAAGGGTTCTAATCTAGGGATGGAGGTGTTCAACCATTTCTCCCCCTGAAAGACTGGGTTCACAGCTTGGGAGTACCCCTGGATCCGTCTTTCCAAATGGTAGCCCAGGTAGATGTGATGATCAGGAGTGCTTACTACCAGCTTCGACTGATACACCAGCTGCGCCTCTTCCTAGGTTTGAAGGACCTTAAGATGGTGCTGTACACACTGGTAAGCTCAAGGTTATACTTCTGCAATGGGCTTTACATTGGGCTCCATTTGTCCCAAGTTCAGAAACTCCAATTAGTTCAAAATATGGCAGCCAGACTGGTTACAGGAGCGTTTAGGAATGAGCATATTTCACCTATCCTAAAAGTCACTCCACTGGCTGTCATTTAGCTTTTGGGCAAAGCACAAGGTATTGATTTTGAGCTTTAATGCCGCCTCCTGTGCAATCCACAACATACACTGAGGTCCTTTGGGGGGCAGTTACTCTGAGCTGCCAGAACTACAGAGAGAGATATTTCACCTAAACATTAGGAAGAATTTCTTCACATTAAGAACTGGTTGATAATAGAATATATTGCTGCCTTGGAGTGTGGAGCAGTATCCTTCACAGAAAATTTCTAAACATAGCCTGGATGGCACTCTGTCATGAGAATTAATGTGACTTGAGAATAGGGAACATTGGATTGGCCTTCCAGAAAATGGCCAGCCTGGGAGAAACCCACATGTTGGGAGTTCTCTCAAAGGCTTTTCATCAAGGGGAAGCTGTGAGGAGCTGCCCCAGATGCTCTTACACTAGGTTGCACATTTTGCACATTACAAAGAAAAAAATAAACAGGTGATAGTTTAGATTAAGTTTTCCATATTTTAATCCATCTTCTGCATGCAGATGCATTGTTTCATGGGTTGAAAATGGCCAGCAAAAAGCAATCAACTATCCAAAGTGATGGAGGTCCATGCTTCTGCCAGACAGACCTGTTAAACTCTTCCTGGTGGGAAAGGGATTATACCTTCTTACAGTGCCATCTAACAGCAACAAGGACATCTGCTGTTCCAGATAATTGTCTGGCTTTTAAGGTAAGTTTCAGGGATGCTTACTAGAGTGCCAAGAGCTGCCTTCGAGTTGACCTTGACCCATGGAAAATCTATTACTAAAATCTAAAATTGAGTTAATAGCTTGAAACTATAGAAACATGTGAGTTATAGTTTACAACGTATTTATCCCTTTCTGCCAAAGAATGTTGGTATTGCAACAAACTGCAGTTTCAGATTCCATAGTATAGAGCCGTGATAGTTAAAGCAGTGTTGAATTGCTTTAATTCTACAGCGCAAATGCATCCTTAGAAAAATGTTCCATCCCCAGTCCTGAAAAATCCTTTTGGAAACTAAAAAGATCCACAAAATATAGAATAAGATGAATGGGTTTTTCTGAAGGACTATGTAATGTTAAACTTTCTTTCCCAAATCTCCTTAAATTATGATGTTGAGATTTAAATCAGTAAGTTATGCAGTTACTCCTAGTATTTGAAAAATCATGCTTTCCTGTACACACCAACTGCTGGTGTAAAAGGAGACCCTTGAGAAGGAAAAAGCCTTTCCCAGCTGTTGTTCTACATCTGCTGACACGGCAGCACCTGTTTAAATGGTTCTCATAACACCTCACCTGTGGCTAAAGCAAGGCAATTCTCCACAGCCTTAACATCTGGCATTCGATCTGGCGCGTCTGTTCTTCTGGGTTTCGAAGCACTAGAGTGTTTTTATTGTTCATTCATTCTTGAATGGTGCTTAAGTAAGGCTGTCAGACATGTCCAATTATGGGGAAAGGATTTCATAAAACACTTGGCCCCCTTCCTTCTGAAGCTAACCTGATGCTGTCAAGCCCATTTTCCAGGCATTGCTTAAATTGTCCTTATTAGCTTGAAGTCTGAAAGATGACAAAGCCAAGCTAGGTGCACAAAGGCAGTTCTTTATTTGGATTGGTAGGCTCCTGTAAACAAAAGTAGTGGCAAGAGAAACAATGAAAAGTAAGCTGCAGTTTCAGCAACCCCATGTCACAAAATGCTATAGGATCTGGAGGGGGCTACGATGGTGATAAGAGGCATTTGGTTGACACTCATTTCAGTCTCTGAAGCCTCCAAAATGTGGTTATACTATGCATTTTGATGCCCTTAATCTCCAGGTTCCCTCTTAATATCTTAAACATTTGTTTTCAAAGCAAAACATCAAATGTACAGATAATTACCTGGAACTGTCAACATAGTGGTACATTTTGTGGTTGTCCCCTTCAGGAGTGCACTTTTTGCCATTTTAAACTCCTCTTTTCCCCAACCTGACACTTTTCTCATAATATCATGCTAAAAGAAGTTATGTTAAAATGGGTTCTCATCTTCTTGTTTGTCATTAATAATCAGCACCTTTATCTTATTTCCACTTTCCTACAATATGTGCACTTCTTGTTGACTCTCCAACATGTTGTATCAATGGTGGAGAATTCTTCATGCTGTGTATCAGTATTAGATAACTTACCAACATGTATGCTTCTGGCTCAAATAGTATTTTATTAACAAAACATAAAGCATATTAATGACTGGGTTTGGTGCATATTAGAGGCAAATTGTTCATTTGATTATCATAACCCTTAAGCCTCAAGTTGACATCACTGTATTTTAGAGAGGAAGGAATCATAGAACTATAGAGTTGAAAGAGGTCACATAGAGTATTGATGCTAACTCTATGCTCATTGCAAGAACTCCAACTCAAGCACCTCCAGCAGGGAGCTGTCTAACATATTTTTGAAGACATCTAGAGAAAGAGACTCCACCACCTCTTTGGGCATTTGGTTTCATTACTGAACTGCTCTTACTTACAGTCAAGAAGACACTTCTAAAGTTCAATCAGAATCTACCTAAAGTGTTAGAGCTAGTCTTACTCTCTGGGGCAGCTGAGAACAAAGTTGCATCCTCGCTTCTATAAGAACCTTTTAGATCTTTAAAGAGAACAATCAGGTCACCTCTCAATCTTTTTCTCACCAGGCAAAACATTTCCAATTTCTCCAACCTTTCTTCCTAAGTTCTGTTCTCTATGTCTTATATGATTCTTGTTGCCCTTCCCTGAACCACTCCAACTTCTCTATATCCTTTCTAAAATGAGGTCATCAAAGCTGAACATAGTACTCTAAATGAGGCCTGACTACTATAAAATATAGTGAGATTATTACTTTTCTTGGATTGGAAATTATGGGTCTATTCATGCAGGCCAAAATATTATTTTCCTTCTTCACTGAAGTACCAAACTTGTGTTCAACTCATGATCAACAAAGTTCTTCTCACATGTACCAAGGCTAAGTCAAGTATTCTCCATCCTGTACATTTTGTGGCAATTTCACATTTTTTCTATTGAATTTCATTGTATTTGTTTCAGACTAATTATCAGTTCATCAACATCTTTTTAAATTTTGATCCTATCTTTCAAAGTGTAAGCTATCTTTCCAGATTTGAACCATCTGTAAACCTGATAAACAGTCCCTCTATCCCATCAATTAAGTCACCAATTTAAAATATTGACATATAACAGGCCTAGGACAGAACTCTAGGTTTACAGACCCTAAGAAGTCTTCTTTGGTCTTGTGTATTTTAAGGATTTGAGATTTGAATACGATTTTTGTTCATTTTGTATTTGACCATTTCTAACAATAGAGAGCAAGATCAGGAAACATGCGAATAATTTCCTTAGCACTTTAAAAAATATTTAAATCTCAGACTATTTTCACTTCCTAATAATTTTGGATTGAACAGTAGAGTAGGAAGAGAAAATATGTTACTGAATGGTGTGGGAACACATAAAAAGCGATGGTTGTTTTGACATTTCTAAAGCATAGTCTTCCAGTCTTGATAGATAGCAAAGACTTCTGGCAAGACTTTTATCTTCCTGGTTTATCTGTTTGGATCAATAGGTTGGAACAAATGGGTATATCACATCATACACAGGCTGTTATAACAGAGTGTTGAAAGTTATATCTAAAATGTCACATCACACATCTTTACAAGGCTCCCATGAAATTCCTTGCTATTCCTATACCCACAAATTCTGTGCCAGAAAAAACTGAATTCTGAAAATTGTGATATGCAGAGCAAGGAATATGCCTGTGTTGGTTTATTTTAAACAATGCAGTGGTAATTCAGTAGTGCTACAACACAGAAATGTATGACTTCTTTTGCAGATAACTTAGGTCCCACTCTGGGAGTAAGGTGGCATATAATTTAAATGAATAAAATAAATAAATAATAAAAATGAGTCCAGTTCTATTAGATTTAATGCTGAGACTCTGTATTGGCATTGGGGAAGCTAGCCAAAAGCTCACCGGAATTAGCAATGTGGCAATACTGACCTGAGAAGTAGTAGTAGTTGTTCATTTGTTCAGTCGCTTCCAACTCTTCGTGACCTCATGGACCATCCCATGCTAGAGCTCCCTGTCAGCTGTCACCTCCCACACCTCCTTCAGAGTCAAGTCAGTCACTTCAAGGATACCATCCATCCATCTTGCCCTTGGTCAGCCCCTCTTCCCTTGGTTGGCCCCTCTGAGAAGTAGTAGAGGGACTTAAGTCAGGTTGGTAGCTTGAACTAGATAGAATTGGCCAATGGAATCAATGGAATTTGCATAAGTAGTGTCTTAACTGACTTGATGAGTCTTTGTAGTTGGAAATAGCATTTGAATTTAGGCCAAGATATTCAATTTATAGAAGAGAAGGCATGGCAGGCAAGAAATTTATTCAAAATTGATCTAAGGTATTGAGAAAGGCCAGAAGTGACACCATGACAGAGAAAGTAGAAGGGATCAGTACTTCCCTTAGGACAGACAAAGCTCTTACCTTTCTACATTATACTCAGAGAAGGGGTGGCTCCTTTTAAAAACTAAGAGTTACAATAAAGTACTAACATGAACCCATGGATAAGTTGACCCAGGCTTTAAATATTGATTTTTGAAAATTTCAAGACACTTCTTCCCTTCCACAAAAACCAAGGTAAACTACTAGAATGTGTTGATTGACTACTAACACAGTACACATAGACTTCATAAACTGAGAAAGAAAGAATATGTGTTTTCTTCACAAAAGATGAGTGGTCGAAAAGAATGGACTTTCTGATAACCTTGAAACCCCAAAGCAAAGAAAGAGACCTAGTTTTCACATTCAAAATCTCCTCTCCACAAAAATAATATAGCTTTTGAGAAAGAGAGAGAAAACCCAAACATCATTCTTTGTGTCCATTGTGATCAGAGTGTGAAAATGCAATCCAAATCAAAGAATCAAGTCCTTCTTGTCATAGCACAACATCCCTAGCATTGATGCTGATGGGAGATTTTTGCAGAGAGAAAATATCATTGAGACAGGTGTGAATGGTGTTATTATCCATTTTAAGTGAGACAAGAAGGTCACATATCAGGCAATTATACTTTCTCTTTACACCTTAATTCTTACACACAAACACACATAGAGAGAGACCCTCTTGCAGCGCAATTTCACTTTGCTGGGCATTAAACATACAAAAGCTTCCAGCTCAAAAGAAGAAAAAGGAATGAAAGGGATTTTGGATAAAAAGAAAGAAATTTCTCTTACCATTGCATAAGCAGACATTACACTTTCAATTTTCCTTGATTCAAGAGTAAAGGCAGAGCAAAAATATATATTATGGAAGGAGGGAGGGAGAGAAGAAAGAAAGAGCGAGCGAACGAACGAACAAAATAAAGAATTTTAAATAATTGTGTGATGGAATCTTTTCAATTTTTTGCAGAGTAGCAGGAAATCTACCCATGAGGGGAATAGTAAATTTGCTGTCAATTTAAGATGCCATATTCTGTCCCATCGCTCTTCCCACTGGGTGGCACTACCTGTAAGGCTGCAATTGACAGCCACCAAGCAATTAAACACAAATATAGTTGAACACATGCTGGGGCCACAAGTCTGTCTCTCTGACTCCCCCCCCCCCATACATTCCCAGAAGACTCCAAATCACTAGTGGATTCCATTTTCTTTCAGAGTTTTGTTGGTGACATAAAAATTGTAATTGAACCAAGACCTGCTGCTATGGAGTCCTATCTTTTCTGATCATGACTTGATTTCACTCTTCTGGGAGGGCTAAAGAAATATCTTAGTTCTGTTCAAACATTTCTTAAAAATGGACTGCAAGCAAGATGGGAAGAAATACTTTAAAAGATATTGTGAAAGCATTTCAGGGGAGGGAGGGGGTGATCCAGTGAAATGGTGAAGTAAGCTTTGGTTTTGACTTTGTAACATATAGAGCTTGGAGCGGTTTCTGAGCAATTACTACAAACCTACAAGGTAGGTCAAGCTAGCTTTGGGTTGATCCAAAACCAAGGAAACGAGTAGATGATCTTGCAGAAATCACATGCCCATAGCCCTGGAAAACTTCTTGAAGATAAACAGCAACAATAGATATAATTATTCACTAAGTTTATTCTTGAAGGAAAGAATGAGCAATTACGAGTAATTTTCTTCACACTGTGAGAAAGTATTCAATCACATGATTTTCAAAACCTATGTGCAGTTTGAGATTTTTGAGATTTATAATTTGCACATGTTGTTATTGGTTGTGTTTATGTGTTGCAGAAAACAGCATATTTTGTTCAGAAAACTGCATCATCTGCACAGATTAGACATTCTCATATGCAGAAATATTTTCAGCATTTTCCTATAGGGAAGACAATTATTGTTCTAAAGGGAAATGGACATAGTACATTGATATGTTACCCAAATAACAAGCAGGGCAACCCAGAAATAAAGAACAATGCTGATAACTGAGGAGAAGTATACAATTTGTGTGGTTGTCAGAAGTTCTCCTTAACAGGCAAAAAGATATTTTATTTTTGTTCCCAGCCCTGGATGATCAAAATACCTCTCTTTAAATCATAGCAGCTGCAATAAGAAATAGTGAAACTGCAACCTAGAACAATGGCAGGACAACCCCACTCATAAACCAGAGTGCTTGATAGAAATTATTTACAAAATCTGTGGTGCAGGGCTTCAAAATGAGTGAGGTAGTCCACCAAAAAGAAGCCAATTAAATGAATGGTTAAAAGTTGTATCAGGCCTAATGTAAATCCAATATATTCAATGAGACTACTTTATTTAGGTCTACCTATAAAATTCTTACCACAATATGAGCAAACAGAGGGAAATGTGATGTGAAATACAGGGAACTAAAGGCAAGTGGTCTGATTTTTAATGTGGCTTTGATTCAAGTGGCTGATTTTTAATGTGGCTTGTAGTTTCAGACTACAGTGACACTAGTGATGTTTTCAACTATTGCAATTAAATGAGAGTCATATCTTGTTAATTGGAGCAACACTAGAATCATAGAATAAACATGGAATAAAAGAGTTGGAAGAGAGCGCATGGGCAATCCAGTTCAACCCCAATCTGCCATGCAGGAAAAGCACAATCACAGCACTCCTGACAGATGGCCATCCAGCCTCTGTTTAAAAGTTTTCAAGGAAGGAGCTTTCACCACACTCTGAAGCAGAGAGTTCCACTATTGAACAGTTATCCTTTCCTGTAATTTGAACCCATTGCTCCTAGTCCTAGTTTCATTCGCTGCAGAAAACAAGCGTGCTCCCTCTTCCTATGACACCCGTTCACATATTTATACATGGCTATCATGTCTCCTCTCAACTTTATCTTCTGCAGGTTAAATGTATCCAGCTCTTTAAGACGCTCCTCATAGGGCATGGTCTCCAGACCTTTTATCATTTTAGTTGCCCTACTCTGGACACCTTGTAGCTTGTCAATATCTCTTTTGAACTGTGGTACCCAGAATTGGACACAGTAGTCCAGGTGAGTTCTGTTAGTTTTGGCCCAGCAAAAGCAAGCAAGCCTCTAGAGAAATGCAGAAGTAGGAAACAAATGGACATATTTTGTTGGAATTTTGCCCGTTCTAGTAGGCTCAGGGGGAAAAAGCAAACTGCTGCAACATCTGCTTGCTTATGTTTTCTCCCACATCAATACATTTTTGTATCTTGACAACATTGTGATGTTGCTTGGTCACATTGTGTCCATTTTATCTGTGAAACCTTAGAAGGTATAGAGATGGTGTACCAGCTCCAGCATCCAGATGTCTTATCACAGCTCAGAAAACAATTAAAATTTCCCAAAACATCAGAGAAAGAGAGATCGAATGGAAATCTATGATGGGCAAGTCTTTATCAGATCTAGAAGAGACTTCATAATGGGAGAAGATTAGCTAAGGATAACGTAGGGAAAGGATAATCTTTTCTTCTTAAGACACACAATAGTCTCTCTCGGCATTACTTCGCGAACGAAGATTCAGGAAGGACTCATCCCACTTTTACAAGCGCGTTGATGACTAAAAAGGCCAATCTGAGATAGGCAAGTTCGGTTGCAGAAAGCGCAGCAGAAAGTCTCCTTGGGTGATGTTTTTCCAAGTTGCGGTTCTTTCTACGTTGTCGTTTCTCTTCGAGACCCATTCGGCGTGTCTTCTCGAAAGAGGCCGCAGCATTGTGGATAGTGCTTCTCCATGCCTCCCGATGTGAGGCCAGGGTGGACCATTGTTGGTGATCAATCTGGCCAAGCCTGAGATGTTGTTTCAGGGAGTCCTTATATCTCTTTTTCGGGGCACCTCTCTTGCGCTCACGCGTGGCGAGTTCACCGAAGAGTAGTATCTTTGGGAGGCGGTGGTCCTCCATCCTAGAGACGTGTCCTGCCCAGCGCAGCTGTGTTTCTCAATAGCATGGCCTCAATGCTGGTGATCCCTGCTTGCTCAAGGACAGCAACATTCGTCACATAGTCGGTCCAGTGTATATTTAGGCTTGTGCGAAGACCGCGCTGATGAACGCGCTCGAGGAGTCGTAGGTGTTGGCGATAGGCGACCCATGTTTCAGACCCATAGAGGAGAATGGACAGTATGATAGCTCTGTACACACTGATTTTGGTGCTTTGTCTCAGGTGCTTGTTGCTCCAGACTCTTTTGTGAAGCCTTCCGAATGCACTATATGCCTTTGATAATCTGTGATCTATCTCTTTGTCAATCTTGGCGTCTGAAGAGATGATGCTTCCCAGGTAGGTGAACTGCTGAACGGACTTAAGCACAGATGTGCCTATGCTGACGTGAGGATGGTGGTGTTCTTCCTGTGGTGCGGGCTGGTAGAGGACTTCTGTTTTCTTCAGGCTGACTTCCAGCCCAAACAGCTCTGCAGCTGTTGCAAAGCAGGATGTGAGGCGCTGCAGGGCTGCTTCTGAATGGGCGACAAGGGCAGCATCGTCAGCAAAAAGTAGCTCACGGACTAGATAGTTTAGAGTCTTAGTGCGAGCCCTCAGACGGCTTAAGTTGAACAAGCTACCATCAGTACGATAGCGTATATATATGCCGTCTTCTTCTTGTAGGTCTGCCATAGCCCTTTGGAGCATCATGCTGAAGAAGATTGTAAATAGGGTTGGTGCAAGAACACAACCTTGTTTCACTCCATTAGTTATGAGAAAGGGCTCCGAGAGAGCATCGCCATATCTGACTTGACCGTGCTGGCCCTCATGTAACAGGACAATCATTTTGAGGAACTTGGGGACATCCTAGACGTTCCAGGATCTGCCACAGACCTTTCCTGCTCACAGTGTCGAAGGCTTTGGTGAGGTCGACAAATGTTACATAGAGTCCTTTGTTCTGCTCTCTACATTTCTCTTGCAGTTGTCTAAGGGCAAAAACCATATCTGTGGTGCTCCTATTTGCTCTGAAGCCGCATTGGCTTTCAGGGAGAAGTTCTTCTGCAATAGCCGGAACTAATCTGTTCAGGAGTATCCTTGCAAGGATTTTTCCAGCAATGGAGAGCAGTGTTATACCTCGATAGTTTGAGCAATCGGATTTTGTTCCCTTTTTCTTATACAGGGTGATGATAACTGCATCTCGGAGATCTGATGGCAGTTCACCTTTTCCCAGCAACTCACAAGGAGCTCGTGGAATTTAGCATGCAGTACATGACCTCCCTGTTTCCAAGCTTCAGGTGGGATTCCATCGATCCCGGCTGCCTTGCCATTTTCAACTGCTGTATGGCCTCAATGGTCTCTTCCAGAGTGGGAGCTGTGTCCAGTTCATTTTTCATTGGTTGTTGTATCATGTGTTGGATAGCTGAACCTTGGACTACTCGGCTGGCATTAAAGAGACCCTGAAAATGTTCAGCCCATCGGTTCAGGATGGAGGTTTTATCAGTAACACAATAGTAATACAGAAGGAAAAAAGAGGAAGCTCTTAAGTAATTCTAAATTCAAGAATGTTGTTATTTCATTATAGATAGTTCCTGCCAAAGTGTTACACTAATTATAAGTTGAAATAAGTAAGAATTCCGCTATCATTTCAAGGAACATCTGAAAAAAATACATGCATGTGCCCATCAAAAGCTCTAGTCACTGGGCTCAATTTATCCATGTACTGTGCATAGTTTAAAATTGGAGGACAGTCATGTACACATTTTTGCAGGAAATGAACTAAGAAATTAAGATAAAAAATCCCATTAAGACTTTAGTCAGAAGTGTTGACTTGCCATATTCTGATTGGATAGGTCTGACAATCCTGAAATATAAAATTATGCCACCGCATTCTAGATCCCAGGGCTATGGGGAAGCCAATCACGGTGCGACTGATCAGTGATCATGGTCTTCTGTTCCACTGACCTTTGGACTAAAAAGTCTCTCTTGGTTCAATGAAGCAGATATGCAAGGCAGATAGCCAGTGACCAGAGAAAAATGTAACAAAATCTTTCACATAGCACCAAGCAAAATAATGTCCCAGGGCTCCACTTAGTGGTTTGGTGCCTTAATACACTTGCACGGTTCAATTGTGTATATTCAGTGTAAAATTAAGAATGGCTGGGATTTTATTGCAATTCATTTCTGATAAGAAAGTCCACAAATGGCTTCACACCCAGCACAGACTGAATTTTAGACCTTTCTACAAAAATAAATCACATGGAGAGGAAAGGAAAAATGAATAGATTCATATATCAGACCAGGGCTTTGAATTCTTACCTCTTAAAAATCCTTATCTCAGTAGTCAGACCACTGCTGGAAAAGCCCTCTCTGGATCCCCTGGACCCTAATAATTACAGACGAGTGTCTAACCTTCTTTTCTGCAGCAAAGTGACTGAGAAGGTAATTGCCTTCTAACTCCAGCCGGTCTTGGATGATTTCTTGACCCATTTTAAACTGGCTTCAGAGCAGGATATGGAGTTGAGACTGCTAAGGACGTCTTAGTAAATTATCTCCATCTTAACACTGCCAAGGAGGGGTGTCCCTGTTGGTTCTTCTAGACCTCTCAACCACTTTCAATACACCTGGAGGGGCTGGGAATTTAAGGCACTGTGCTGCAGCGGTCCCAATCATACCTCTCAGACAGGTTCCAGATGGTGGTCTTGGGGATAGGAGCTGTAACAACAACAATAATTTATTTATTTATACCCCGCCACCATCTCCCCAAGGGGACTTGGGGCGGCTAACATGAGGCCAAGCCCAACAATCACAACAAAGCAAATATACAAACACAATAATACATCAAATAAAAATATAATAAAAATAATAAAGGAAAATACAAAATAAACACAGGAGACAATATGAAATAGTAAGTAATTGAACATGGTGGGCAGGGCCAATTGCAAAGGATAAAAATTTAAAAACCCTAGGTGAGATGTGTAGTGTAGTGTAGTGCAGTGTTTTCCAACCTTTTTTGAGCCGCGGCACACTTTTAACATTTAAAAAATCCGGGGCACACCACCAACCAAAATGACACTCTAACACAGTAAAGAACGGCTGGGGGATGGTGACCTGCTGGGAGCAGCGGCTGGGAGTGCCGAAGCCAGGGGAGGGGGAGGAGCCAGGCCGCGCCATGCCCCGCCCCCTCCATGCGGCTTCAGTTCTCCCACAGCTTTGCCAGCCTTGAGGGGGCAGTGCCAAGCCAGCGGTGGTAGAGCCAGCACAATGCTGGCTTGGCACTGTCCCCTCAAGGCTGGAGCAGCTGCTGGGAGTACTGAAGCTGGGGGAGGGGGCGGAGCCAGGCCGCACCATGCCCCGCCCCCTCCCCAGCTTCAGTTCCCCAGGGTTGCCATATGAATAAGGGACAGGCACCTAAAAATAAGGAAATTTTCACAAAGAAGGGACACTACATAAATACTTGAAAAACAAATGGTGATTTTCAAGTTTTTATGAAGTGTTCCTTATTTTTGTGAAAATTTCCCTATTTTTAGGTGCCTGTCCCTTATTCATATGGCAACCCTAGTTCTCCCACAGAGAAGCATGAGCGGTGGACGGGCTTCAGTAGACGGGGCTCCTCCTCCACGCGGCTTCAGCGAGCGAGGGGTGAGAGTCGTGGCGGGAGTCATGGCCGATTGGAGGCTGGCTGGGGAAATGGCCGAAGGAGGTGGCGCCCGGCCCCTTCTTCTTTTCTTCACCACCACTCGGCCCTTCCTCCTCCTCTCCCAAGCAGCAGGGATTCGGCAGGAGGAGGGGGGGAGTAAGGGGGGCAGAGAGCTTTTCTCGCGGCACACCTGATGATCGCTCACGGCACACTAGTGTGCCACGGCACACTGGTTGAGAAACACTGGTGTAGTGTATCTGGAGGGAGGTTCAGGTGAGACAAACAGTGGGGTTTAATTTCAGTAAAGGGTTAGCTAAAGTGCATTGAAGGGCATTTTATTCTGGATTTGGTCAAGGCATGTGATAGTTGTACATTCCTTGAAGGCACACTGGAAGCGCCAAGTTTTTAGGCTCTTCCTGAAAACTACACAAAAACAGTAGGGTGGCTACTCAACTACAAAACCAAAACCACAAGGGTTAAAAAAAACAAGGGGAGGGTGATACGCTTTGTATAAGCAAAGTAGACTATATCAAAATACTGAAATTATTATTATATAAACAATTATTATTTATATCAAAATACACATTACATTATCAAGCAGTTAAACTCCTCCACAATTGATTTAAGCATTAGCAATAAGAAACACAACTGTAAGCAAACATTGCTGTAAGCAAACCTGCGATGCTCATAATTAGAAAGTTCCCATTTGTGTCTTAATGATAACCAAGTCAAAGTTCACAGTCACCCAAGGACATGTGGGCTAAAGTTGGAAATTCTTGGGTAGTGCATACATAGGATTTCGAAGCAATTGTGAGCAATGAAAAGCACTTAGTAGCAAACCCTTTTTCCTACCATACCTTTGGGTCATCCCTCCCCTATCTGCATTGATACGACTACTGAACCACAACTTTCCGTGGATACCAGGCATACTTCGGTTTACCGCTATGAAAAAGCCAGATTAACGGCAAAACGGCAGATTAACGGCCATCGACAGTGTACCGTCGCGGTCAAAACCAAGTGGTCTGCTACCCACTACCGATTCTGGATGTATCTCTGTGTTTATTTTGATACCATACTTTGGGTCCACCCATCTGGAGTAGCGCTACTCACTGCAATCTATTGCTAGCTCACATAGCTGACTTTGACGTTTTTGGGATCTTCCAAGACACAGGATCGCCGGAAAAGGAAAAAGGGTTTACTACTAAGTGCTTTTCATTGCTCTCCATTGCTTTGAACTCCTATGTATGCACTACGCAAGAATTTCCAACTTTAGCCAACATGTCCTTGGGTGACTGTGAACTTTGACTTGGTTATCATTAAGACACGAACGGGAACTTTCTAATTATGAGCCTGGCAGGTTTGCTTACAGCAACGTTTGCTTACAGTTGTGTTTCTTATTCCTAATGCTTAAATCAATTGTGGAGGAGTTTAACTGCTTGATATTTTTGAAATAAATAATAATTGTCACTGATAGATTTCAGTATATTGATATAGTCTACTTTGTTTATACAAAGCGTATCGCCCTCCCCTTGTTTTCTTTAACCATTGTCGTTTTGGTCTTCCTGAAAACTGCCAGGGTGATCACTGCCTAATCTCTCCAGGAAGTGAGTCCCAGAGCCAAGAGGCTACCACAGAGAAGGCCCTCTCCCTTGTCCCCACAAGTTGCACTTGTGACAGGGGCAGGAGCGAGAGGAGGACCTCCCCGGAAAATTGAAGGGATCATGTAGGTTCATACAAGGAAATATGGTCATGAAGGTAGGCAGGTCCCAAACCATCCAGGGTTTTGTAGGTGATAACCTGCACCTTGAATTGGTACCAGAAAATAAATGGCAGCTAGTGGAGCTCCTTAAGCAGAGGGTTAGCCTGCTCTCTGTAATTCGCTCTGGTTAGCAGTCTGGCTGTTACATGGCATCCTACAAGATGCAGTTTTTGATATTTACATGAAAGTGCTGGGAGAGATCATCCAAAGGCATGGGGAGGGGTGTTATCAGTATGGTGATGACATCAAAAAATATTTAGCCATATCTTCAAAAACAGCCTCAGCTAAATGTAGCAGGTCTCCTCTGAATGAATGCCTAGAAGAGATAATATGTTGGTTGGGGAAAAACAAATTGAAACTGAATCCAGACAAAATAGAAGTGCTTGCCATCAAGGGTCCTAATCTGGGGGTGGAGGTTTGTCAACCGGTTCTGGATGGGGTTACATTTTCCCTGAAAGACTGTGTTCACAGCTTGGAACAAAGGCTTCTGGATCCATCTCTCAAATGTCAGCCCAGGTAGATGCAATGGCCAGGAGGGCTTACTACCAGCTTTGGCTGATAAACCAGCTGCAAACCTTCCTAGATTTGGAGGATCTGAAGATGGTAGTTGCTGCACTGGTAACCTCAAGATTGGACTTCTGAAATGCAATTTACATTGGGATACCTTTGTACCAAGTTTGGAAACTTCAGCTGGTTCAAAATATGGCAGCCAGGCTGGTTACAGGAACATCTAGGATTGAGCATATTACACCTATTCTAAAGTCACTCCACTGGCTGCAAATTGGTTTCTGAGCAAAGTACGAGGTGTTGGTCTTGACCTTTAAAGCCCTACATGGTGTGGGTCCATGTTACCTACAGAATCTACCCCAAACACATAGAGAGTGGTTACTTCAACCAGCCAGAACCCGACTGGCCATTGTCACCCAGAGGACCTTTTCATTGGCTGACCCACAACTGTGGAATGACTGGCCAGAAGAGCTCCAACAGGCTAAATGAGCTGCCATAATTTTAAAATAATCTAAAGATTTATCTCTTCCGACAGGCCTACACAGCCAGGTTTAATCATGAATTTTAAATTCATTTCCTGTGTTTTAATCTTTATTATGTGTATTTTAATATGCAATTTACAGAAATATGTTTAAATATGTATCTTTTATAGAAATATTTTTCAATATGTGTATTTATAGAATCTTAACAATGTTTATATGTTTTAATCTGCAAATTATTATTATTATTATTATTTGAAAAATCTAGTTTTGATATTGAATTAGGCTTGCCACTTCTTCTTTCAGAGAGCTTTGCATCTGTGACAGCTGAATAGTAGGTAATAGGCATGAGAAAAAAGTTATGAAAATTAAAAGAAATCGTAAGTGATACGTATGTAATGGGACTTTCTAGTTTGTACGCATCACGGCAGCTAACCAGGAAGTAGACTTTCTTTTATGGTCCTTGAGGCCAACAATTTGCGTTATGATTGTAATTAATTCTTAATTATTGTACTACTCACTTCTCCCTGTCTTCTCCCCCTCATTTCCTTCCCGCCTTCATTCATCTTCTTTTTCCCGCATTTCTATGGGGAACTGGAAGTGACGCTGCTGCTAGGCATTCTGGAAAGTGTAGTCCTCCACGCTTCTCCTCCCTCCCCCCCCCTCTGCTCTCTCTTCCTCGTGGTGGCGGTGGTTTGGGGTCTTGAGGAAGAGCGGGCTGACTCACTTCCTTCTGGGCGCGGCCTTGGTCGTCTTGGCCTTGGTGCTCTTGGCCGGCTTGGGCTTGGCTTTCGGGCTCTTGTCTTCTGTGGGGACTCTCTGTCTTGCCCCACCGCACGGGCCAACTTCACACACACACACACACATGCTTCTCCTCCTTTCTCTCCCTGCACTCTCTCACATGCTTCTCTGCCCCCTCCTCTTTCCTGGTGGCTTCTCCCCCTCCCTTCTCTTCCTCGTTGCTCTGTCTTGCCCCACCGCACGGGCCAACTTCACACACACACACGCACACACGCTTCTCCTCCTTTCTCTCCCTGCACTCTCTCACATGCTTCTTTGCCCCCTCCTCTTTCCTGGTGGCTTCTCCCCCTCCCTTCTCTTCCCCGTTGCTCTGTCTTGCCCCATCGCACGGGCCAACTTCAGCCCTCCAGGTGTTTTGGACTTCAACTCACACCATTCCTCACAGCCTCAGGCCTCTTCCTTTTCCTCTCAGCCTGGGCAAACTTGGGCCCCTCGCTCCTCAGGATCGGGGTGAGAGAGAGGCAGCGAGGAGCGAGGGGGTCTCCTCCTTTTTTGCTACTTCCAAGAATAGAATACCCCCTCCCTCCCTCCCTCCTTCCCTCCCTCCTTCCTATTTGGAGAGTCCCATCTAGAATTCAGTGTGATTTATTCAAGTTTTGGCCTACAACTCCCAGAAATCCCAGCCAATTTACCAGCTGTTAGGATTTCTGGGAGTTGTAGGCCAAAACCATCTGGAATGCACATGCGCTGGCATACGAACTACTAACGAATTTCGTTAGTAATTAAGTTACATTTTAGAAAATTTTGGGAATTTTTTTGTAAGTCTTTCTATTACTAATCAAAAAAATCCCCCCCCCCAATTAAGAACATAAGAACATAAGAAGAGCCATGCTGAATCGGACCTCAGCCCATCTAGTCCAGCATTCTGTATCACACAGTGGCCCACCAGTTGTACACGGGGATCTCGAGCAGAAGGGAGGGCAAAACCCTGACCTGCTCCTGATCCCCCACAACCAGTACCCAGGGAAATCCTGCCTACCTCAACCAACTCCGAGGTGGCACTTGAATATCCTTAGATTTTCGACTTCCTATTTTTGGGTTCTAAACCATGCCTAGTAGGTAAGTGCTATATTATGGTACTGGCCTTATGGTACTGGGAATATATAGTGCCATATTATTCAACATTTTTATCAATGACCTAAATTATGGAGGGAAGGAAATCCAATGTATTAGCAATCTCAAAAACTAGGCAGTTTTTTTAAAACAGAGGTTGGATGCCCATCTGTTGGGAGTGCTTGAATTGTGTACCCTAAGTAAATGGCAATGAGATGGACTGGATGACATTTGGGTCTCTTCCAACTGTATATGGAGGCCATGTTTGCAATGAGGCCTGGAATAAAATTATTGCATGAAAGGGGATGTATTTGTATAAGTAGTGTACATTCATCAGTATCCCAGACTGCAATTTCACATGTTTCTTTGGTTGCATCTGCAACTTTTGCAGCAATATTTTTTCAAAAGACATGCACATTGGGCTTGCATATTCTTTGCAGCAATGATTACTTTGCAAACGATTTGCTACTTCACTGGAGTGGATCACAGACTCCAACCTGTTTGGTTGTAACAACAGACTTGGTGACTGTCATACTTAAGTATCGGTTTCCAAAGCAAACAAGAGTCTGTAATTAAAAAGAAGGTTCAGCAATATCACCAAAACAGGGCTTCTGTCTAATTGCCAAGTAAAATGAAATGCGCAAGACGGTGCTTTCTTTCCCCCCACTAATACTCTGATACTAATTGCTCCCCTCACAGCAGAGTAAATAGAATTTATATTCAGGGAGCGCACTACAAGAATGATAAACATAAAGCAGTGCATAACAACTTCATTAAACTAATCTTCATTTTAATGGCATACTTGCTATTTAAATATAACAAATGTAGATATGAGCCTTTTTGTGTTGCTTCTATGATAATGAATACAATTTTATCAATGGGATGATATCAGAGATAGATTACATTATGGTGGCCAGGGTCAATTTCTTTCCTTTCTGTTTCTGGGGAATTTGAGGCGACAGGAGTATTTGTTCGTGTTTTCCAGCATTAGGGAATATTTCTGCATAATACAGGCACAATTCACGCCAAAATGATAGATCTGGGAGAAGTTTCAGGATTGCAAAAGCTGTCTATATCACATAGGCTGCAAAATTTAAGTATTTATTTATTTCACACATTTGTACGCTGTCCTTCTTACACCTGGAGGGGGACTCAGGATGGTTTCACAACAGGTAACCATTAGATGCCAAAACATAAATTATAAAAAACGATTACAGTTAAAAACAGCAGTTAAAACCAATTATTAAAACATTCATTTAAAAGTTTTGCCACTTGTGGTGTGCCAGCCTAGTTAGTCAGCCCAGTGGTCAGAGTCAAGCACCGGGGGTCCCAGCTGAGCAGGGTCAGCTTGAAGATGATGAATGGCCAGATTGGTATGGGTCTCCAAAAAAGAGTTTGCAATGGGATGATGGATGGCTAGAGGGATATAGGACTGCAGATGAGTTTACTGAGGATCCCATGGAAACTGATTCTGAATCAGACTATGAGAGGCCCGGCTACCTTGGTTCCGAAAAGAGAGTTTCTACTCCCTTTCCAGATGAGCATTCCGGAGAAAGGGAGTTTTCTGCTTCTCACTCTGATAGTGAGGCACCTGGGTCTGCTAATGAGATGGAATTTGGCCAAAGGGCTAGTATCAGGGATTCTAGGAAAACATGGAGCTTGAGGAAGGGGGTGCGATGGGCACATCGAAACTAGTCCTCTTTATTAGCTTCTGCCCAGGGAATTCTAGTCAGACCTGAAGCTACATTCAGCTTGATCAAGTCTCACGTTTAAGTCTGCCAGCTCAAGCCGACCACCGGAGCGGTTTGGACTCAAGTTCACGTTGACTACCGTTGCGGTTTGCCTCAAGTATCACATTTGACCGCCGGAGCGGTTTGCCTTGCTTTGGAACTTTCTTTTCCTTGGGATTTAAGCCACTTGGGCTTGCATCTACAGAACCTTATTGGACTATTTTTGATTGCTTTATTCTTACTTCCTTGGACTATTTTGATCCTTTATCTTTAATAAAAGTACATTTATTGCATCCGCCTGTGTATGTGTGATCTGGGGGGGGGGGGGGCTGTTCACGATCTGAGGTGCAACACCACTTCAGAATAATAACCCAAGCTCAGTCTATTGCCGGTTGCATTAAAACACTCTCGTTCTAGTTGCTGCATTTACTGCCAAAATGCTTGGTCTCACAACCATGTTTTAAGCTTTTTTCCTAAAGAACAGGAGGGAGGAAGCTGACCCAATGTCATTGGGGAGGGAGTTCCACACCCAAGGGGCTACCACTGAGAAGGCCCTTTCCCTCATCCCCACCAGTCACATTTGCGAGGGGAGTGGGATCGAGAGAAGGGCCTCCCCTGCTGATCTTAACCTCCGATATAGTTCATAGTATTATATAGTATCTGTATCATATTACAGGTACCAATCTTGTTGTTATCTTAAACGAGCTGTCACACAGCTAGTTAGTAGCCAGCTGCATTAAATTACTACTGACTGAGATGTCATGAGTTCAAAGCCAGTAAGCTCCTGATCATTAATAGTCTAGCTTGCTGTTGACATATGCAGCCTGAAAGACAGTTGTATCTGTCAAGTAGGAAATTTAGGTACCGCTTTATGCAGGCAGGCTAATTTAACTAATTTACAATGCCATAAAACCTTCAAGCAATGTGCAGAAGAATGAGGAAGTACTCTATCAAAGAACCAGGTACTACAAGTAGATGGTGAATTGGCAGCTCCCTCTGTGACCGAAACCAAGCATACCCTCAGGAAGCTGGAAAAAGCTGGAATGTTAAATTGCTTCTGTGTCTGTCGATATATGTTGTATGTCTAAATGGTATTGAATGTTTGCCATGTACAGTATATGTGCATTGTAATCCCCCATGAGTCCACTGCAGGGTGAGGGTGGAATATAAATACTATAAATAAATAAAGATTTTTATGGAAGCAATTGGATTGTTTTTAATGTGCAGAATGGAAAAATTTAGTTAAAAACTGTGAAGGCAGAATAATGTAAAAGATGTGATGGACAGGACAGCCATTATATATGGATGGCTGAAAGTAGCAAGGGAAAAGAGATATTTTTATTTTGTAAAAATGTGTACTTTTGTGCGGGCCTTTTGCCTGGAGGAAAGAATCGGGCAACATAAGAACTTCACTGGTCATGGATAAAGTCTGTGGTCAAAACACCGAAGAGCTGCCATGACATTTGGTCATTTATTTTCCTTCAGCTCTTGATCTTTTTGTAGACCTTTTCCCATATTGCAGAACTATGTAACTTAAATGTGGACAACTGATAGCCCATAGAAAATCGTAACCATATCAGAGAAACTAGAGCTGATGTGGTCTATCCAATGCAATTTTCTGAATCAGAGCCCCAAATAACCACAGAAACAGGCCTAAAAACAGACACCAATAATTTATTTTGGTAGGGCTATGTTATATATTACAGAATGCATATCCACAGTTTGACTTAACTATGTCCAGGAAAAAATTGTCTTTCTAGAAATTTTCTAGTCCTCCAGGCAATTTCTATAGTATGCTTCCCCTAGAAGTTGCCATACAGTAGTGTTAGAGGACCTAGAAAATTCCTAGGCAGGACATCTTTCTTGGGATTGTGTGGTCTTCCAACACAACTCTTTGGTACACTGGGACCAGGGGTAATCTAATTTAATGGTGTTTATTTGCATCTCTGGTTTCTGGTAACTGTGGTCCAACCAAAGACAAACCCCCCATGGATATGGACGTTATACTGTACATACTCATACTGTATTTTCTGGCATATAAGATGACTGGGCATATAAGACGACCCCCAACTTTTTCAGTTGAAATATAGAGTTTGGGATATACTCGCCATATAAGACTACTGCTCTTCCAGTGCACACCAAATAAAAATTTAAAAAGCATCAGATTTGATTTCAATATGGTAATTTTCCTATTACTGTACCTCCTTCTTTCCTTCTTAGATCTCACACATGCACACCTGCACCGCTTCGCTGCAGTCTTCAGGAGCGAGATCTGAGAGGCAGAAGAGGAGGTACGGTAAGAGGATACAAGGGCAGGCCAGACAGGTAAAAGAGGTGTGTTTTTCTTGGCCCAGAGCTACTCTAGCTCTTTTTTCCATACCCCGGGTGCCCCGGACACCTGCAGCTTGCTCCGCCCTTTACTTACACCTTTCCGATGAGGCGCCCCTTCACCTCAACACCAGGACCGCATTAAGTCCATGAATCCTAATGAATTGATTTTCTTCTACCATACTTGTACAGCATTGCCCTTAATGCTTTCATACAGTCGCTGCATATGACAGGAACGCGGCCACTGCCATTTTGAGCTCCCCCCACCATATGCGACAACCACAGATTCTCCAATCCAGATTGGAAGTTTCAGCACCCGCTCTATAAGATGATGCCTGGTGTATAAGTCGATTCCCGCATATAAGACGACTCCCATGTATAAGACAGCTCCTGACTTTTGAGAAGATTTTCTTGGGTTAAAAAGTAGTCTTATACGCCTGAAAATATGGTACTTCTCCTAACTCCCTATACATTCAATTGAACATTCAGTGTCTTAGTTTAGTAGTGTAGTGTGGCAATTCAACACAAAGGCAGAATAGCACAATTACTGTATAACACCACCTATGGAGATTTATAAACAGAGGCAACAGAAATGCAGCTGTGACAAAGGATAGCAGCCTCAGGTATACAGAAAACCTTAATTCAATTGGCACTTTGATTGAGTGATGCTTTGCACATTTACAGCTCGTGATGGCACACTAGCATGCCACATCATAGGGGAACTACTGATTTACATCATGAATCTGATTTCCTCTCCCAGAACTTCAGATACCATATATCTTTGTTTACAAGCTGCAGAATCTATTGCACTTAATTGCTTCCTTCTCCAACTTGAAATTCAGGGGTTTGATAGTACATAATTGCTTTCACTTGCTGCCTCTTGTAGCAAAAAGGAAATTGAATGTGCCAGCTCTGAAGCAGAGACATACAATAATTAAAATCTCTCTCTATCTTTTTGTCTTTGCATATATGTGTGAGAGAGGGAGATAGCAAGCTTGTTAGCACCTCCAAGCAAAACACTTGGCTTACTGTTATATCCCCCTAATTTTCCTAAAGTTCCTCTCGTATATGAGTATGTATTATGAGGTGCATCTAGACATAGCCTAAAATCCAATGCCAGTCTGACAAGCCTTGAGGGTGAGTAAACATCTCCATCCTGCAGTGATGATGGGATGGAATCCAGACTACTCAATAGGGCTGAAAATAGCACAGCTCTGCTATATGGTCACCATACCTTTGCTCTGCTTCTCTCCGCTGCTGGGAGAGCTCTTAGCCATTGCCAGGTAGGTACCTTTGCTGACATCAGTATCAAACTCTGTGACCATCTGCTCTAGCATCAATCTGTATTCTGTTCCCATTGAAAAGGGGATGGTGTTGCTCACCTATGTGGGCAGTGGACCACCTCAGATTAGAAGTGTGGGGCTGCTGTGAATTTTGACCAAATCTCCAGAGCCTTCACGAATTTGCATAATAATAATCATAACAACAACAACACTTTATTTATATCCCACCTCTCTCACCCTGAAGGGGACTCAGAATGGATCACAGTACATGGCAAACATTCAATGTTGTTTTTTTGGATGGGACAAAGACAGACAGAAAAGAAAGGAGGTATATTGATTGTGTTGTGTTGACATCCAGCTTGTTGGTGCCTTTGGAACTTGCCAGCAATAGGGGGGCATTGTTGCTCCATCCTCTATGATGAAGAGCCATCAGGAGTTCCACTTTCCTTTTGGTCACTGGCATTTTAAAAATCATTTTCTTTATAGTGTCATAAAATATCTCTTCTGCTGTAACCTGTATTCGAACTGTTTAGGTAAACAGTGAGCAGGGCTGACAGTCAGGTGTGTTGGAAATAAAGAGTTAAGTGAACAGTTTATACCTGTTGTAGTATCTGAGTAGATTTCCACTGTGGAGTAGTCAATTAATCAGCTGTGTGCTGAGCTGTGTTTGGGGAGTGGTTTCCTGGTTGCTATAAAATCTCTCTGCTGTGCTAAATGTGGGGGGATTGAAGAAGAAGAAAGTTTGGCTGATAAGGAGGAGAAAGAGTTTGTTTGAAAAGACACGCTGATATCTTTGCCAAGGCTAATGACAAAGAAGACGTGAAGACTCTGTTTATCCTGTTACTGTTTTGTGGTAGTTTTGTTTTTCTCTGGAGAACCACTTCATGGATGCAAACTACTGGAGCAGTAGGATCTGTGAGTCTCGGAGCGTGAGCAAACAAAACCTCCTGTATCTATGTTTGTGTTTTTGCACTGCCATGCAAGAGAATTTATCTTGTAGTGGATATATTTGCTGGCTGGACTATACTTTATGAATTTTACAACATTAAAGAACTGAAGTCAACCTTTGCAACAAGAGACTTCAAGTGTCCTAAGTTCTTCCGCTTGCCGCTGTGTTTTTCCTTTTAAGGTGGAGTTGGGAATTTTATTTCCATCATTCCCAGCTTCCTACATATTTCAACAGGTTATGGGCCCAGTACCTCTATGAACGATGTTGTTTCTGGAAGTTCTACTTGGGAGTAAATTTTTCTTTCTACTCGAGAGTAAGAGGTTTGTCTTCTGGAGTAAAGTATTTGGACACTTTTTGTTGTAATTTTTTTACAGTCCTGAAGTTTAGAGATGGCTGGAATGTTTAAGTTGGCATTTCAGAAACTAAATGGTCGAAATTAACTTACATGGGCTGAGAAGATGAAATGCTATCTCATCACTCAAAGTTTGTGGAAAGCTGTGAATGCCCTCCCAGCTGATGATGACGATGAGGAACTGGAAATGGACCAAAAGCCAGAGCCTTTATTCTGCTTGGGGTCGAAGAACAGCAACTTGTCCATGTGAGAAGTTTAGAGCATGCCAAGGCAGTTTGGGATTGCTATAAAACTCTTTATCAGAGACCTAGTGCTGGCTCGAAAATTGTTCTTTGCAGGAAACTGTTTTCTCTTCGATTTGAGAGTGGATGCATAGAAGATCATGTGAATGCTATGCTGTCTATCTTTTCTGATTTGGAGCAACGCGGATTGCAGTTTGAAGAAGACTTGAGAGCTCTTATTTTGTGGGGGAGTTTGGGAAAAGGTTTTGATATTTTTGTTGACTGTCTTGTAAATATTCAGGATAAAGATTTGAATGTTGATTATATTTCCTCAAAACTCTATGAGTGGGTGGCTCAGAAACAAGTTAGAACTTCTGTTTCTAATTATCACAACAAAATAGAGAGACAAACTAAGTCTGTTTATGAGTCTGAGGCAGCTTGCATAGCTAAAGCTCATAAAAATTTAAGTTGCTGGCGTTGTTCAGAAAAAGGACATTTTGCAAGAGATTGTAAAAGCCCCAATGAATACTCAAAAGAAAAATGTGAAACGTAGTTTTACAAAGCCCAGAGATAGAAGCTCTGATTTTTCTTTAATTGCCCATGTTGTGGATGATAGCTGTTTAGCTAGTTCTTGGGTGATTGATTCTGGAGCCACTCGAAGTTTAACTAAAGATTTATCTTTGCTTCATGATTTGCACGAAGCTCCAGTGACCTCTATCACTTTGGCAAATGGTCAGAGAGCAAGTGTAAATAGGGCTGGGGCTGTTTTTATTGAAAAACTTGCTTTAAAGTTAAATGAGGTCTTGCATGTTAATAATCTGGCATATAACATCTTAAGTGTTAAAGAATGGATGAAAATGGGTTATGCTGTTATCTTTGAAAAAGGTGAATGTTTAATCAGAAATTCTTATGGAGTCAGGATTGTAATCAAGGAAGAAAATGGTCTTTTTCTACTCAAAAATGTAAATGTATCTGTAGGATGTGTAGATGTTGAGAATTGCCCAGGTAATGGACAGCCGATTCATAACAAATGTGTTCATCTATGGCATAGAAGGCTAGGTCATTGTGGATGGAATAGAATCATCCAAACTGTGAACAAAACAGGTTTGGATGTATGTAAATGCAATAAGTACTTGGACTGTACTATATGCATGAAGACAAAGTTAAAAGCCATCCCGGTGGCTAAGACAAGTTCCAGAGAGACTAGTGAAATTCTCTCTTTGGTACATATGGATTTATGTGGCCCATTTACAAATTCTTTAATGGGTTCTCGTTATTTTCTCATTTTGGTGGATGACTTTTCTCGTTATAATTTTGTGTTCTTTCTTCGAGAAAAATCTCAAGTTGTACAAAAAGTTGACGAATGGTTAAGGCTTATGCGAACTCAATTCCCAGAACACCGTGTAAAATCTGTTCAGTCAGATAGAGGTGGAGAATTTGTTAACAAAAGATGAATGCTTTATTTAAGAAATATGGGATAAAGCACAGATTATCTAATGCATATGTCCACCAGGAAAATGGATTGCAGAAAGATGGATTGGTACGTTGCGCAGCATGGGAAGAAGTATGCTGGCAGACGCAGAGATGCCTAATAAGTTTTGGGCAGAGGCGGTAGCAAACGCCAGTTTTGTAACCAATAGATTATGGTCCAGAAGTGTTGGACAAGTTCCTTATTTTCTGTTTTATGGAAAGAATCCAGATTTGAGTTTTTTAAGAATATTTGGAAGTACTGCTTATGTTTTAGTTCCTTCTGAACAGAGGAGGAAAAATGAACAAGCATGGAAACAAATGGTCTTTTTGGGATACTCTTCTGAATCAAAAGGTTATCGGTTCTGGAGTAGTGGTAGTCGAGTAACTATTTCCAGGAATGCTAAATTTGAAGAAAACACCCGTTGGGAGAAGATCCATGCTAATCATGAGATTTTCATGCCTTTTGAGAACAAGTTAGTTACGGATTCTATGGAAGTAAAGGAAGAGGGTTCTCTTCAGAATGAAGAAAGTGTGACTTCTGGAGGGGAAACTGAAAGCAAAGATGAGCAGGTTGACGTAGTTCCTCGAAGGTCTTCCAGGTCTAATATTGGTGTTCCACCGGATCGTTTGCAAGTTGGTCTGGTTATGGAGGATGCAAACTGGACAGAGCCTGTGGGCTACAAAGACATGTTAAAAAGGCCAATATCTGAACAAGATAATTGGAGGAAAGCTATGGAAAAGAGTTTAACTCTTTAATGGATCTAGGAGTTATGGAGGAGTTTCCGAGGTTCCATCAGAAGTTAAGCCTGTCAGTTGTAGATGGGTATATAAGCGGAAGGTATCAGAGCAGGATGGTTTTGTGTTCAAGGCGAGACTAGTCGCTCGCGGTTTCGAACAACGATATTTGGAGAGCTATGATGATGTGTTTAGCCCCACTGTGAAAACAGAAACTTTAAGACTAGCTTTATCTGTAGCCTGTCAGAGTAAATGGGTGATCCATCATTTTGATGTGGAAACAGCATATTTACATGCTGATCTTGAGGATAGTGTATATATGACTGCTATTCCTGGTTTTGAAGATCACCTGCGCTCAGGTGTTTACAAATTACGAAAATCGTTGTACGGGCTGAAGCAAAGTGCCCGAAATTGGAACATGCATCTGGACAAAGTATTGTCTGATTTAAATTTCCAGCGTAGTAAGGTGGATCCTTGTTTGTATTTGAGAGGATCGGAGATCAACAGATGTGTGTTGTTGTTTTTGTTGACGATATTTTGTGCATGGGTAAAAATTCCAAAGTAGTGGGTCTAGTTTTTAAGAAACTGGCAGATAAATTAAAAATTAAAGATTTAGGTTTGGTAAAAAATACCTTGGAATAAATTTTGAAAAAATTGAAAATGGCCTGAGACTGAATCAGTCTGACAAAATTGTTGAATTGTTAAAGAGAACCAGGATGTCTGATGCTAAAGTAGCCAATACCCCTATGGCAGTAGAATTTCTTTCTAGCGTGGAGGGGAAACCTTTCCTAAATAATTATATCTATAGATCAGTAGTGGGTAGTTTGTTGTATCTATCAAATGCTACTAGGCCTGACATAAGTTTCGCTGTGGGGGTGCTTAGTAGGAAAGTTGAGAATCCCACTGAAACGGATTGGGCTGGAGTAAAAAAAGTGTTGCGGTATTTAAAAGGTACTGTATCAAAAGTGTTGGAGATTTGTCCAAACTCATCGGAAAGTATTGAAGTTTTTTCTGATAGTAGTTTTGCAAATATGGTTGACAAAAAGTCTGTGTCAGGTTTTTTGATTAAGTTTGCTGGAGTTCCAATTTGTTGGAAGTCTCGGAAGCAATCATTTGTGTCGCAAAGTACGACTGAATCAGAATTATCAGCTCTGAATGAGGCCTGTAATGATATGGAATTTATACAAGGAGTGATCCGAGATATGAGAATGGAACAAAATGAACCTGCAAATGTGTTTGTGGATTCACAGTCTTGCTTGGCAATAGCAAAGTCAGAGGGACTTAAGAGCCGAACTAGATATCTGGGTGCAAGATATGCAAATATGCAAGAATTGGTCCGGAATAAAAGGATTTGTTTGTATTATGTTCCCAGTGAAGAAAATGTTGCAGATGTCTTCACCAAACCACTAAGTGGTGCTGCTTTCATTAGATTTGTCGATTCGTTATGTTTAATTTAACTCTTTAGGAGGGGTGTTGGAAATAAAGAGTTAAGTGAACAGTTTATACCTGTTGTAGTATCTGAGTAGATTTCCACTGTGGAGTAGTCAATTAATCAGCTGTGTGCTGAGCTGTGTTTGGGGAGTGGTTTCCTGGTTGCTATAAAATCTCTCTGCTGTGCTAAATGGTGGGGAATTGAAGAAGAAGAAAGTTTGGCTGATAAGGAGGAGAAAGAGTTTGTTTGAAAAGACACGCTGATATCTTTGCCAAGGCTAATGACAAAGAAGACGTGAAGACTCTGTTTATCCTGTTACTGTTTTGTGGTAGTTTTGTTTTTCTCTGGAGAACCACTTCATGGATGCAAACTACTGGAGCAGTAGGATCTGTGAGTCTCGGAGCGTGAGCAAACAAAACCTCCTGTATCTATGTTTGTGTTTTTGCACTGCCATGCAAGAGAATTTATCTTGTAGTGGATATATTTGCTGGCTGGACTATACTTTATGAATTTTACAACATTAAAGAACTGAAGTCAACCTTTGCAACAAGAGACTTCAAGTGTCCTAAGTTCTTCCGCTTGCCGCTGTGTTTTTCCTTTTAAGGTGGAGTTGGGAATTTTATTTCCATCATTCCCAGCTTCCTACATATTTCAACAAGATGCTCATTCCAACCCGGGGCTTTGAACTTGCAACCTTTTGGTTGGTAGATCGTATCATTGCTGGTGATTTACTAGCTGTGTGAAAGCCCCGGCTTCCATGGGGTGAAACCAGGTAAACTTGTTTTACCCAGCCTTATGGATTGGGAGTCCCTGGACATTGTTTGGGAATCTAGGAGCAGCTTTTGGTCCTATACCTAGATGCCTAGGCTATATTTGAGATGAAGGGACTGGCAAAATGACTTCATTTACTTGCCCAAAAATGTTATGAAATATATGGTTTTGCCAAGTTGGTGGGGGATCTGAACACACACACACACACGATTCCAGAAAGATGTGTCTTAAAATCCTATGCTATTTCCCTTAATCTTCTTGCCCGATTTGTCCTTGGCAATTAAAGATGTGGTCAATTTTCATCTGGGGGTGTCATATATTATGTTCTTCAGTTGATAGTGGTTGGTGATGGAAGGGTTAATATAAGTCTTAGTTCTAAAGGGTTGAGTAATCTCTAAGTAAGCATTTATGGGTGAAAGCAATTAAGGGTGGAGGCATGCAAGAGATATGTTGCAGCTGGGTCTTCCTGGATATAAGGAGCTGTCACAATCACGGTCGTAGCGGGCCCCTCAATCACACACACAGAGACGTACTGAAGGCTAACTACTTTATTGAGTATAAAAACAGTTCCAAAGAGTAAATAGTCCAATAATGAGTAAGTGTCCAAAAGGTAATAAACAAAGTAGTCCAAAGTAACGTAGCAAATAAGCTGGAAGCGTGGCAAGGCTCCGCAATCCAATGCGGATCAGGAAACAAGGCAAGGCTCCGCAAAACAATGCGGATCAGGAACAGGACAAGGCTCCGCAATCCACTGCGGCTCAGGAAACAAGGCAATTACAAGGCAAGGCTTGATGACCACTGCTGGCTTGTGGTCCCACTCCGCTCACGCCTATTCAGGAAAGACGTGGCCGGAGAACTGAGGATGCGTTCCCACGGACCCCATATTTAATCCGTCGGCCGAGGTCCGCGACGCCTAGGCTCCTCCGTCTCCAATCTCTGCTCACGGACCTCGGTCGATCTAGGACTCTCGACCAAGCCCTCCTGCTAGACTCGATGTCTCGTCTCCTATCGAAGGAGCTACCTTGCCTCTCGGCAGCTGTGTCGCTATCTTCCTGAGAACTTTCCTCCCTGGCACTTTCCCACTCGGGTTCGTCCATGTTTACATTCTCGGGCTCCTGGGAATTCCTCCCTCCGGGGTGTTCATAACTCCCTTCGCTGCTTCCCATCTCCACCTGGTGATCGGAATCTAAGCTGGGCCCAAAACACATTTCTTCCCATGCCAAGCTCTCTGTGGGAGACTGCGGCCCATCCGAAGGGCCCTGTGCTTCCCCCAGTCATCTAGCTCATCCTCCGAATCCACCTCTGCTGCTGCAGGCCCTAATGCTAAAGGAACCCCAGGACTTATTCCTTGCCCTCCAGGCACGAACGAGAACTGCTGTGCTACAGGAGCTAATCTTGGGACTAATCTTTAGGAGAAAAGTATTTGTCCTATTATGGTGGTAGATGCTGTTGGTTTCCCCCCCAGGTTTGTTGGATTTTCCGTATCCTGACCTGTCTCCTGTAATCTTGGAACCCTGGAACCTTGAACCTGTGGACTGGCTTTTGACTATGGTATAGACCAGGCCTGGGCAAACTCTGGCCCTCCAGGTGTTTTGGACTTCAACTCCCACAATTCCTCACAGCCTCAGGCCTCTTCCTTTTCCCCTCAGCTGCTTTTCCCCTGAAGTTGTGAGGAATTGTGGGAGTTGAAGTCCAAAACACCTGGAGGGCCGGAGTTTGCCCAGGCCTGGTATAGACTCTTGATCCCTGGACTTTGTTTATTGAACTTTCAGCATTTGACCACTGGACTGGACCCTTTGACTGCGGTGTAGCATTTGCTATCAGTTTTTGTTTATTCTGTGGCTGAGTGCTATCTTTATATTTTATGTTTTGGACTATTGAAACAGCCAGAAAGTACATGCTGCTTTAATTAGATAGTGTTTGTTTGATTCACTTCTGCTGGAAATAATGGCAGAGTCCTGGCAATGTGACGGGGGGATCCTTGTTCTTGTCTGCTACCCATTGAGGGCCATATCACTTTCTGCGTCTGAAGCTTAAAGTGCCTCGAAATGGACACTGGACTTCAAACATGTGTAAACCAGAGCACATTCATGCTACATATTTTGTTTTAAGATGATTCATACTTCTGGAAGGATTTGGGAGCAAGGCGGTCATTATTTGAAGAGGAAAGCAATGGGTGAATTTTGGGGAGTCACAAAGTGGGATACATATGGACCACAGGCTGTATGTTGTACATCCTTCCCAACTATAGATTTATTTTTTTCTAACAAAAAGGACAGGTTGGGCATCACAGCAAGGAAAAAAATCTATGAAGAGAGGGCTATGTATAAACCAAACCTGAAGATTGAAAGCCTCAGATCTAGCTCGGCAGTCACCTAGATATAACCCATACATATGGATGATGGAAGCTGAGAAGAAGGTTCCTTGTATCACAGCTTCCAGTTCTTCTTTTTTCTCCCTCTTTTTTCATCTTTGTCTTCAGAGATTTCTTTTCTGGCAAGTTTGATGTCTGATGTCAACACTTTAATTTCACTCCCAGTGCTATCTAAAGTCTGTGCCCTGTGGAGTATAGCAACGCTCCTTCCATCTAACGTGTGCTGCTGCAGTAAAAAAAAAACCTGTACAAATTATTACTTTTTTAAAAGATCAATACTTCATTGTCTATTTTCTGTGAGCCTCTCAGAGCCTTCATTTTATATGTGTTGACAGACACCAAGTATTTATATGGAAGTTGGCAAACTGTTTGGAGTGCCCGTTGGCAGCAAAAGAAACAGCTGGCCCTATCAAAATGATTGCATTTTGGGGCATTAAATTAGATTTGGAGAGGATGTAATGAAGCCTGCCTGGGGATAAATTTTATAATCCTGGTGGATTTGTAACTCCAATATGTCAAGCCAGTAAGGTGTGTTTAAAGGAGTCCCGTTGACTTCAGCCACTTATCACTTGAACTTTAGAAGTGTGGATAGTGCCATGGAGCTAAGATGGATTAATTCCATTCCATTGGTTCCTCCACATTGCTGAAACTATTGCTAGAAGACACTTAGTCACCCCCCTTTTTTGCCATTGGCTACAATTTTGTCAAATCCCGGTATATCAGTTAAATAGCAGATCAAACCAAAACAGCCAATGACCAAATGAATTATGTATGGGTATATATTGGGCAAGCATGTTAGCAGGAAGAAGTTATAGTCAATTGAGGTATTTTCTGAAGAAAGGAAGCAAGTGGAATTCAAATCTACATGAGGGAGCTCTAGTTCTTCTCTCTAAGAACAAGTCCAATTAAAGTTACCACTGGATTTCCCCCTGTAGAGAAGTTGAAAGCAAGTTTCTTGCTTAAGAGACAAATGTACGAGGAATTTAACATTAGAGCTCACAGCGATATTTTAGTATAACTGTGTCCCCTCTACTTTAAATATCAATATTTATATGCTGATAGATCGGGTTAGTCTTGGATTCTTTGGATGGAGAAAGAAACTGTCTCACTTACACATTATCTAAAACCAGATGTTGATTTCTCCCAAAATACATGTCAGCAACACATCATTCCAAATTCTTTTTCTTCTCCAGATTGACAATCTTCTTGCATTTTTTCATTCTCATATTGCACAATGCTAAGAGGTTTTTTTACCACATAAACATTTAATGTTTTTATGTTTATGTGGTCAAATTGTTTTAAAATAACTTTCAAATGCACCTGAACACTTTTATCCAGAATTCCCAAATCCAAACCACTCCAAAATCAATTATAAGGACAGCTTCAAGGCAGGATTAGACAGATTCATGGATACCAAGGGAATCAGTAGCTACTGAAATGGACATCCAAGTGCCACCTCTGTGTTGATGGAGGCAGGCAGGATTTCCCCGGTACTGGTTGTGGGGGTCGGGAGCAGGTGAGGGTTTTGCCCTCCTTTCTGCTAGAGATCCCTGTGTACAACTAGTGGGCCACTGTGTGACACAGAATGCTGGACTAGATGGGCTGAGGCCCGATTCAGCATGGCTCTTCTTATGTTCTTATGTTCTTAAGCCAAGGGTGGGAAATGCAGCAGCTACTGGTAAATTTCTAAATAAAAATAAATACCAATAAAATTACATTTATTGAGGCTTCAGTAGGTTAAATGCTTTTGAATATTTATATAAAACTGTAATTTAAGATAAGACTGTCCAATTCTGATTAAACCATTATTCTAAACTTCTTCAATGTAAATGTGCTTATTAGGCATGAGAAAAAAGTTATGAAAATTAAAAGAAATCGTAAGTGATTCGTATGTAATGGGACTTTCTAGTTTATACGCATCACGGCAGCTAACCAGTAGGTAGACTTTCTTTTACAGTCCTTGAGGCCAACAATTTGCGTTATGATCGTAATTAATTCTTAATTATTGTACTACTCACTTCTCCCTGTCTTCTCCCCCCCATTTCCTTCCCGCCTTCATTCATCTTCTTTTTCCTGCATTTCTATGGGGAACTGAAAGTGACGCTGCTGCTAGGCATTCTGGAAAGTGTAGTCCTCCACGCTTCCCCCCCTTCTCTTCCCCGTTGCTCTGTCTTGCCCCACCGCACGGGCCAACTTCACACACACACACACACACACGCTTCTCCTCCTTTCTCTCTCTGCACTCTCTCACATGCTTCTCTGCCCCCTCCTCTTTCCTGGTGGCTTCTCCCCCTTCCTTCTCTTCCCCGTTGCTCTGTCTTGCCCCACCGCAGGGGCCAACTTTACACACACACACACACACGCTTCTCCTCCTTTCTCTCTCTGTACTCTCTCACATGCTTCTCTGCCCCCTCCTCTTTCCTGGTGGCACTCCCCCCCCCCTTCTCTTCCCCGTTGCTCTGTCTTGCCCCATCGCACGGGCCAACTTCAGCCCTCCAGGTGTTTTGGACTTCAACTCACACCATTCCTCACAGCCTCAGGCCTCTTCCTTTTCCTCTCAGCCTGGGCAAACTTGGGCCCTCGCTCCCTCAGGATCGGGGTGAGAGAGAGCAGCGAGGAGCGGGGGTCCTTCTTTTGCTGATTCCAAGAATAGAATACCCCCTCCCTCCCTCCTTCCCTCCCTCCTTCCTATTTGGAGAGTCCCATCTAGAATTCAGTGTGATTTATTCAAGTTTTGGCCTACAACTCCCAGAAATCCCAGCCAATTTACCAGCTGTTAGTATTTCTGGGAGTTGTAGGCCAAAATCATCTGGAATGCGCATGCGCTGGCATACAAACTACTAACAAATTTCGTTAGTAATTAAGTTACATTTTAGAAATTGTTGGTAATTTTTTTGTAAGTCTTTCTATTACTAATCAAAAAAAATCCCCCCCATTAGATTTCTGATTTCCTATTTTTGGGTTCTAAACCATGCCTAGTGCTTATGTATCCTTCCAATAATAATAAAGAGAGTAAAATAATAAAAGTAATAAAATAATAGTAATTAGAGTTAATTAATGAAAATGTAATAATTATAAATTAAAATAATAAATGTAATTAAAATAAGAATAGAATAAAATAATAAAGGTAATAATAATAATAGAGTTTCTCTGCAGTTTCTCAAGTCACTCCTGACACAAGAAAAATTAGAGTAAAACAATAAATGTAATTATTATTATTATAAGCGGAGTAAAATAATACATAATCTTGACTTGATAAGCTGAATGGGGCTTTTTCAGCCTTAAAATGGTTGAAAAACTTGGCTTATACTTGAGTATATACGGTATATAAGCTTTGGATAGCACAGGAAATGATTAACACTTCAGTTGAGACACCTTTTCCCCATGAATTTCTCTTCTGAGGGGTAGATTTCTCTCACTTCCTGTTATCTCACTCCTGTTTGTAACTATGAGCCATGTGTAAGTCGGATGTTTATGTTGTTTAAAAAAGGACTTGCAAAGTATAAAAACACAGCAAAGAAGCAGTCCAAAACAGTTTACAGCAAATGTGGCTTATGAGGACTCAAACTGGAAAGAAGACATCTGAGCAAACATGCCATGCTATCCAAGCATTTCTACTTTATTGTAGAAAAGCAACACAAAGCAGTAACACACATGCTACAGCATGTTCAAAAAATATAGAATAGGAGAACAGTTTATAACTCAGGGACTGGCTGTTTATGCAAATAAAGGTACAGTGCTCTCTCACTACTTCACGGTTCGCTTTTAGTGGACTCACTGTTTTGTGGGTTTTTGAAAATATTAATTAAAAATAATATAAAATATTTATATCCAGTGGAGGCCAGGGGCCCTGGAAGTGCAGTGGCCTGAGGCATGGGGGGGAGGTCTGCCTCCCTGGCCTCCACAGACCCCAGAAGTGCGGTGGCCAAAGGCACGGTGGGGAAGGCCTGCCTCCCTGGCTTGCTGCTCTGGAGGCTCTGCCGGGGTCTGCAAAGGCCAGGGAGGCAGGCAGGCAGGCACCCTCGGGATGGGCCGGGAGGTAGGTAAGGAAGTGTGGGTAAGAAAATAATATCTAATATATATAATTTATAAATATTAAAATTAATATGGTGTCCCTACTTTGCGGATTTTCACTTATCATGGGTTGTCCTAGAACAGAACACTGTATTCCAAAATCTTTTTTTTAAAAATCCCAAATCCCAAACATTTCTGGTTCCAACTATTTTGGATAAGGCGGTATACCATAGGTTCTGATCTGTATTTATTTATTTATTTAGAACTTTTACATCCCGTTCTTCTCTACCTCCGTGGAGGGACTCAGAACGGCTAACAGAAAAACTTCAATGCTAACAATAAAAACATAAACAACATACATAGAACAACAGGTTAAATACAGGTAAATTAAATTACATATAAAACCATTCGCCAAACTAAAAACATTGTCCAACTCAGTCCGCTCTTTGTGGTCCATAAAACTTTAGTCTGTACCGGTCTCGGACGTCACTCTGCAAATGCCTGTTTCCAGAGCCAGGATTTCAACTGTCTCCTAAAGGTCAGGAGAGAGGGGGCAGATCTAACTTCATTCAGGAGAGAGTTCCATAACCAGGGGGCCACCACAGAGAAGGCCTTGTCTCTCGTTCACACCAGATGTGACTGTGAAGGTGGCGGGACTGAGAGGAAGGTGTCTCCAAAAGATCTTAATGCCCTTGATGGTTTATAGGGGAGAATACGTTCGGACAGGTAAACTGGGCTGGAACTCTCAAGGGTTTTGTAGGTCAAAACCAGAACTTTGAATTGTGCTCAGAAGCTAATTGGCAGCCAATGGAGCTGGTGCAACAAGGGCATTCTGCGCTCCCTGTACCCAGCTCCCGTTAGCAACCTGGCTGCCGCGCCTTGGACTAGTTGTAGCTTCGGGCAATATTCAGAGGCAACCCCATGTACTGTTTTTAAAAATCTTGAGTCTCATTATTGGGGAGAAAGATGCAGTATAGAAGAATTAAGCAATCAAACATGCATTTTGAAGTTACTTAATTCCAACAATGCATCACATTTTTCCAGCAGATACACCAGGACTCTCATAGACCATCCACCATATCTATTAGCCTGCTTTAGGCAAATGCTGCCAGTGAAAAATGAAGGTTTGACTTATGTTAAAAATTTGATAACAGTTTAAACACATAGGAAAATATCGTTTTTTGTCATTTTTAATGAACTAAGAAGTGTTGTTTTCAGCTTAGTCCTTCATCTCAAATAACTTCTGAAAATTTAGTTTGGGGAGTTATTGGTTTATTACAGCACTTAGTGTAGATATCATAAGTGTTTATGCCATAACAATGAAACTCATTCATCAGTGTTAAATACCGTACATTTTTTTAAAAAACACAACAGCTTTATTTATAAAATGATGAAGCCTTGGATAGCCTGCTAACAGGGCTTCTTATCTATCAAGTCTAAAATGTAGGCCACTTTAAAATTGCTGTCTGCTGAAGAATGACTTTAGGATAAAGATTTAATTGAAATATATTAAATCCATCCTTCTATCTGTAGAAACATTTCAAGGCAGGGGGGGATTCACTGTGATCAACACTATTATGTTGTGATCACTAGCTTTTATTTCATTTCAGTTCCACCAATAAAGTACAGGATCATTGGGTTTGAAGGAACTTTGGAGGCCATGTAGTTCAAAGCATTGCAAAAGTTATTTGTTTGGACTACAGCTCCCAGAATCCCCAACCAGCATGGCATGATTGTCCCATAGGATCAGTGCAATCTGCATAATACAAAAAGCTGTAGTATCCCTGTAAAACAGCAATCCACCATATGATGATGGATCCAGTAAAGCATATCACACTATTTCCTAGTACTATAGTAATCCTCATACATAAATTACACTATGTAACAAAAATTTGAAAGATGCTCTGTTCTTGGTTTGAAAGTGCTATTCCCCATTTTATTGTATGGTACTTACTTTGAAAGTAGTTGTTCTGCTCCAGAAACTTTGTTTTTGTGGCTGCCACAAACTAAGTTGAATTAGTTGGGACTCAATGAGATATTCGTTGAAAAACTATAGCAAAATGTACTGCAGGATGTCCCACAAACACAAAGTTTTTGCAGTTTAATAAACTTTCTCCATGTTTTTATGATAGAACCAATTAGGAAATGACATTTCCAACCCAGAAACAAAAGTCATGTTACATAGTGTTGAAGCGCCTCTCCTCACAAGTTCAATTCAAAAAAACAGGCGAAGCTGAAGAGAAAAGGAGCTGGAGTTGCCAGGAATGAGGATGGTTTCTGGTTGACCTTGACTAAGGGTTTAAGATTCCCATCTATGGTTGTAATACTGCTGAGCAACAAAATGGAGACGAGCCCTGCAATCAAGTTTAGCACTAGCTCCTCTTGGATGCATGGAAACTTTGAGAGTGTGGAGTCTGAACATAGAACCATAAAATCATAGAGTTGAAAGAGAACTCATGGGCCATCCAGTCCAACCCCATGCCAAGAAGCAGGAAAATCACATTCAAAGCATGCCCGACAGATGGCCATCCTGCCTCTGCTTAAGAGCCACCAAAGAAGGAGTCTCCACCACACTCCAAGGCAGAGAGTTCCACTGCTGAACAGTTCTCACAGTCAGAATGTTGTTCCTAATAGAATCCCCTTTCCTGTAGTTTGAAGCCATTGTTCTACTTCCTTGTCTTCAGGTGAGCAGAAAACAAGCTTGCTTCCTCCTCCCTATGACTTCCTCTCACATATTTAAACATGTCTATCATGTCTCCTCTCAGCCTTCTCTTAGTCAGGCTAAAGATGCACAGCTCTTTAAGCTGCTCCTCATAGGGCTAGTTCTCCAGTCCCTTGATCCTTTGAGTTGCCCTCCTCTGGACACATTCCAGCTCTGAGTCAACATCAACCTTCAACTGCAGTGCCCAGAATTGGACACAGTGTGATTCCAGGTGTGGTCTGACCAAGGCAGACTAGAGTCCATGGCTTCCCTGGATCTAGACACTATGCTCCATTTTATGCAGGCCAAAATCCCATTGGCTTTTTTAGCCACCACATCACATTGTTGGCTCATTGTTTTGGAGTCCACAAGGACTCCAAAATCTTTTTCACATGTACTGCTGTCAAGCCAGCTGTCCCCCATTTTTATCTTTGAAAAATCTATGAAAAGTATTCCACTTGAGGAATATTTAATTTTGGAGAACTTGATGTCCATTACATTCTTTTTCCACCTGAGGAAGACTTAGTCGAAACCGGCCTGGGAATTGGAAATCCTCTACGTGGAAATCATCTACTAGGAAGCGGAAGCTCCATATAACAGTTGCATTAGAAAATTATATTTTCACAGATTTTTGGATTTACAAACTTCTACTTACAAGAGAGTAAGGAATCTATGCCCCCAAGGAGAAGTCTTCTCTAAAGTATATATGATTATAGACTTGGGACTCTGTTTTAATGATCTTACACTCTCCAGAAGAGAATCACTGCTATAAGACTCCATGTTTACAACAGATTTATGTTCATTTTATATGTCCAGTATTATAGCATATATGTTGTAAGAAACGATCACTACTGTGATTGGTGTCCCAATATCTAATTGCCAGTCAGCACCAGTTCCCCCATTGTTCATGTGGTTCTCTACTGTCAGAATGTGTAGATTACTCAGCATTTCTTTAAGTACTAACATAATCAATGTCTCGGGATTAACCACAGGTTCACTGTAATTGGAGTGTGGGAGCTGATTGCTGAGACTGTTGCATATAAGTTTATAGTAACCCTGTGTTGAGTTGGTGAGGGTTGGAAATTGGTGTATTGAGGTTGGTGTATGAAGACAGAAGAGAGAGACAGTTTATATATACTGAAAATACTGTGTGAGTATTTATACTATTTGTGCCATTACTGAAACTTAAGAAAGAAAAGCGTTCTGTTTTGAATGAACAGCTTTGGTTTGTGTGTTTTCGTTCCTGAGGAGACCACTTCACTGCAAGAAGATGTTTTGCTCCCTAATAGGAATGAAGAGTCCCTTCTGCTACACAACAGGGAATTTCATGCTGATTTGAACCCCTGACTTCTACTTCTCTTGCCTTCAGACAACATCTGCCCTGCCTTTGTCCCCCAACAACCCTTGTTCATAACGGAACCTTTCACCTCATTGTCATACCCACAATGTTTGCATTTTATGGCTATTCACATGCACATTCCTCCTATAAAGGTCTCTTCCTTGGCACTTCATTCCATGCATCTGAGCAAGTAGACTTGATCTACAGCAGTTTATGCTATTTCATTCTTGTTAATCTCTAAGGTTTTACAAGATCCCTTTTCTGGTTAGATTAAATGCTTCTCATCCAAACTACCCAAGAAGACATAATCCCTTCATTTCACTTTGATCAGGGAACAGCCCCTTTAGGTAAAATGTATCTCTTAAAATTCAAACAGGAGGACATGGTGTGTAGCCTTGGGTGTGTTTGAATAACATGTGGTAAGTAACTATGGTTGGTACTTTAATGCATAATGGTTAATGATAGAATTGAATAGACACCTAGAATTAAGGAAGGAGTTGATGTATGTCCAAATCTCATTTATTTCATATACATAGAGTTGCCAATTCAGGAACATCCTGACCATTGTGATTTTGAAAAAGAGTAGGAGCTAGGGGAGAAATGGTACACCCCTCTGTAAATAATAAAGCAGTCATTCCAAAACAGTCTGCAACAGGGTTAGCAGCACACATGTTATCCAAACACATCCAAGTACACACCATGTCCTCCATTATGTTCACGTGTGTGTGCACTCACAAACATCTTTTCAGGTAGTGATCCCATTCTGAGATTCCTTCCCTTATCCCAAGAAATTGCAAAAAAGGGGAGGGGGGTCAGGCCCTGGGATTGGGAACCATACACAGAAATTGCATTCCTCCTCCACCACAACAAACAATCATTTCATCACTCAATTTAGGAGTAAGAAGTTCTTGCCAACAGAGTGCAAATAATTTGTAGCTCTATCAGTGGACTGTGATCTATTTTCTGCTTACCAACATCCTAAATTGTAATAGAAATGAATGTCACAGTTATGAGACTATGCCCATATCTACACTGGCAGATAAATCTGAGGCCTGTGCAGAGACACTCACCCACAACCTAATCAACTCACAACAGAAGGAGTCAGAGCTAATTTGGTCCAGCCAGGCCAATACCACTTTAGTCTTACTGGACTGTCACCTCAGTATCTGTGTCACTGTTGACACTCCCAGATGGCTGGACAGCTCCATAGGAGTTCCTGGCCATCATAGGAAGCCCATGCTGACATCAGCAAAGGTGTCCATGTGACCAGTCAGAAGAACTGAGCCAATCTCCCCATCTTTTTCCTGATGCTTCTGCTGACATCAGTACAGGGTGCCCATAATGGTCAGGAGCCCATAGGGAGCTCTGCATCTGTTTAGGTGTGGGGACAGTGGTGATATAATGACTGTATGGATAGAAGACCAATCCAAACTGGTCTTGATTCTGCTGTCTACACTGATTTGCAGTCGCAAGGCTCTTTTAGAGTTTCAGGAAAAATTTGAAGCCTACCCAGGCTTTTCCTAATGTGGAGCTAAAATTGATTAATCCAGTTGAACCCATGATACTTACCAGAAATTGAGAAACATGGAGACAGCTAGGAGTGAACTCAGAGTCAGGATGAGTGCTGCTTATAATGCCAGCATAGAGCCCTATGTTCCAAACATACCCTGCCCCCACCAACTTTAATCCTTTCACAAAGAGTTTTGAGCACTATAGTGAAAATCGATAACAGGGATAAAGATCTGAAGCCATGCTTACCTGAAATAGCAGGAGCCTAGCATTCAATTAAGCTTTATAGAGTGAGCGTTAAAACCATAAGAATGTTAACAGTGATTGCAGGTACCACTTCAAAGATATTTGTGAAAATAGCAGGCAAAGCCAAAAACAAAAGGATAGAACAAAAATGTCAGCCTTTTTTTGGCTGGAATACTGTTTCTACATACATTGCACTGGGCAACATTAGCTGCCTGTGTTGCAAAGTGCTGCAAATGTTTTTTAAAAAATTATGTGTTATTTGCCTTGCAATGAAGGTTGTGGGCTCCAAAGAGTTTACAGTAGAGTCTCGCTTATCCAACATAAATGGACCGGCAGAAAGTTGGATAAGTAAAAATGTTAGATAATAAGGAAGGATTGAGGAAAAGTCTATTAAATGCCCATTTTTATAACAACATGTTTACAGAAAAATCAGTTCAATACATGGTAACATTAAGTAGTAATTACTGTATTTACAAATTTAGCACCAAAACATCACATCTGTCAAGTTGGAAATGTAGGTACTGCTTATTGCGAGGAGGCTACTTTAACTAATTTATGACACCATAAAAAAACCTTTCAGTAGCATGCAAAAAGAATGAGGAAGTACTCCATCAAAGGACCAGGTGCCACAATGGACGGTAAAGCAGCAGCTCCCCCTGTTGCTGGAATCAAGTCGGAATCCAGCATACACTCATGAGGCTGGAAAAAGCTTGGGCACAGCTGGAATGTTAAATTGCCTCTATGTTTGTCTATATATGTTGTATGTCTAACTGGCATTGAATGTTTGCCATGCAGATGTTCATTGTAATCCTCCCTGAGTCCCCTACAGGGTGAGAAGGGAGGAATATAAATACTGTAAATAAATAAATAAATTTATTAAAACAGCTGTGGATCCAGGTGGGAGGCAGACTGCGTTGGATGAACGAAGGTTGGATAAGCGAGAGTCTACTGTATTTCTTAAAAGTGTCCTACTATCGGATTCTTCACATTCTTTGCCATAGGATACCCACAAAACCTTCCTGCCTGCCTGCCTGCCTGCCTGCCTACATTTCTGCTTGCCATTTTTCAATTTGAATTTCTTTTTTGTAGGAGTGAAATTTTAGCCCCAAAATGTGTATTTCGATTCTTGGAGGCCTCCATGAACAATGGATTATTTTCAGGCATAGACTCATAGAACTGTAGGGTTGGAAGGGAACACAAGGGTCAGTGCTGCCAACCCCTGTCTTGCAGATACAATGTCAAACAAGTCCAGAGAGACAGTCATCTAACTAGTCCTTAAACAGCTCCAAAAAGTGAGACTCCATGACACTCCCAAGGAGGATATTCCATTATGGAACAGCTGTCAAGAAGTTATTCCAAATAGAACGTGCAAGTGAATTTGCATTGGCAAATTTAGGATCAGGTTTATGGCTGATATTTCAGTCAATTTCAAGTTACTGCAGACCACAGGAACAGGGTATAACCTGCTCCCTCTGCAGTCGCCCACCCCTTTTGTATTGCCTGTCCAGCCAATGCAAGCAGATGGTATGCCTGCAGCAGGAGCCATTTTTTATTGTCAGAGGGTGGGTGATAAAACAATGGCTCACGCTTCACTTGAGGGGGGCACTTCTGATTGAAAGGAGTGAGTGCTTTGGCCCTGCACTGTGACCCACCGAGTGTGAGCACCGGGCATTGTTTTCACCACCCGATGCTTTGTTCTGCTTTTATTTCACAGTGTGATGTCAGTCACATTGAAATCAGATGAAACCTTGAATTTTTCATATTAATTAAAGTTCAATGGATTCCTTATAAAGCATAGATGAAAGGAGCAGCCAGTGACAAGGGAGTCATGGCGTTTGCGTTACTGAAGATTTGCTAAAGCTGCTAGGAGCTTCCTGCCTGCTTTTTCTGGAAGGCTTCCCGGTTGCCGGGCTTTCAGCATATGACTGTTTATGCTTTTACCTTTGTTATTTCCAGCAGGTTGACAATTATTGGCTTGCACAGCTCTAAGGAGTCTAGCAACCTCACAAAGTGAGAGTAGCACAGGAGGGAAATACAGATCTCTCCTCCCTTTCTTCCCTTTATTTATGTATTCCATGCATAACAATGAAACTACAAATGCTCAACTCAAAACATATTGAAAAGGTATTGTTAAATGCAGCCAAATTGTCCCTAAATAATATACTGAACTCTCTAGTTAGTTAGTTAGTTAGTTAGGCGATCCCTCGTTGTCTGAGTAAGATGGTAGAGGACCATAGCTTCAATGCTGGTGGTTTTTGCTTCTTCCAGCATGCTGACATTTGTCCACCTCTCTTCCCAAGAGATTAGAAGGACTTTTCGGAGACAACGCTGATGGAATTGTTTCAGGAGTTGCATGTGACGTCTGTAGATAGTCCATGTTTCTCAGATATATTACAGGGTTGGGAGAACAAAAGCTTTGTAAACAAGCACCTTGGTATCCCTACAGAGCTCAGGCGGTGCTGTATTTCAGTATCAATGTTGACTTTTGTGGAGAGGTGGCTGCCAAGGTAGCAGAAATGGTCAACATTTTCTAATGTTACACCATTAAGCTGTATTTCTGGCACTGGAAAAGGATTGTCTGATGTCAAAATTCATTTTTCTTTTTTGGACGTAGGGTGGTGACCCCACTGGATGCAACAGTCCAGTCAGGGATAAGAGAGGCAGACTATGTTTAGGGCACCTTTTCTAGCCCCTTCCCCACGAGGGGTGAGCAGAGGAGATCCTATAAATGGCTGCTCAGTGATGGATGCAGCTGCTGAACTACTCAACTGTCTTGAACCTTGAGGTATCCACTGGCCATGCGCCAGACTGTGACTAGGGCTTCCAGATTTCATAGTCCTGCCCCCGTCACCACTTGTTGATCGCCATGGGACTTTTGTTGGTTTGTTTTTATTTTTCTTGGAAAACACCTGTGTGAGAGTTTTTTAAAAATGTGTGGAAGTCAGTGCACAGCTGATTGACACACAGTCTTCACAGAGTGAGGTTCCATCTAGTGGCATGGTTAACATGATGACTGTGGCTTCTCAATCTGTTGCAGCCTTCTTCCACCTTCGCAGCTGTTGTAACATGTACCATGTTATCCTCCACCTGATCCAGTGTTGAGGTCTTTGGGTCTTCAGACTGTGCTTGTCTGGAACCTCACCCATGGCCACTTCTGGGAGTGCACGGGTCTTGTCGTTGTGCCTGCAGGTTCACTGGAACACACAAGCCCCCTCACCATGACAAGGCTCTCTTTAAGAAGCTCCTCACAGGACATGGTCTCCATACCTTTGATCATTTTAGTTGTTCTCCTCAGGACACCTTCCAGCTTGAGAATATATCTCTTAAATTGTGTTGCCCTGAATTGGACATAGTATTCCAGGTGATATCCAACCAAAGCAGAATACAAAGACACCATGACATCCCTCAATCTAGACACTAGATTCCTTTTGATGCAGCTCAAAATCCCATTGGTCTTTTTAGCTGTTGCATCACACTGTTGGCTCATGGTCAACATGTTGTCCATGAAGACTCCGAGAGCTTTTCACATGGACTGTTGTTAAGCCAGACATCATCCATTCTGTATGTTTTAATTTCATTTATTCTGCCTAAGTATAGTATCTTACATTTGTCTGTGTTGAAATTCATTTTCTTAGTTTTGGTTTTGTTCTCTAATTTGTTAAGGTAGTTTTGAATCCTGATCCTGTCATCTGGAGTATCAGCTCTTAGGCTTATGCATAATTCTGTTTTTAAATTGTATATCATTAAAAATAATAAAGTTTGTGCATACGAAGTGATTTCTGAGTCATGCAGAAAAGGTGTGTGTGTGTGTATGTTTGGATGTCTCCCCAGATCAGTTTGATTTTCAGTATAGCCATTAAGCAACTTTCATAAAGCCATCTATTGTTGTGTACTTTCAGGTCTTTTCAGGCTTTGAGCAACCCTAAGCCTAAAGTTTAGGGGGCGGGGGTGCTGCATCCAGTCCACGGGCCTCAGTTTGCTTTAAACAGAAGTTAGATGGCCTTCCCTCAAAAGTGCTGTATCTGTGTATTTCTGCATTGACTGAACTAGATGATTTTTGTAATCATTCACAGTATTTTGTGCTCACTTGTTTTGGCCTAAATTGCCGAGCCATTGCAATCGCTCATGTTGTGTAAGATTCCAATTGTGTTCTTGTTTGTGTCATTTTTCCTACACGGCTCTATCATTTTGACCAAATAGCTTCTCTAAACAGCTTAAACACTCACTCACTGATTGTGACATTTTAGGCTGCATTGCACCATCAATGTTGGCTGGCCTTTTGTGGGATTGATGCCAACTGGGAGTGAGGCCTGGGTCAAAATGTGGGTGGGGATTGAGAAAGATGTTGTTTAGATTTAACAGTACAATTTTTCCATCCATCTACTGCTATTTTTAAAAAGAGCATTTTAAATGTTTCATTCAACTACACTGTGTCGACAGTTTACTGTCTTTGACCACAATCCCCAGAACCCCAGATACCTATCTTGAATATGACATTATCAAACTTTATTAACTTCAAAAACAAAATTGTAATGAAATTCTCGCCCATTCAGCACAGACAGAGAGCTAATAGAATTGTGCGATGCGACAAAAATCCTATTAGCAATTAGTTTTGGTGATTCGGATGGCCCCTGTTATATTTTGTAAAAATTCGGAGAGTTCCATTTTGTTTTGTAATCTGCATCTCCAAAGCTTCATAATTATTTCATTAAGATTTGTTCCATTAGTAGCAATGGGAAAATTTTGAGGCTTGTTTCTCTGTCATTTTTATGACTTTCAGGATGAAACCTAGCACAATTGTAGGTAACATTTACGACTTTAAGCTTGCCAAATTTTAGAAAGTTTTGGTCATTCATTGTATTTTAACCATTTGTTTGTTACTAACTCCACAAAGAAACACAGAGGCTGAGGGGAAGAGACCATCAATGGTTTAAATATTTTAAAATATCCAAAAATCAAACATCAGTGTGTCTATTTTATACAAGGGACACCATTTTACTCATATTGGAAGATGCCAGCCATAGGTTCAGGTGAACCATTATGAGAAATGCTGCTAGAATACAGCCATACAGCCCGGAACCCATACAACACCCCAGTGATTCCAGCCATGAAAGCTTTCAACAATACAATACTGGAGTGTTACTGGGGTGAGTAACAACTTTGGGTTATTATTCAAACTTCAAAAGATATAAATTACTCTCACTTGCATCAAGAAACAACTTTAAAAAGTAACTTTCCCAGACCTGTTTGTTTATTCTTTTTCAGGATCTCAAGAGTACTGAAAGATCTCAAATACTTCTCAGTTTCAACAACACCTTTCTTCTGTCTAAGGTGTCCTTACATGACATGTATATTTTGGTGTGATCCTCATGAAGCTTTGGCTGACTGATGCTTTGAGAAGACGGCCTAACAATGTCATTTTTCAAGACTCGCCACAGCACTCCAAATTTGCTGGTTTTGCTAAATCCATGTCTAGGGAGCAAAATTGAGAGAATGAAAAATATAGCGAGTGTCTGGTTGAAACTGAATCTTATTGTTTTGCTGTCTTTTAAGCTGTATCTGAGGGAAGCTTGAGGCCGGTGTGGAAATACACAGTGCACCATTTCATGGAATATGTCAGCTATATAATTGAATAATCTAAAAATGTGTTCATCACATCTGTGTACCTGGAGACATGGAGAAATGAAAGGCAGTTGCAGCTGGGCTGCCAAGCCAAAATGAAATAAAAAATAAAAAACAAAAGCTGGCATTAGGGCTTAATATTATCTTTTGTGCTGCCAAATCAACATTGTTTGTTGAGGACCCCAGAGCTACTTGTCCTTCACAAAAAACGAGATGATGTTCGATCACATAAAGAGCCAGAACTGCGTTGCTTTCTGAGATGATTCAGCCAGAAATATTCCACTTCAGGGACTTGCCTATGACAGAAACAGGAAAGAAGCCTTCATAAGCTATCCTTGTTATTTTAACAAATGACTGTGAAATCCAATGGATTCTTTTCAGTGTCACAGTGCTCCTCCCACACACTCAAGTCAAATTCTCCTGCAAAAAGTACTCTTTTAAACAAAAGGAGTGTTGTACAAAGATATCACAATGGCTCTGAAGAAGCAATCATACTTGACAGGAAGAAACGAAACTTGGGCTTGAGGCAAATTTCACATTTAAGATCATGTATTCATTGATATAACATTGAATAACAAAGTCTAGATTGTTCATGCCATCATATTTTCACTTTCTGCCCGTGAAGCTGGATGGCAAAGAAACTTGATAGGAAGAAAACTCATTTGAAATGTGGTGCTAGAGAAAAGTTCTACAGATATCACAGACTACCAAATCGACAACTAAATGGACCCCAGAGCAAATGAGACCTGAACTCTTTCTAACTAAAAAAAGATTGTAATACTCTGGACAAATCATTAGAATATATGATTCATTAGAGAAGGCAACAGTGCTTGGTAAGATGGGAGGAGCTTGGAGAAGAGTAAGACAGCATTCATAGAATCATATATTTCGAAAAGACCTCATGGGCCATCCAGTCCAATCGCCTGCCAAGAAGCATGAAAATCACAATCAAAGCACTCCCGGTAGATGGCCATCCAGCCTCTGCTTAAAAGCCTCCAAAGAAGGAGCCTCAACCACACTCCGGGGCAGACAACTCTCACAGTCAGGAAGTTTTTCCTAATGTTCATGTGGAATCTCCTTTCTTGTAGTTTGAAGCCATTGTTCCATGTCCTAGTCTCCAGGGCAGCAGAAAACAAGCTTGCTCCCTGCTCCCTATGTGTCATGAATTACGTTTCAATAACTTTAAAGCATAGGTTCTTTTTATTGCAATTTCCAGTGTGAGAGGGTATATAAGATTACAGAAAAACATTTAGACAAAGAATGGCATTAAACATATAGATTCTATGCAACTACATTGGATTCACAATTACATTGGTTAACAAATAAATGAAGGGGATTTACATTTTCACTCAACATTCACACACATTAACATGCATTCATCCTCATGCACTGAAGTATTATTATATCCTTTTCTCCCTCCTTGGAGAAGCACCTGTTAGGCCAGACACTGCTTTCCTGCAGCCTTTCCAACATGTCGTTCCAAAACTTTGATAACGCCATAACTTCAAAATGCCAAAATGCATCCTTTCCATAAGCACAATGCCAAGGATCAGATCTCTGTTTTCCATACAGCAAAATCTGACTCCCTGAACAAAATCTAAGACTCCAAAAGTGCACTTCTTTCTCTTCCCTTGAGAAAGATGTACAGAATCATGCTTTCCCATAGCATATCTGACACTCTCTGAATACACCATCTCTGTCCTTCCCATGGAGCAGAGAGGCGGGTGGAAAAGACTTCTCAGGTCTGCCACACTTTGAACATTATTAGACTGAGTCTTTTATAGAAAATTCTGCAGATGTGGTCCCAAAATTGTAAATTAATGATAGACGTCTTCCATCCTGGCTCCATCTCAGATGTTGATCTTCTTGATTGGTGTTGACAAACCCAAGGCTTGTGTTGACTTCCTTCTTAAAATAAGGAATGTTGCAAACGTATCCTTAATTTGAAAGAACTATTGTCACAGTTCTTATCGATTGTCATTAGCAGGTTTTAATCACAGTCCAGCAAGTAGGTAGTTTGTCATTGCAGGCCTTAATATTATACTGGTGCTTCCAAAATTATTAACTCCAGCCACACATCCTTTCATTCTACTCATTCATACTCACACATCATTTTAAATTCAAATCTGCACATTAATTTTTTGTGACATATGACATCCACTCACATATTTATGCATGGCCATCATGTCTCCTGTCAGTCTTGTCTTCTGCAGGCTAAACATGCCCAGCTCTTTAAGCCGCTTCTCATAGGGCTTGTTTTCCAGATCCTTGATCATTTTAGTCACCCTCCTTTGGACACATTCCAGCTTGTCAACATCTCCCTTCTATTACAGGTTGATAGACCTAATTCAATGGCTCTCAAAATGTTTTGGCCTTCAACTCCGAGAAATTCTGGGATTTCTGGTAGTTGTAGGCCAAAACACCTGGGGACTCACAGGTTAATAACCACTGACGTAACTAGTTATTCTCGCGCTGGATCAACATTGCTATACAATTCAGTTCTAAGCGGATAATCTGGATTAAAAACCTGCAACAACCCAATCTGGATTTTATATGGCAGTGTAGATGGGGCCTCTAAATCTAATCCTCCATATTATTTTGGACTTCATCTTCCATAAGCCTCAGTTGTCTTGGGCAATGATTCGGAGTTCTGGGAGATGTAGTCCAAAACACCAGTTTGAGAAACACTAGACTAAATTAGAAGAAACGTGGGACTTCATTACATGGGGGACTTCTCCCTCCCCTCAGTGCTGCTTTGCCAGGATAGAGATGAGGGGCCACTGTCGTTCCAGGTGTCACTTCGTTGTGGCAATGCTTCCCACATCGCACAGGGGAAGAATTGCTGAAGTAGGGCGGATCTGTACTGGCTCCAATGGAGCCAGTACAACACAGGCAGTTTTCTATGTTTGGAGGAAGCTTCCTTGGACGCTCCCACTTCAGTTGTGAGTGGTGCCTCTGCCAGAAGTCCAATGATGTTGTGTGTTGGACTGATGGGGGAAGTGTCCTAGGATGCTAAGAAAGTGATGAAGTGGATAGTCATGTTTGCAAGACCTAACACCACAGCTGTTATAACAGTGTGACTTTGAGATCTCTCAATCAAATTCAAGTTGATAGCAATTAGCAGCTATCTTTTGAGTGATTCTAAAACTGGATGTTTGGAAGGGAAATTTCAGGGGGAAGAAAAGCTAACTATATTGGAGAATCATCTTTCATAACTGGAAATTATGGAGTCATGTTTATGAAAGGGCTAAGCATGTGGTTGTCGATATGGAAAGGCTTTCTGGATTGTGTAGATAATGTTATTGTAATTAATGTATTTTAATCTGTGCTATGTATATGTTTTTATCATTTGTATCCCTATGGCATCAAATTGTTGCCATGTAATCCCCTGCAGGGGTGAGAAAAGTGGGGTAGAAATAACGTAAACATTCACAGGTAATATATTTATTCCATAGATCCCCATTGATTTGATGTGTGGTAGCTCTTACCCTAAATGACCAAGTTAGCCTTAACTTTCTCTAGTCCTTATAACCCCTAAACTATATTTCCCATGAAATGCAGTGTGGGAAGCCATGCCAAGCCTTTATGAAACTATTACTATGAGCCCCCAGTGGTGCAATGGGTTAAACCCTTGTGCCAGCAGGACTGCTGACTGAGAAGTCAGCAGTTCGAATCCAGGGAGTGGGGTGAGCTCCCATCTGTCAGCTCCAGCTTCTCATGTGGGGATATGAGAGAAGCCTCCCACAGGATGGTAAAACATCTGGACATCCCCTGGGCAATGTCCTTGCAGACAGCCAATTCTCTCCCACCAGAAGCAACTTGCAGTTTCTCAAGTCGCTTCTGACATGAAAAAAACCTCTGAAACTATTAAAAGTTTGCAATACCTTGTTCATGTGTTCTTCAATATTAAGATAATAGCCTTATTCTGCTCAGTTTGATCTACTTAGCCAAAAACATTTAAACAATAAATCATTTATTTAGAACATGCTACATTTACATGTTTAATGACTTTCTACATATTTTATTAGTTCTGTCTTTCTGTGAACGTGTAAAGTTCACCAGGACCTAAAGTCCTGTTTTCAATCTGCTTTCCGAAGCTGCTTCATATGGTGTGTTGCATCTTCATTCTGGCACTGGAGAAAGCAATTGACACAACAAAGCGAAAACTGGATTAGGATTTATTTATTTTATTTATTTATTTATTTCATTGGACTTATATGCCGCCAACTCCATACGGCTCGCAGCGGCTTACAAAGTCTAGAAATACATTACAAAATAAAAAGCAAACAAACAGTACACCAAGGGATACATGGATAGACATACAGTGCACAAATAGGACAAACAGGTGGGCGACAGCAATAGGGAAGGGAGGACCGGGCTCATGCTACAGGGCAGAGCCATCTGGTGGAGTTATCAGGGCGACCATCGAATGAGGGGAGCCGGGGTCCCGCAGATTGAGGAGCGACCTCAGAGACTCCAGGTCTAAGGAGTAATAGTCACTGTGAAGACAGTTAATGCCAGCCTGTGGACCCTGCTTCGCCGCGGCTTGTCAATCATCCTAGGGTGGGGATTTGCCGGTGAAGGCGCCCCAAACCTGCGGGCAGAGTTCCTGAATGTCTTGGGGCGGAGCCCCAGGCACCCTCTGGAAGACAGCTACAGTGGGGGTATTGCAGGGCGAGACATCCTCCAGCCCGCCTCCTGCCCGCCCCCGCCCCCGTCTCTGCCTCCTCTGGTGGCCGTCTAGGTCAAGTGACTCACCGGGGTCCGAATCGGCCATGGTCAGGGGGGCCGCCGGCAGCCGCCCCGCGCGTCGCCGGGGCCGCTCCCCCGGAGCCCTCTTCAAGACTCCCTCAATGTCGACTGTGTCCGTCGCTGGCCACCGAAGCAGCGGCAAAGGGGAGCCTGCGGTCTTGGGCGGCGAGGCCGGCAGCAGCGGCGACTCTACGGCTGGGGCCGCAAAAGGGGCGGTCCCCGCCGCTAGCGAGGAAGGGGGGGCGGGGTCAGGGGCGTCGAGCCGGGAGAAGACGACGCCATATTGAAGTCATCGGCTGATGCCCCCACTGTCGGGCCCAGGGGGGGGGAGCGGCCCAGGGCTGCCCACGGGCTCCACCACTGGACCACCGCCGCTCTCACTGGGGTCTCGGCCATGGGCAGGGCCGCCTCCTCCGAAAGAGGGGCACCCCCGGCAGCCCAGCAGCCGTCCTCCGATGGGTCATCTGTAGGGTCGGGGTCAGCCGCTCCACTCGGCCCTCTCCCCACCGGACTCAGGTGTGGGGAGGCCGAACGAGGGGGGTCCCACACTCCATCGACCGCACTCCCTCCAGGCCCCGGGCAGGAGCCCGGGCAGCGAGGGGCGGCCGCACCGCCCAAGGACGCCAGCGCCGGACCCAGCCTGTCCAGCTCACCCAACCAGAAGGCCAGGCGCTCGACCAACTGGCCGAGGCGGAGGACAAGGCCGGCAAGGTCCTGTGGTGCGTCCGTTGTATTCCTGGGTTGGTTGTCAGCGTCCTCCCGGGTGGAGTTGGAGGGAGTGGAAGGCCCAACTTCTTCCAGGCCCGGCCAAGGTACAGGGGACCAGGTCAGGCACCGCTGGGGGGGTCGCTGTGCTCACCGGAGCCCCTGCAGTCACTGCAGGCGCCCAACCGAGGGACCCAGCAGGAGCAGCGTTGTCTCTTAGTCCCGCAAGGGCCCTGAGGATAGAGGCCGGCGCCCGAGCAGCCTCCAGAGCAAGCTCGGCGTCGGCCTGCAGGGCCTCAAGAGGAGGGAGGGGGCACCTCGGGGCCTCAAGCAGTGCCCCCCCCCCGAGCCAGACACAACAGGGAGGACAGGCAGGTCCGGCGAGTTGTTCCCCAGGCGAAGAGCGACCCCTCTCAGCAGTGGGGGTGCTGTGTTGGCCACCAAATGGGAAAGTTTACCAGAGGCCCGGCGGAGCTCGGCGTTTGAACGTCTGCTCGACGCGGCCATCTTGGAATTCTGACATTATCCTGACATTTAAATTTTCCATTTATATGGTCCTTTTTTTTTATTCATGGTGGTATGCAACATTCAAAACTGTGATGATATCTTCTGTCCTGGAAATGATAACCTCAGGTTGCATCTAACCTATTGAATTAATGCAGTTTGATACTGCCATGGGCCAATGCTAGGAAATCATGAGAGTTGTAGTTTAATAAGGAAAGTAACCTTCTCTGTCAAAGAATGTTGGTGCCACACTAGACCAAAACTGCCAAGACACAAATGTGTGCTTTCCACCTATGTAACCATGAAGCCAACAGGAAATTGAAAGTCACCTGGGAAGGTCAAGAGCTTAAACATGGTTTCCATCCTAAATATCTTGGTGTCACCTTAGATCGAACACTAGCATATAGGAAACACTGCTTGAACACCAAGCACAAAGTAGCTGCACACAATTACATCCTGTGAAAACTTACTGGCAGCATATGGGGTGCAGACCCAAAATTAATAAGATCAGCCCTGACCTTTTCTTACTCAACTGCCGAGTAGGCCTGTCCTGTTTGGCACAAATCTGCCCTCACAAAACAGGTGAACAAAGCATTGAACAAAACAGGCAGAATAATCACAGGATGTCTTAAACCTACACCTGTTGAAAAACTGTACAAGCTAGCTGGCATCCCCCCCTCCCCACCCCAGCAATATGTGACCAGAAGTTGCTGCTAAATGTGAGAGAAATAGGGTTGAACTATGTGAACGCCATCCACTACGTGGCTACCGGCCTCCTCCCAGTAGACTCAAATCAAGGAAAAGCTTTATGAGAACTACCACTCTTCTTAATGTCCCCCCAGCAACATCAAGTGTATCCCTCTGGGCAGCTAAATCAGGAAATCCCAACTGAATCCCCCCCCCCCCAGGGCGAAGATCTTCCTCTAGGGGCAAAACCAAGAATGGGCCTCTGGGGCGTCCCTGCATAACTCAGACGCAGAGTGGGCAGATCAAAAGACAACCTGGAAAAATTGCACTACTTAAAAGAATCCCCCACCTTGTGTGACTGTGGAGCAGAACAGACAACTCTGCATCTGTATGCTTGTCCACTATGTCCTGCCTCATGTACGGAGGAAGAATTGTTGGCGGCTACAGACAATGCTGTTGCTGTTGCCCGTTTTGGTCAAAAGATATTTAGCTACCTGTGTGCCTTCTATTTATATCAGTTTTATACTAATTTATGCAATGCTTTTGATATGAAATAAATAAAACTAGACTATAACTACTGTGATTCTATAACATAGAGCCATGGTAGTTAAACGGCATCAATTCTTCAGTGTAGATGCATCACTTCAGACAGAGTAGACTCGTGAAATGAGATTCAAATGATTGTTTGATTTATTTTCAGCAACTGAGTTAATAGGTCTAATCTAGTTGACCTATTATTATTTGAATGTAGGCAATAATCTTTTCTGTCAAAATTGCTTGCTACGATTGTATCTGTACAATATGGAGACTACATATCAGAGTACTGTTGAGGTTGCCATAATACATGCTCAGCCATTTCCAAAAGTATCAATATGTTTGTCAACTGTTTGCATTCCCACCATATTTTCTTCCTCTGTTCATCATCTGCCATGCCTTTACCAACTCAAAGGGCTGCCCCAAGGCTTTCAAAACTCTTTTTGAGGTCTTTCAAAACAAGTTCTTTGTACTGCAAGGTATTATTCAATTACCAGAGCGATTTATCGTGGTGAAACTTGGGGTTGATTAACATTTCTCCTTGCAGTTGGAGCATACATTTGCAGATCACCAAAAGAAAACTGATATCAATTAAGTTAATTTGACTTGTATCCATTTTCAAATGAATTATTTATAATTGATTTAAGAAAGATGAAGTCTCAAAGATCATCAAAATGGCAATAAATTATACCCTTCTAACAAGCTTCGAACACCCTGTGGTTTTAGGCCTCTTTGTTTTAATTGAAAGTAAAGTGCTTCAATTACACATTATAATTAAAAAGTTTCTGGATCGAATGATCAATCTTTGAAAAATGAATGAAGCCACGACCAAAGAGAGAGAAATATCCATGCATCCCTGGGAATTCCTTTGTAGATAATGATAAAGTGTTTGTGTTTCTCATATACAGAATTGCAATTCATTAAATGATAAACAAGCTGTTTAAAAATTGTAACTAACTCTAAAGACAACTTGAATATATGTGTGTGAAACCAAGAACCTGCCAGCTGGTATGTTATGCTTTCCCTTCTGTATGACATCGCATATGCCAGGTGTATTTATTTCACTAAAAGAAGGCCTCAGACTGCTACTGCTGCTGATCTGCCACAAGTGACCTGAAATCTTCCCACCCAGCTCTGCTGTTTCTGTACTACTTTTCTAGGCTGGCGTGTCTGGCGTCCAGCGTCTGGCTTCATTGACCAGCATACTTTCGCTTTAACCTTCCAACTTCCTGGCTGGAGCGATTTCTCCTGATCACTTTGGAGTCTTCATCGGCCTGAAGCTGCTGTGCAATGGGGGGTGTGGGGTGTCTTATCTGAAGTGATCCAGCAGGCCTTGCTGGCGGGTTCCAGCTCTGCCATACCAGCTTCACTAGTACTTTGCATTTTGTTCAAGATTCCGCCAACAATTGGTGTACTTAAAATACTAATCTCTCATATTGACTTTGTTTGATCTGGTTCCCATTAGCACTTTAGTATAGGTTTACCAATGCTGCTCCTGGTCTTCTGGCACTTTTGGCACTTTAAATCTGCAACGGCACTTTACATCTTGTGTTTTATAATTACACTAGCTTGGGGACCCGGCCCTGCCCGGGTCATTTGAGAAGTGCAGCAGGATGTAGAGTGGGTCATGGGGGCTCTGTGTGCCAAGTTTAGTCTTGATCCATCATTATTGGGAGTTGCAGTGGTATCATGAAATTACTGAAGGTAGTGCAAGTCCCATCATCTCTGTGTGTCCCGTCCCCCAAAGTGTAGTAGGATGTAGATTGGGTCATGGGGGCTCTGTGTGCTAAGTTTGGTCTGTATTGGTGAATGGATGAGGGATGCATTGTTTTTCGAAGTGAGTGAAGGTACTTCAAGTCCCATCATCCGTGGTCCGTCTCACAGTAAACTGCACCAGGCTGTAGAGTGGGTCATGAGGGCTCTGTGTGCCAGATTTGGTGTTGATCAGTCATTGGATTAGGTTTGTAGCAGGATTGGGAAGTGAGGGAAGGTACTGCAAGTCCCATCATCCATGTTCTGTCCCCTCCAAACTTCAGTAGGATGTAGAGTGGGTCACTGGGGCTCTGTGTGCCAAGTGTGGACTTTCTCGGTGTTTGTTGGGGCCACAGTGGTCTGTGGGAACAGAGGGGTGTAAAAGTACTACAAATCCCATCATCCATTGTCAGTCCTCCCCAAACCTCACCAGGACGTGAAGGCAGTCATGGGGGTTATGTATGGCAAGTTTGGTCTCGATCAGTGATTGGATGAGGGTTGCAGCGGACTTGGGAAGTGAATAGAGGCACTTCAAGTCCCATCATCCATGGCCCACCCTCCTCCGAACTGCACCAGGATGTAGAGGGTCATGGGGGCTGTGTGTGCTGAGTGTGGTCTGTATTGGTCCTTTTGGTGGCCTCAGTGGTCTGTGGGAACCAAAGTCTTGGAAAGTACTACAAATCCCATAATACGTGGGTCATGTCATAGGGGGTTATGTGTACCAAGTTTGGTGCAGGTCCATCACCCGCGCTGGTCGCTGTGGCCTGTAAAAGTGGCTGCCACATATCCGCCCTGGCCTGTGAAAGTGGCTGCCACATATCTGCCCTGGCCTGTGAAAGTGGCTGCCACATATCCGCCCTGGCCTGTGAAAGTATACCGGAGTAAAACAGAAAGGAGTAAAAAAAAATGGAAAAGGCCTGCATGGAATGGATTCTGGGTTGCTGGCTTTTTCCCCTCAGTGGGAAGAAATCCTGTTGTTTGAATGTAGAGGCCTGGATTCTGGGTTGCTGGCTTTTTTGAATGTAGAGGCCCCTGGCAGTGGGAAGAAATCCTGTTGTTTGAATGTAGTGGGCTGGATTCTGGGTTTCTGGCTTTTTTTCCCCTCAGTGGGAAGAAATCCTGTTGTTTGAATGTAGAGGCCTGGACTCTGGGTTGCTGGCTTTTTCCCCTCAGTGGGAAGAAATCCTGTTGTTTAAATGTAGAGGCCTGACTCTGGGTTGCTGGCTTTTTCCCCCCTCATTGGGAAGAAATCCTGTTGTTTGAATGTAAAGGCCTGGATTCTGGGTTGCTGGCTTTTTCCCCCTCAGTGGGAAGAAATCCTGTTGTTTGAATGTAAAGGCCTGGATTCTGGGTTGCTGGCTTTTTCCCCCTCAGTGGGAAGAAATCCTGTTGTTTGAATGTAGAGGCCTGGATTCTGGGTTGCTGGCTTTTTCCCCTCAGTGGGAAGAAATCCTGTTGTTTGAATGTAGAGGCCTGGATTCTGGGTTGCTGGCTAATCAGTGGCTATCAATGCCCTCTGTCTGGTGCCTTAGAATTTTGGAGTGGAGAGGCTGTCCAATCAAAGGACTTTATGCAAATAGCTGCCACATATCCGCCCTTCCGCCCTCCGCATACACACACACATACACACATACACACATACACACATACAAACATTCCGTTTTATAAAGGTATACAGAAGATACAGATGTTGTCACTGCCATATGATCAGTGGGGAATTCTATGAGGTTGAAGCAATGAATCTTAGAAATGATGCAATTTTAACATCTATGGAATTGGATCCAATTCGCCATAGTGCAATATTAAATCAGCAAAATGAAGGGTAGTGAGGAGGCTTGTTACAGGGGGGAGATCCATTGGTCGGGGGGGCCCTATTGAGGTACTGATGGGAAGGTGGAGATTCTGGAAAAGGAGATTTAATCATCCAATTGGGCTAATTCAGGGAAAAACTTTAAAAACTCTAAATGTTCTCCTGACAAGGTAAATTGGAGTACTCAGGTTGACGGTCCCCCCAGCTTAAGGGTGGTTCTGCTGAACACCAGGTCTGTAAATGGAAAAACAGCAAGCATCCAGGATTTAATCCTGGAGGAAAAGGCAGACCTGGCATGCATTATGGAGTCCTGGTTGGATGAAGCGGGAGGGGTTAATCTCACCCAGCTTTGTCCTCCAGGTTATGCCGTGCAGCATCAGCCGATATCTGGGGGTGGGGAGGCGGGGTTGCAGTAGTCTATAAATATTCCATCTCCCTAATCAGGTGCCCCATCCAGCAGTCAACCTTATTCAAGTGTGTCCACCTGAGGCTAGGAGACCGGGACAGAATAGGGATTCTGCTAGTGTACCGACCACCCTGCTGCACTACAGTCTCCCTACCTGAGCTAGTCAGTAAATCCAGGGCCAGTTTGGGGACAGCCACATACACCCTCCCAAACATGCTGCAATGGTGGATTACAGTCTACATACATGTATATTTATATGTATTTTACAAAAATATGTTTTAACATGTGTATTTTATAGAATGTTACAATGAGTTGCTGTGAGCTTTCCAGGAAGGACTTCAACCAGAGAAGTCAGCCATAGCAAAACACTTGATGAACCAACCTGGACATGGCATATTATTTCAGAACACATAAATGCTGGACCACTCTACCAACTACCATGTCAGGCTACACAGAGAAGCCATTGAAATCCACAAGCATGTGGATAATTTCAACAGAAAGCATGAAAGCATGAAAATGAACAAAATCTGGCTACCAGTATAAAAAATTCTAAAATCATAACAGTAAATAAAGAGCAACACTCAAAAGTAGAGGAATTCCAGGCAAGAAACAATCAGGGCCAGCTAATCACCTTTCCACAAAGGATTCCCTTAGGTAGTAAGAAGTCAGACCTTGAAACTGTCAGGCCATTAAATGCTAATCAAAGTGGCCAACTGAAACATTCACACCTACCTCAAACAGACAAGAGTTCTTTCTCCAATCCTAAACTTTCCACAGATACATAAACCAAATTTTCCTAGTTTCCAACAGACCTCTCAACCTCTGAGGATGCCTGCCATAGATGCAGGTGAAGTGTCAGGAGAGAATGCTTCTGGAACATGGCCATACAGCCCCAAACCTCACAACAACACAGTGATTCTGGCCATGAAAGCCTTTAACAATACACTACATGTAAATTCAACACTTCCAAAATACTCAGAAAGCCAACTGAACAAATAAGAGACCTTAAATTATTATGTAGCAATCCTGTCTTGGATTTTGTGGGTTCTTCTTTGATTTCCTACTGGAATTGGAAGCTAAAGAACTCTTGAAGGAGTGGGACAGCTTCCTAGGTTTAGTAAAAAAAGAAAAACCCTGTCTGTTAGCTCTCAGTTTATCCCTGAAAATGGAAAAGACATGTGATCATGGCACCGCTATGTGCTTTCCAAAAATGGCTTTACTTAAAAACAGAGGTACATTATCTCAAGACTATAAAGCTTTAGGTAGGATTCTTACAACAAAGGGGGAAAATAGGTTGGATTAGATGACTAGGTGAACCCGCTTGCACAATATTTTCACATTAAATCATATTACACTCTTGTGAACTTTACAGAGCATTGATTGTCTGTACATTCCTGTTAGGCTATCATAATAGCTGTTCGCAGGAGTTCCGGGGGGGATGTGAAAACAGAAGATATTACACTCACTCTTTTCTCACGTTCCAGCACTTAAAAAAAACTACAGTTGCCACAGGAATCTTGCCTGAAGCAAAATTGGAAAGTTGTTCAGGGGTGCCTCCTCAGATGAAGCATCTTTGGGATTCTGAGAGCCGGGGTTTGATGTCTCAGCGTGGGTGCCCCATTTCTCCAAGTCACTGTTGAATTAATTTTTCTGTAAGTGAACTGTCTGAGGCTGCTACCCTACAGTCCCATCAGTTATTAAATAATATATCTCTACTGGCAGGGAGGAATTCCCCTTGGATTTGATGGTAGTCTGCCTTTGGAAACTTCCTTCCCAATATGTGAATTGGAGACACGGCATTCAGTCTCACCCCATGCTTCTGAGATGTACCTTTGCATTGTGGGCAGAAAAGCATACTATGGCAACTCTCATTGTATGGAGATAGCTTGACAAAAACTGTCTTTTGAAATAGGTTTTTCATTAAACTTTGGTGGGTTCTTGGTATCTGCTGGGGACACCAAAATCTGTGGATGCTCAAGTCACATTAATTACCATGACATTCTAAAATATAAAATGAAAAAATAATAATCAAGGTTTGCTCCTTTGGGTTTTCTAAAAAATGTTTTCAAACTGTGAATGGTTAAATCCATGGATATGGAGGGTTGACTCTATGCAAAAGAAAACATGGACAAGAAGGAAAATTAAGACACGTCTTTCAAGAAGGAAAATTAAGACATCTCTACCAATAGGCGAGTACCAGTGGAACTCTCTGCCTCAGAGTGTGATGGAGGCTCCTTCTTTAGAGGCTTTTAAACATAGGCTGAATGGCCATCTGTCAGAGGTGCTTTGAATATGATTTTCCTACTTCTTGGTAGAATGGGGTTGGACTGGATGGCCCACAAAGTCTCCTCCAGTTCTATAATTCTATGCTTGTATTATTCTACCTACAACAAGGTTGTTTAGTGTGTTGTTATGAATAGGTTATGCCATTGCCTGCTAAGCAGTAACATGGCAACTCAAAGTAAACCTGTGTGTACATTGTGTCCATCTATGCACAATGTTGACAATATACATGCTGTCCATGTCCATCTATTAGGGGTGGTTGATCCATAAAAAATTGATTCTAAACTCTTGTGTGTGTGTGTGGGGGGGGATTTCCCTTGCTGGGTCGTTATAGAAAGTACTCTGAATTTTTTTAAATAAATTTCGTAATTGAACCATAATAACGAATTTTTGTTATTATTCATTACGCTAGCTAGGAGGCTAGATTGGAGGGCTTGCTTTCCTCTCTTCCCTCCCCTTCCTCAAGCTCAGAAGCATCGCATATTATATTTAATGCGTGATGCCTCTCAGCTGGGAGGGGCAGGGAGGGAGGAAGGAAGGGAGAGTATCAGCCCCTCCTCCCCTGCTAAGGAAATAAACCGCGCCAGCCAAGGCTTGCCGTGGTTTATTCCTTGACAGGGGAGGGGGAGGAACGTCAGCCCCTCCTCCCCTGCCAAGGAAATAAACCGCGCCAAGGCTTGCTCTCAGCTGGCGAGAGGAGAAAGGAGAGGCTGCTGCCTTCCAGTCTTCTCTCGCAAGTTGAGAAGGGAGGAGAGGAAAAAACGACCTAATAATGTGACCTTTACAAAAAATGGCGATCCCGGGTTCAGTTTTGAAACTTCACTTCCGGGTAGGATGCCGAGGGTCGATATAAGGTCAAACGAAGTATTTAAATAGGAGATATCCACCCTAGCATCTATATGCACAATGGCAATTCAAGCAATTCTAGTTCTACAGTTGTAAACCATATATGATTGGTTTGCATCAGGTAAACATTTTCAGTTGTTTTGATTGAGAATTGATACCAGTGAAAGCTGCCAAAAGGATCTCAGACAGTATTTCTTTGGGAAAAAGCATACATTTTACATAAAGATTTTATCTCCTTGCTATTGATAGCAGGCCAATTACTTTTTGGGGAGGGGTGCGGGGAGGTTGATTGCTCAGAAATCACAATTTCAGAATTTAAAAATTATTTAAATTTATTTCAAGGGTTGAGTGCTCTTGATAAATTTATGTGGGATTTAAGACCTCCCCCCCAAAAATGGGGTTCAGTAGCCACATGTTGCCTATGGGTTCCACTTTTCTAATTTCTGGTGAAGAATGATGCCTGCACGTCTTTCCTTACAGTCCTACAATCAGAGAGTGAATGAATTGCTTTGAAAGAAATAAAGTTGGTTATTGACAAAAGGCTCTTTTTAAGGCAGCTGTGCCCACAAAGAACCTTGTGGCTGAAACCCAAGGTGACTTCTCTTGAAAAGCAAGAAAGGAGAAACCCCTTTATTTCTGAAAATGATCCGCATTGGGGAAGAGTGGGCTCATTTCAACTGTCACAGCTCCTTTTGATGGAATATGGGGATTTGTAGTTTAGAGAAGGGTACTTACTAGAGTTTCAAATTACTATGAAAGAATGGACTGAAGACCAAATCACTACTTTATGGGGGCTCAAAGGGGATGACCTAACTTCCTTAACTGTTGGAAATAGCAACCTTAGAAGTTTCCACTAACTGTAAACGTGTATAATTGTTAATCTATATTGTATGTGCATTTTAGTTTGGCAGTTTTACTGTACCTTTTTGGTGTGGGGGAAGCTTTAGATACAGGACTCCATTTTGTATCCAGTTTGCATCAATCTTCAGTAGAGGTGGTTGCATGTTGCTGTTTGGACTTTAGTAGAGAAGCATGACTTATAGATTTCAGTGAGTACAGTTATATAAGCTTGTACTTAATATGCTTAAATACATTGGACTATGGGCCAGTATGCTGAATATATACAAGAAGTTTGTTAGTAAACCTGAGATGTTATTTTTAACAAAGATTACTTCATTATGTCTCATGAGTGCATATTTTAACTAAGAGGTTTTAGGGGAGAGCAGATGGGTAGCTGCAAATTCTGCTTCAAAGAAACAACCATCCTCTGCTAACTAATATATTTGGTAGTGGTATGTCTTTATCCTTGGCAGCTTAAAGATACGGTTCTTCAGTTTAACAACGGAGTTACCTGTGTGCCATTACATGAATGCTTATGAATATCACTTGTTGAAATAGCTGACTTCTAACAAGGTCATACTTTTCTTGACAGTGGTTTTCAAAAGGTGGTCTCCACATGTTCATGGAGATTCACATTTGCCTAATGGATGTGACATCATTTAATCTTTTATTATTATTTTTTATTTATTTGTCACGTTTCTATACTGCCCCGCTCAGCCCGAAGGTGACTGTTGTGGTACAGAGATGGCCGTGGCTGAGTCCAGGAGTTTAAAAGATAACAAAAGTTTATTTACACATCAAATGGGTGTTGGAATAACAAAAAATAGCCTATCTTCGGCTGGACAAAACCCCCAATAATCCCAGGAAACCCCAAAACCAAAAATGCTGAGAAGAAAAGAACTCAAAAACAAATAGCAGACGTCCTTCTGCGGCGTTCAGTCAAAGGGATGTCCATAAGCCGTAGTCCAACTTCAATCCAGGGATCATAGGGCAGGAGACAAACATACAGGAAAGGAGGAGACCTTCCAGAGTTGACAGGAGAGCAGTCACAGTGAAGGTCAAGAGGTACATGGCAGCAGGAGTAATCTGGAAACCAGGAACCAAAACACAGGAACACAGGATACACGAACCAGAATAACAACTCCTTGACCACCGTGAGGGTCAAGCCAAATACTCACTTCTTATATAGCACTATCAATCAGATTAATCAGAGAACCCGCCCTTCTCCAAAGCAGCAGCATTCCCATTCCCTGCAGCTGTTGTACCATGTCCAGATCTCCAACCCAGCCACAGCTCTTCTTGGCTTAAAGGGCCCCACTCAGTTTCTGAATGAGAAGATGGCCAGTCCCTATCCGTCTGGAACCCCAGAAATGTACTGTCCCCCGAGTCCGCATTGCATACATCTCTCACTTCCTGCACCAATGCTGAATCTAGGTCTGTATCACTTTCTTCTGACTGTAATTCTGCATTCCCTGGAAACCCTTCAAATGTATCAGACTCAGAAGGTTCCCTAAGTATATGCTGAATCTTTCTCCTCTGTTCTCTGTCTGAGTCCAGGCTTGAGGCACTAGCCACTCTCTTTACCCCAGCTGTAGGAGCCTGATCATTCAGAGCCACGCCCCAAACTGAGCTACTGCTTGATGTTACTGCCTCAGCACCTTCCTCCATGCTACTACCTGTAGTAACTGGAGGCTCATTTACAACAGCGACTCGGGATGGTTTACACAAGGCAGTCTCTGCTCTCAATACAACCAGCAAACAAACCAAAAAAATAACCATATAACAACAAATTAACAATTAAAAACATACAATTGCATTCTCAGCGTCCTGTTGAAATCAGTTTCCGTCACATCGTCGTCATTCCATATATCTAATTAAACCTTTTCAATAGGATTTCCAATAGGTTATGGAATTTCCAATGTTAACAGAGTAGTTCAAGCACCTCAGCAAACTGCAAATCCTAGGATGTCTTAATAAAGGGTTGTGGTATTTAAAGTGGGATCAAGCTGCTAAAACTGCATGGTGTGGATTCACACAGAGTATAAAGATAAATTTAGCAGAGGGCAAAGTACAGGAGAAGATTATAGTTGTAATCCTATATCCACCAGGGAGCAAACATCACTGAACTTGGATTCAATTCTGAGTAGACACATATAGGATTGCACTATTAGTAGATTGCACCTATTTGCTTCAAAATCATATGTTTTTTTTAAAAAAAATAGTTACTCTATTGTGTGTCCCAATCTTTCACTTTCGTGTTTTAAGTTTTGTCTTTCACACTGAGAACAAAATGCTTTGTGAATTACCGGACTTTTTAATATACTGAATATAAACCAGCAAAGAAGTGAGTGATTAAAAAAAAGCCACAGCAAGAGATAAGAATTCAAAGGTCTAATATCCACAAACCCCAGGGAACAAATCATTAGATTCAGCATCATATATAAAAGAGGGGAGAGAAAACTCTAAAAGCACATCTGGGATGAATAAGCACATTAAGGCAAAGGATGTTTTTTAAAAAATAAAATACAAAAAAGCTAGAGCGTTTGCACATAAAACGAAAACAAGACATTTGCTAATTCTTTGAGGTGGGCTATTTCAAAATCAATTTCTACCTAAAAGGCAAGGAAAGGAATAATAAAATGTCAGGTAGTGCCAGCAGATACCAGATTTAAGAGAAGACAAAGAAGAAAGATAGATTGCAGGAGGTCTGATTTATGAAGTTTAGTAAATGAAAATTTCTCAGGGTAGGTTAAGTCCCCTGCCGATGACAATGTCATTCAGCTGGCCATTTCTGAACCGGTGGGGGTTTCGTCACAAGATGGTTTCCATGAAACCATGAGTTCGGCTGCTGAAATTTCCGAAGCTATAAATAGAATATGTGCAGCCAATTCTTTTGCTATCAAAAGGAAGAACAGAGTGGGAGACTCTCGGAGGAAAAGAGGAGATATGCGGAAGATATACACTGAGAACTTATTCCTGTTTCTAACTAGAGTAAAGCAATTGAATTTATTGGATTTACCCACATGTTGTTCAGCACTCAACAATTAATTGAATTGATCTGCTCAGTCTTAGTCTAGATGTAACTAACCAAAAGCATACAAATGATTCTATACAAATGTCCTATCGGTGAAGCAAATTCCTAGTATGTATTGAGTATCCCTTTGAAAGGCTGTCATAAGAAAGAGAGAGCAGGCTTGTTCTCTACTGCCCTGGAGACTGGGACTCAGAACAATGGATCCAAATTACAGGAAAGCAGTTCCACCTGAACATTAGGAAGAACTTCCTGACTGTAAAAAGAGCTGTTCAGCAGTGGAACTCTCTGCCACTGATTGTGATTGAGGCTCCTCCTTTGGAGGCTTTTAACAACAACAATATTTATTATGGTCCATAGACCCATCAGTAAAACCAACAGTCATTATACATTTTCCCATCCCTGGGGAAGTCCATTGTACAAGATACATCTATCAAGAATGCTTTGATTATGCTTTTCCTGCATGGCGGGGGCGGGGGGGTTGAACTTAATGACCCATGGGGTTTCTTCTATGATTCTATGATTATCCGAAATCATAGAATCCAAAAATGGAAATATTTGTATTTATATATGCATACATAATAAGATATCTTGGAAATGGAATCCACGTCTTTATATAAAATGTATTTATATGTGGTATACACTTTGCATTCATAGCCTGAAATTATTTTTATTCAGCATTTTAAATCATTTTGTGAATGAAACAATGTTTCTGTGGATTGAACCATCAGAAAGCAAAGCTATCACTTTCTTAGCCACCTATGTGGACACTTTTGGAGTACCTTGGATTTTGGAATTCTGGATAAGGAATGCTCAAGTTGTATTCATTTATTCATGAACCATTACATAAAATGAGGTTTAAAGATATTCTCTAAGACCCCTTCCACATATATCCAAGGATCTGATCCCAGATTATCTGCTTATCCCAGATTATCTGACAGTGGCGACTCATATAATTCAGTTCAAAGCAGATAACCTGGGGTTAGATCCTGGGATGTAGGGGCAGTGTGGAAGGGACCTTAGACTCTTCACATTTCTATCACTGTTGGAGAATCCATTCATAGCCATATGAAAGAGAAGTCCTTCATGGTGCCCCAGATTTAAAACACAAACTTTGGAAGTGCCCATAGTGAACAATTTGATCCCTATTCTAGATGCATTGGGGAAGAGAATTACTTTTCCAGGCAGGAATTCATATTTCAACCTTTAAATATCATTTTCCTTGCAGAAAATAGTTTGTTTTGGTACATTTTCCTGCACAAAAGAACCATGTGTGAGCACAGCACAGAAGAAGGCCTTATAGGGTCATATCCAGAGAGAGAGATTGGGGGGGGGGGATTCAACTCCCCCCCAAAGGGTACAACTCCCTTCCCCCGAAACACATTTCACAGCGAGGTTGAACTTTTAACCACCACCATCCCGCCCGGCTATGGCCCTCAGGCCTGAATTGTGAGCTGAGCAGCCTTCAGAAAAAGAAAATGGTATCTCTCACAGCTATTTCTTATTACTGGAATCACTTCAAGAAGAAACACATGGCCCTTCTGCACATGGCTAAAAACTCAGAAGTAACCAGGTTAGAAGGGGATGGGGTTGCTAAGTTATGTCTACCCAAAATGTTGGAAGAATCGGGTTAACATTTGAAAAGCATGTGTTAAAAAATTGTGCTTGAAACCCAATAACTCCCCAAAAATGTACACCTTTGCATGACTATATATCCCTGCAGTCATGCAAAACACGTGCTGTTCTTTCCTCCCTCTGTGTGGACTGCTACAGTGCCTAAAAGCCTAAAACAGCTGATCAATTGATTGGAATGTCAAAACATGGAGTCATGGACTCATGGACACACAGGTGGCTTAAGGGAAGCACACGTGAAATGCAACTCTCCGAAACTCTTTTAAACTTTTAAATATTAAACAGAACTTGAATTTAAAATGAGAGAGAGATAAGAAATATTTGTGTTTACATTAAGACATTTGTATGTGTACATATGAGGTCCAGCACATAATGGAGTGCTTTTTAAAAGAAAAACCCCAAACTTCTTCCAGATGTTTACCATCCACTTTCCATCTTGATCTGCTTCAAAGAAAAAGTGAGGATGGCAGGGGACCATTTCCCAGGAGAGACAGGTCTGTGTGTGGATCTGCTGTCAAGTCCTAGGATTTGTTGCCCCATATTTAAAACACAAATTTTGACTCTATCTGGAAGTGACCATAGGGACTAATTTGATCCCTACTCTAGATGTATTGGGGATGGGAATTAATACAAGTATAGAAACCTAGAAGGCCTGGTGGAAGATAATTTTCTGTACAGAAATGTTGTGTTTTTCAAAGCAGAAAGCTACTTTTCTGCACAACAATCTGAAACTTATATCCTAGCTTCTAAACCAGTGTTTTATGTGCAGAAAGCTGGGGAAGGGTTGCACAATATATATCTTTTTATTTTAGCTCAGTTTCTTACCTCTTGGTTATTTGAGAGCAATTGTGTTTATTGTTGTTGTCGAAGAACCATCAGGTACTTCAGAGAGTTTGGATTCAGTTGGTTTAAGCAACACCTGCTTGTTTTTTTCCAGCTATGATTCTTGACTTCACTTGATATGTTTGTGACTAGTTAATCACAGACTCAAGTGGTTACATGTTGCTGTAAACATGTACACATCCTGTCTTGCAGGTAAATTTTATGGCAATTGTGTTAAGCAGCAACTTGCTATGCTTGATTTTTCTTACATTTCACCTCTAAAACCACTGAATACAGCCATATATGTACCTGGGAATGACGGGGAAAGGGAGAGGTCAATCAGCATACAGTATGACCTATATTTCCATGAGGTGGGGTGCATTCCCAGATTTCATGTGGATATACAAAAACATAGATCAGTGGTTCTCAACCTGTGGGTCCCCAGATGTTTTGGCTTTCAACTTCAACTAACAGCTGGTAAACTGGCTGAGAGCCATGGTTAAATATCCTGCTACATGAAGACCAGCATGGTCAAGTCAGATTCGGCAGCATGAACCATGACTCTCATGTTCTCTCTAAGCCTTCTTTCCTCCAAGCTAAACACACCCAGTTCCCTCAGCCATTTCTCATAGGAATGCTTGATCATTTTGGTTGCCCTTCTCTGACCCCCTTCTAGCTTGCCAATATCCTTCTTGAACTGTGGTGCCCAGAAGTGGATACTATATTCCAGGTTAGGTCTGACGAAAGAGGAATAGAGTGGAACATGACTTCCCTTGACCTCTATACTCCTATTAATGCAGTCTTGCTTTTTTATCTTCTACATCACAGCGTTGACTCGTGTTCAGCTTATGGTCTAGTATGACTTCTATATCCCTTTCACAGGACAGTTGTCAAGCCAGACATCACCCATCCTATATGTGTGCATTTTTTAATTGCCTAAGTGTACATTTACATTTGAAATTCTGTTGAAATTTATTTTGTTAGTTTTGGCAATGAAAAGGCCAGGAGAGGACATATTTTGTTGGACATGGATAAATGAAACCATTGATATGAGGGTTAAATTGTATCTTTCTCCTTTTTTGGTTGAGATCTCAAATAATAATAATAATAATATAGTAATAAAACTTTATTTCTAACCCATATCCATCTCCCCAAAGGGGACTTGGAGCGGCTTACATGGGGCCGTGCCCGAACAACAAATACAAAAAATATCACAAACATCAGAAAACAATAAACACAATAAAATACATCTATAAAACCACAACAACATAAGTGAATCTAAACAAAAACGAGAGGGCGAGCCACATGTACATATAAAATGATTAAAAACTCAGAGGAGATAACAGAAGTAGTGTCAACACATAAAGGGTCACATGGGGGGGGGGGATAGGTCTCGTCAAGAAAATGGGGGCATTTGGGAGTCTAATCTCCAAAGGCCCGGTGTAAAAACCAGGTTTTCAGTTGTTTTTTTAAAGGATTCCAGTGAGGGGGCATTCCTAATCTCTCCTGGGAGGGAATTCCAAAGACAGGGGGCCACAGAGGAGAAGGCTTTCTCCCTAGTGCTCATAAGCCGGGTCTGTGAGACTGTCAGGGGCGAAAGGAGGACCTCCCCTGAGGAGCGAAGGGCTCCTCCCTGGTTCATGGGAGGAGAGCCAGTCACGAAGGTAGGTGGGTCCCAAACCATTTAGGGCTTTATAGGTAATCACCTGCATCTTGAATTGGGCTCGGAAAATAAACGGCAGCCAGTGGAGCTCTTTAAACAGGGGGGTCGACCGCTCCCTGTAACCTGCCCCAGTTATTACTCTGGCAGCCAAGCGTTTGACAAGTTGAAGTTTCTAGAATGTTTTTATTTCCATCACCCTCTCTCTTTAACTTCATGCCATTATGTTTTCATTCTGATTGTTGGTGCTTCATACAAGTTGAAGAAATGTTATAAGCAGCACGTTTCTAATTGTTGCTAACTAGACTCCTGCAGAAGACTTGGCCTTTCACCTCCTTAATGGAAGCTGGATTTGGCCTTTTGGAAAATAAGAGGAGCAGAGAGATGGCATACTGAGGCTTTCCAGAGAGTCAAGAAATGTTCCCCATCCACCCACGGAACCCACTGGTGGGGAGAATTAGAAAGAAAGGAAACAAGCATGGAGCTGTCAAGAAGGAATCAGTGTGGGATGGGGAAAAATGACAAGCAGCACAAAAGCACTGTGTACTGAGACAAGACAATGACGTGAAAATAAAGACACAATGTTCCTCCATGTGTGTATATGGAGGAGAGCATTTTTGATAATCCCATACAAATTAGTTACTGTTTCAGCCCTGACTTCGAGCAAATCAACAAGACGGGAGAAATGAAAGCCGTAAAGGTTGAACATGGTGTTTCTTTCAATACAAGTGTCTCCACATTAATGAGCCCTTGGGAGTTGAACAGGCACTGCAGATAACACCGGGGTGATTGTAAAAGCAGACTAGAAAAAGACATGCATTGTATGTATGTGTATGTGCTGGATTGTAATTAAAGCCACAAGTCTCTGTGTTTGCAAGAAGACCAGCTGCAAACCTTTCGGTAGCCTGATATTAAAAATAGACCAAGAAAGTGAAAGAGAAAAAGACACACAGAGAGAAACATTTGCACAGCATCCCTTTCTGTCTACATCTGTTTCACAAGCCTAGAGAAATCTTTGGGATTTCAGAAAATGCCAGAATGTGACAGTGAATGCGCATCATTATCCAAAATATCACCGTCAGCATCCAGAGAACTAGAAAACAAAAAAAGGAAAAATAAATACTAGTTATAGATAGTCTCTGCATTCTCAAAATGTTTGGGGAGTTTCAGCACTGCAATGAGAGTATCAATATTTACAGGAACTTGGACACGTAAGGCCACTTATAGAGTTGCAAATTTAAACCAATCAGAGTGGACACTGAAGAAGTGTATTCATTTATAATTTTTTTGAAAGAGAGAAAGGGATTTATAAAATTAACTTTTCCATTTAATTTAAAGGAATATAAATTTTCAAATGTATTAGAATGATAGAGTAATTGAGTTGGAAGAGAGCACATGTGCCATCCAGTCCAACTCCATTCTGCAATGATGGAAAAGCACAATTACAGCACCACTGGCAGATGGCCATCCAGTCTTTTAAAAAGTTTTCAAGGAAGAAGCTTCCATCACACTCAGGGGCAGTGAGTTCCACTGTTGAACGCCTCATACGTCAGGAAATTCTCCCTCATGTTCAGGTGGAATCTCCTTTCCTGTACTTTGAAACCAATGCCCCGAATCCTAGTTTCCAGGGCAGCAGAAAACAAGCCTGCTCCCTTTTCCTTATAGCATTCTTTCACATATTTATACATGACTATCATGTCTCCTCTTCTGCACACTAAATATACCCAGTTGTTCTTTAAGATGCTTCTCATAGGGATTCATGGTCTCCAAACGTTTTATCATTTTAGTCACCATCCTCTGGACACCTTCTAGCTTGTCAATATCTCTTTTGAACTATGGTGCCCAGGATTGGACACAATATTCCAGGTGAGGACAAATCAAAGCAGAATACAAAGGCAACCTGACTTCCCTTGATCTAGTCTCCTTTTCATACAACCCAAAATCCCATTGGTATTTTGGGGTGCTGCATTACATTGTTGGCTTGTGGTCAACTTGTTGTCCACAAAGACTATTACTATTTATTTATTTAAATTTTTTGTACCCTGACCTTCTCACCTCTATAGAGGGACTCAGACCAGCTTACAGCAAAATTCAATGCTATACAAATTTAAAACCTGTTACAACAACATATTAAAAACATAAAACACCAAAATACATGCATACAAATCACATTGCCATTTAAAACAAATTCAACTCGGTCTGTAAATGTGGTCACTCATTTCAAACTATAAGCAATCTCAGCCTATTCTGGGAAAGACTCATTCCACATCCAAGTCTTCACCCACCTCCTGAAGGACAACAGGGAGAGGGCAGATCTAACATCACTTGGGAGAGAGTTCCACAGCCGATGGGCCACCACAGAGAAGGCCCTGTCCCTCATCTCCACCAGACGCGCTTGCAAAGATGATGGGACCGAGAGCAGGGCCTCTTCGGAGGATCTTAATGTCCTTGATGGTTCATAGGGGAGAATTCGTTTGGACAGGTAAACAGGGCTGGAACCATATAGGTTTGTGTAGGTTAGAACCAGCACTTTGAATTGTGATCAGAAGCTAATTGGCAGCAAGTGGAGCTGACGCAGCAAGGGGGTTGTATGCTCCCTGTACCCCACTCCTTTTAGTAACCTGGCTGCCGAGCGTTGGACTAATTGCAGCTTCCAAGCAGTCTTCAAAGGCAACTCCACGTGTATTCGGGATGTAACCAAAGCATGGGCTACCGTGGCCAAATCAGACTTCCCAAGGTACGGGCGCAGCTGGCGCACAAGCTTTAACTGTGCAAAAGCTCTCCCGGCCACCGCCAAGACCTGGGGTTCCAGGCTCAGCGATGAGTCCAGGATCACTCTCAAACTGCGAACCTGTGCCTTCAGGAGGATTGTAACCCCATCAAGCACATGCTGTAGCCCTATACTATGCTTACCAAGCCAAATTGTGTTGATATCTACTGTATCCATAAGTTTACTATAGAAGGTGCTGGGCACTTTTCATAGGTGTGGATCATACAAGTTCGGCTCTAGGTTGCCCAAACAGAATCATAAAATCAGAATATCTTAGGCTGTATCTACACTGTAAAATTAATGCAGTGTGACACCACTTTAACCACATGGCTCAATACTATGGAATCATGGGAATTGTAGTCTTTAGCCTTATTGCAAAAGAGACTTGAGATGAGATTTGAGAGCCTCAGAATCACATATTATCTCAGTCACAAAGCACATTAGATGAGGTCTCATGAGTCACCCCTCTCAACACAAGATGCATCTACACTGTAGAATTAAAGCAGTTTGATACATCTTTAACTGCCATGGCTCAATGCTATGAGATGATGGGATTTTTAGTTCTATAAAGTCTTTAGCCTTTCGTCAAAGATAATTTGTGCCTCCCCAAACTACAAATCCAAAGATTACATAGCATGGAGCCATGACAGTTAAACTGGTATCAAGCTGCATCCATTTTGCAGTGTAGAGGCAGCCAGCATCTACCTCACGTGGTTTTTGAGAGGATTAAACAATGCCACAGCCTGTTTTTGACTCCTTAGAAGAAAAAGGCAAGAAGTAAACTGAAAATCAATAGAGTAAACTTTAAGCAGAATTGCAATAAATGTTGAAGAGAGCTGGAAGCTATTCCTGCTCAGAAGAAAAGTGGATGCAATTTGAAGCAAGAGACGAAAAGTTGAGTTTCGGGTATAAGTGTGTGCATGTATGTGTGTGTGTGTTTCCAATGTGTGTGCATAGCTTGCATGGGAATTATTCTGGAGTTCATGCTTTATATCATTTACTCCAAAATAATCCCAATAAAATAAAATTTACAGATTTGATTGCCGTAAATTGATTTCTCTCCAAGATATGAATAAACGACCTAGGCTAAATGGCAGCTCCTACACAAAGAATTTCATTTAAGCTTCATTGAATTGAAAGGCTCAAGCCGACTCAACGCTTCCAACTTCCTAGCAAGGAGCAGAAAATCTACCTGACAGTTGCCATGGGAACCCGAACAGGAAGAACTAACCACCAGCCTATAAATCCACAGAGAAACCTTTCTTAATTGGAAGGCCTTTAACCCACACATTTTTCTCATAGCTGCAGAGCTTATTTCTAAAGAGATTATTAAATTCCTCAATTGACTTATGAAGGATGCTTCCCACTATATTACGGTGCTCTGGGTTGTTCGTTCTTTAGAGCTGTTTCCAAAATTACAAAGCCGAGCAAGGCTGATAAAAGTTAACATCGATGTTTCAATGAAAAAAAATCCATAGGATAGACTCAAAATAAGTTCAATGGTCTTGCATGTCTGGAAGAAGACAGCAGGGAGGCAAGAGGCGAGATGACGGTTGTGATTTTTTCCCTTTCTTTCCAGGACAGAAGGTTTGAAGGAGATCAGCTACCTTAGGAGTTCCTTGTTAGGATACTTTGAAACTTTGTGCATGGTGATGGAATTTCTAGAAAGCTAATGATAGAAAGTTTGGGGTCTGCTATGGTACCTTTTCACATCTGCAATGAACCAAAAAACATGGATTTTTTTGCCCTCAGGAAAAGTACAACAAAATTGTTACTCCAATCTAGGGATGGTACAGAGTTTTGTCAGATCAGACAGTGTTAGAAAGGAGACTTTATTACAGTTTAGAGTTGTGCATGGATCCATTTTCCTTCGTTACACCCATTCTTTTATTACTTTCATTACCTTCGGGAGCACATAACGGGAAGCCCCCTCCCGGGACAAAAATCAGCTTGACACGAAAGCAAGTGGAAGCTGATCCTGGCTTCTCACTTTCTTTTCATGAGCAGCCTCCTTGCCTTGGAAAGAGTGTGTGTGTGGTGTGTAGGCCCAGAAAGCATGCATGGCTGGCTGTAGCTGAGCGCCTCCTCTAGAGTAAGAAACAGAACTTGCCTCCTTGATTTCGAAAGAGTGTGTGTGTGGCGTGTAGGCCCAGAAAGCGCATGCACCCATTTATTATTTATTTACAGAATTTATATCCCACCCATCTCGCCCCACAGGGGACTCAGGGCGGATCGCAATGCACATATACATGGCAAACATTCAATGCCATAGACACACAACATATATAGACAAAGACACAGAGGCTACGAGTATTTAACTTTCCAGCTTCATGAGGGTATGCTTTTTGAATTCCAGCCACAGGGGGAGCTGTTGCTTCACTATCCACTTGTGACACCAATGAAGTACTTCCTCATTCTTTTGCATGCTGCTGGACAGTTTTATGGCATCGTAAATTAAATTAGCCTCCCTGTCACGATGCAGGGTCTTGGCCCAGCCCCTTAATCACACACACAGAGATGGTAATCAGCTAACTATTTATTGAGTAATAAGAAACAGGTGAAAAGGTAAATTGTCCATAAAAAGTATCAAAAAGTTCAATCCAAAAGGTAAAGAGTCCGTAAGTAAAATCCAAAGGCAAACGTGGCAAAGGCTCCGCGAAACTACGCGGATCAAGGACTTGGTCCGTGGCAAAGAACAAGGCAAAGTTCATGAACAATCCCAAGAAACTTCTTGGCAAGGCTTGAGCCGGCAACTTGGCTCCGTGGAACTCCGCTCGCTTCACTCCTCTTAGAATAGAAGTGGCCGAGCTACTGAGGATCCTTTCCCACGGATCCTATACTTAATCCCCTTGGTGAGGCCCCCGACGCTCTAGGCTTCTGCGCCAATCTGTGCTACGGGATCTAGTGCTTCTCTGGCGCTCTAGGCTACGGTGCCAATCCCTCCTGCTGGACTCAATGCTCCGTCTCCTATCAAAGCTCCGTCCTTGCCTCCCAGCACCTGCATCGCTATCTTCATGAGAGCCAAACTCCCTTTCAGCTTCCATGGGCTCATCCTCCACTGTTTCCCTGATCCTTTCCTGCGACCCGTAACCACCTGGTTTCTCATAATGATCAGAATCATCACTCTCAGGGTCAGCCTGAACTTCCCAGCTAGCATAGCCGTCAGGCCATTCATCATCCCAGGCCAAGCTCTCTGTGGGAGAGGAAGGCCCAGCTAACTCATCAGCCCCTTCCTCCATGTCCTCATCAACTGCAGCTGGCCCTAATGCAAGTGGGACCCCCGGTGCTGCCCCCTGCCCTCCAGGCACGAAAGGGAACTGGGTTGCTACACTATCCCCCCCCCTCAGGGCCCCTCTGAGGCCTCCCTCGAGGCTTGGGCTTGTCGGGATACTTGCGGTGAAAGTGGGCAACAATGTCCGGGGCATGGACGTCTCATGCCGGTGTCCAAGAACGCTCTTCCGGTCCAAAACCCTTCCAGTCAAACAAATACTCCAGCTTCCGGTATCTGATGCGAGCATCCAGGATGTCCTGGACCTCAAACTCCTCCTCCCCATCCCGCATCACAGGAGGGGGTGGCGGCTGCGTCACATCAGGCCGCACCCCTTTCGCCGGTCTCAGCAGGGAACAATGAAAGACAGGATGGATCTTCATGTCTGCTGGAAGCTGTAGTTTGAAGGCAACAGGCCCCACACTCTCCAACACCTTGTAGAACCCAAAAATCTCGTGTCCAGTTTGCGACTAGGTCTCTGCGTAGGCAAGTTCTTGGTAGACAGCCAAACTTTATCTCCCACCTGGATCCCTGGACCCTCTTGGCGCCGCCGATCAGCCATCTGCTTGTAATCCGCTTTAGCCTGGTCCAATTGAGTACGCAGCATCTCTTGCATTGCAATGAGCTCCTGTAGCCAATCTTCTGCTGCAGGCACATCTCGGACTGGTCTACATGAGGGTAGAACCTCGGGTGATTTCCTTAGTTGTCAAAGAAAGGCGTTTTTTTTGATAGATTCTTGCGTCGCATTGTTGTAAGCAAACTCCGCCAAAGACAACAATGACGCCCAGTTGTTCTGCTGATAGTTTACATAGCACCGCAGATACTGTTCCAACGTGGCGTTAACCCTTTTGGTTTGCCTGTCGGTCTGGGGGTGATGAGCCGTAGACATCTGTGCTTCAATCCCCAGCAACTTCTGAACCGCCCACCAGAACTGGGAAGTGAATTGGGTGCCTCGATCCGTCACCAAACTCTGTGGAAGCCCATGCAAACGAAATACATGTTGCACAAACATATCAGCAGTCTCTTTAGCAGTAGGCACCCCTACACATGGAATGAAGTGACTCATCTTGGTGAGACAGTCCACCACGACCAGGATCGTGGTGAACCCCTTGGACTTTGGCAAGTCAGTGATGAAATCAGCCGAAATTATCTTCCATGGTGCAGAAGGGGTCGGGAGCGGCTGGAGCAAACCGGCCTGCTTGCCCCCTTGCTTCTTAGCCCGCTGGCAGACAGGGCAAGTGCTGATGTAAGCCTCCACGTCCCTCTGCACCTTGGGCCACCAAAAATCACGCAGCACCAACTGTAAGGTCTTGAACAGTCCAAAATGTCCCGCGGCCCGGCTATCATGGCAAAGTCTGAGAATGTCTTCTCTCTCAGGCCCGGGGGAAACATATACACAATCATGGTGGTATAGCAAGCCGTTCTTTACTTGGAAAGGGGTTTGCACCCCCTTGGCTAGTTGCTCTTGAACTCAAGGGTCTCCCTTTTGTCGAGCTTGAATCCGGTCGCTCAGAGTCCTCTTGTCCCCCGGGTTTGGGTTGACCACCGGGGGAGGCCCAGGGGCTGCGCCAGTGGCGGCAAAGTTCTCTGCTTTCAGCAGCTGCGTCTCGGAAGGCCCTTCTCCTTCTCTGACATATTCTGGCTTTCGAGACTCCCTTTCAGCTTCCATGGGCTCATCCTCCACTGTTTCCCTGATCCTTTCCTGCGACCCGTAACCACCTGGTTTCTCATAATGATCAGAATCATCACTCTCAGGGTCAGCCTGAACTTCCCAGCTAGCATAGCTGTCAGGCCATTCATCATCCCAGGCCAAGCTCTCTGTGGGAGAGGAAGGCCCAGCTAACTCATCAGCCCCTTCCTCCATGTCCTCATCAACTGCAGCTGGCCCTAATGCAAGTGGGACCCCCGGTGCTGCCCCCTGCCCCCCAGGCACGAAAGGGAACTGGGTTGCTACACTCCCCGCATAAGCGGTACCTAAATTTCCTACTTGACAGATGCAACTGTCTTTCAGGCTGCAAAGGTTGGCAGCAAGCTAGATAAGTAGCCAGAAACTCACTCTGACCCGGGCTGGCTTCGAACTCATGACCTCTTGGTCAATAGTGATTTTAATGCAGCTAACTCCCACCAGCTGTGCCACAACCCTACCTGCAGATGACTGCCTCTCTTCTAGAGTAGAGAAACAGGTAAGAAGCCTCCTTAAGGTACGCACCTACCTGCAGCTGAGCACCTCTTCTCTAGGGTAGAAATAGCTTAAATGCCTAAAATGTTGGGAAGGGAAGCCTGGGAATTCCTCCCCCATTATGGGTAGATTAAAAAACCTGGTATTTCAGCACACCAGAGCGAAAACAGGTATCTGCCCTCCCGGTTTGGGAGACTCCCAAAAATGGATCGGGGGCCCCTACCAAAAGCCGAGACATGAAATGGGTCAAGGTTTACCCAGATTGCACAAGCCTATTACTGATGCCAATTTGAAGACTGGAAACGGCTCTTGTTCCTCAAATGTCTGTGTGGAAGACGGCATTTTGGCAGATATTGCTTGTCTGACAACCAGGTAATAAACAATGCCCATTGAAATTCTGATGTCTATACAACCATTAAAGATCCAGAAACCGTCTCCAGTTCTCACTCTGACAGCCTCCTTTTCATACCTCCTTAGACTTATGAGAAGAGAAGCATTTCAAGTCTGGAATTCACATCTTGGCATAGCTTCTGGGTTATTTTTATGTCAGTTTGTTTGCTTGGAAATAATCCCCCACTCTCCAGGCAGTACAAAATGAAATCAGAAGGATCAGTTTAAACCAATGAAAACAATGGAATGGTTTTCAAAAGCTTAAAGACGTTTAAACAGTTAAGATGTTAAAGGAAGGCAGATTAAAACCAGTGGAGATGATTTAAAACAATTCAGAACTATGCACCGATGTGGATCTGTATCAAACCAGTCAGATCTCATGGATATATATATATATATATATATATATATATATATATATATACACACACACACACACACACACACACACACACACACACTAGCTGAACCCGGCACGCGTTGCTGTGCCCTATTTAGGAGATGTGAGGGTGTTTGGTTATGTAAGTGTTTGTAATGTTGTGACAATGTGTTTTGTGTGTGTATATATGTGTATGTGTGTGTATGTATGTGTATGTATGTGTGTCTGTGTGCGTGTCTGTATATGTGTGTATGTATGTGTATGTATGTGTGTGTTTGTATGTGTGTGTGTGTATGTGTGTGTGTATGTGTATGTATGTGTGTGTGTCTGTTTGTGTGTATGTATGTGTATGCATGTGTGTGTGTTTGTTTATGTATATGTGTTTGTGTATGTATGTGTGTGTCTGTGTGTGTCTGTGTATGTATGTGTATGTATTTGTGTGTGTATGTGTATGTATGTGTCTGTTTGTGTGTGTGTATGTATCTGTTTGTGTGTGTGTGTATGTATGTGTATGCATGTGTGTGTGTCTGTGTATGTATATGTGTATGTATGTGTGTGTGTCTGTGTATGTATATGTGTTTGTGTATGTATGTGTATGTATTTGTGTGTGTATGTGTATGTATTAGGCATGAGAAAAAAGTTATGAAAATGAAAAGAAATCGGAAGGGATTCGTATGTATGGGACTTTCAAGTTTATACGGATCGCAGGGCCAATCCTGGAAGTGGACTTTCTTTTTTGCACTCCCTGGGCCCAAAATTTCATTAGATTATTAAATATTTCGGATGCCTTTCCATGCTTGAAGCCTAATTAGAGTGAAAGGCTTCCTCCAGGAAGTGAAAAAGGAGCCGGAAACCATAGAGAGATCCAGATCGGGACTCCTAGAGGGGCTGGAGGACTGACGAAAGAAGCGATGTAAACACCCAGGAAGGGGGTTTAGATAGAAGGACAGAGTAAAAGGACATAAGAACTGCTGAGAGAAGGGCAGCAGGAGTGAAAAGAGCACGGAGAGGAGAAGGAAGAGTTCAGAATCAAAAAAGCCATAGAGTTCAAACGGAGGTCCTAGACTGCTATGGTAAAACTGAATGGGAAAAAGCTGGAGTGAGGAGAACTCTACAGATTAGCAAGGCCTGCACCAGAGGTATTTAATAATATTAATAATAATATATCAATGCATTATATCTCCCTGCAAGGAAACCAAGGGAAATGTTGCCCCTTGATTTGCCTGTGCTTAAAACAGTATCAGTCCTGTTTCCCTGCTTTGCCTACTTTAGAACTACTAACAAATTTCGTTAGTAATTATGTTACATTTTAGAATTTCTTGGATTTTTTTTGTAAGTCTTTCTATTACTAATTAAAAAAATCCCCCCCCCCAATTAGATTTTCGATTCCCTATTTTTGGGTTCGAAACCATGCCTAGTATGTATGTGTGTCTGTATGTGTCTGTGTGTCTGTGTGTGTATGTGTATGTATGTGTGTGTATGTGTATGTATGTGTCTGTGTATGTACACTTCCTCCCCTCTCTTCCCCCTGTCTGATTCCCCCCTTTTCTCTCTCCCCTCCCCCTCTCTCTGTCTCACTTTCCCCCCTCTCTCTCCCTTCTCTCTGTTTGTTTCCCCCCTTCTCTTCCCCCCCTCTTTCTCTCTGCGTCATCCCCCCTCTCTCCCCTCCCCCGTCTGTCTCTGTCTCACTCCTCCCCTCTCTCTCCCCCCTCTCTCTGTCTCAGCCCCCCTCTGTCTCTCTCACTCCCTCTCTCTCTCCCAATAAGGGGCGGGCCGCGTACGACGGTGGGCATGTGCACCAGGGCGGGAGGCAGGGCCGGAGATCGGCGATCTGCCTTCCGCCGTGTCCCCCGCGGTTGCAGCGGCCGCGCGGGAAGCAAGGTAAGCCCGGGAGGTTACCTTCTTTCAGGCACGGCCGCTGGAACCGTAGGGGACATGGCGGAGGGCGGATCGGCGATCTCCGGGCCTGCCTTCTGCCCTGCCGCGCATGGCCAGCGTCGTACGCGGCCCGCCCCTTTTTGGCTGTGCTGGGTGGCATCAGGCTGCTTTCGTGAAGTCCCGCCTTTTGGACTACACTTCCCAGAAACCCCGGCATGGCCACTTCCGTTTTTTGCGGAGGTTTCTGGGAAGTGTAGTGTGGCATCCCAGAGCTGCTCTGGGACCAGGGACGTGTGGTCATGGGCGAAGATGGCGAGGAGGTGGTTAGGGCACCGCCGGTGTGGCTGCGAAGGTACCAGTGAGTGGGGAGAGAGGGTGACGGGATGGGTTGGGGGGTTGGGGGGTTCGGAGTGCGCCTGCGCAATTGCTCTCCCTCTCTCCAGCGCTTGCGGCCAGCGCAGAACGGGAGGCAATGGGCGGTTTTTGGGGGCTGTTTTTGGGGGGGTTGCAAGGTAGGGAGGGGTTTTTTGTGCTATGTTTGTACCTCGTGGTCTGGGGGAATGTGTGTCATGGGATTTGTGTTTCTGGGGGGTTTCGTTTGGCCGTGCATAAAGGACATCGCACAATGACTCGATTTTTATATATATAGATAGAAGATAGAAGAAGATGGAATATACAGCTACAAATGGATACCCTAGAGTTGGCCATTTATAATTTATTCGTCTTTATTATTCCTTCATATTCAATAGTGTAAGGAATATGTAGTGTAGGGATTGTAAAATTCCCCTATCCTGTCTTACTGGGCAGCAGGCTTTGCAAGCAAAGGGTTCTGTTTAACTGTTGATTAGGATATAAAAGATTGCTGCTCCAACTCTTCTCCAGCAAGTGAATTGTGAGTAGTATCTTTCTTCTGACTGTTGCAATGGAGTTTGTTAGCAGGAGAAGTATAGGAATGTCAACCTTCTGCATCCCAATAGACAGAAGCACACAGACAAGTGTTGCTTGCAGTGACTGCTGCCTGGGAAGTCAAGACTGCTGTCAAGGTCAGACTGAAAGACATCATATAGCTACATGAGTTCCCCTTCGGGGGGGGGGGAGGGCAGGATATAAATATAGGAAATACATAAATAATAGCTAAATATGGTAACTGATCTAGAAAACTGAGTCATGTTACTTGGTGCTGGAGTGATGGCAAATGTAGGTGCCAACTGATCATCTGAAGAAGGGTATTCCATAACTTGTGTGTAATTGGGAAGGAATGTAACATAGCTCTGCTTTTGCTGGATGTGTTATAAGCATCAACATATTAATAATAATAATACCCTGAAGGCCTGATTCTGCCAACCCAAGAACAAGCCATTAGATCAAATGACATCAAAGACAGAATTGAAAAGTTGATGATAGATCCCAAGTGTAGACTCTGCAAGGAAGCAAATGAAACAATAGATAATAATAATAATCTTTATTTATACCCCACCCCATCTCCCCAATGGCTCACACAAGGCCAAGCCCAAACAAAAAAATACAATAAGATAAAATCAAAACACCAGCAATCAACACAATAAAAAGATACATACATATAAATAAAAACAATATACAACTAGATATTGTATCTAGTTGGTGCCCCCTTGTTGTGGGGGAGAGGCTTGCGTACCCTAATGAAGTTGTGAGCTATGCTGGTGGTGGCAAAATAGTGACCAGTAGGGCCTTCCATGCCAGACAGGTCACAACCGAAGGGTCTGACAAAGAGCGTCAAAGGGCAGGATGAGCTCTCTAGCCTTTTGGCAACCATCTTAGGATAAGGGAAACTCTGATTTCAAACCTGGGCAGATGGTGCTCGTTTAACCCTGTAAGGTCAACCATCTAAGAGAAGGAAACGCAAACCAAACCTACGACCTGAGGACCTTGCTGCCACCGTCCCAGCTTGCTAGGCCCCGGCAGACGAACCTTTGGTTTAAAGGGTGAGGCCAGTTCTGTGCACGCTGCGCTCCACAAGAAAAATCCATTGCACAGGCTCGAGGGACACATCCAACCTCCGAATCATCAACACGCTTGTAGAAAGCGTGGGATGAGTCCTTCCTGAATCTTCGTTCGCTAAGTAAAGCCAAAATATCAAGAAGAAGAAGACGAAGAAGAAGACAACTAGATATCTAAAATCACAAAGACAGGGCGGGCTGCAAGCCCATATATAAAATGTTAAAATGTTAAAACTCAGGGTGAGATACTCGAAATAGCATCCTTTACAGGGAAGGCATCCTTTATGGGGGATGGGGGGATGAACTCCGAGATCACATCCTCAGCTGCTACAAGAAGATCATGCAGACAGACTACAAGCAAAGGCATAACACTGTTGCTCAGATGATTCGCTGGCACTTGTGCCACAAATACCATCTGCGTGCAACAAAGAACTAGTGGGATCACAAGCCTGAAAAAGTTACAGAAAATGAATATGTCAATGTACTCTGGGACTTCCAAATTCAGACTGACAGAATTTTGGAGCACAATACTCCTGACCTCACAATGTGTTAAAAAGTATGGATCGTCGATATTGCAATCCCAGGTGATAGCAGGATTGAAGAGAAACAACTGGAAAAGCTGACACGATATGAGGATTTAAAGATTGAACTGCAAGGACTCTGGCACAAGCCAGTCAAGGTGGTCCTAGTGGTGATTGGCACACAGGATGCAGTGCCTAAAGACCTTGGCCTGCACTTAAACACAATTGGCGCTGACAAAATTACAATCTGCCAGCTGCAGAAGACCACCTTACTGGATCTGTTTGCATTATTTGCCGATACATCACACAGTCCTAGATACTTGGGAAGTGTCTGACATGTGATCCAATACAACAGCCAGCAGATTGACCTTGTTTATTGTGAACTCATTTTGTTGTGTTTCAAAGAATAATGAGGAGGAGGAGGAATACTAACACTGGGGTAAGATACTCCCAGACAGGAATAAACTATATCAGACATGGGCAAACTTCGACCTTCCCGGTGTTTTGGACTTCAACTCTCAAAATTCCAAGCAGTCAGTACGCTGTTAGAAATTGTGGGAGTTGAAATCCAAAACACCTGGAGTGTCGAAGTTTGCCCATGTCTGATCTATATGCACGGTACTATGCTGTGAACAAGGAAATGCACAATATTCGATTTTGGGGGATATTGTACCTTTCCTTGCTCTCATAATAGGAAATACTGCCAGAAGCTCCAAAGTTATCATGTTAAGGGTGCATCCAGCATATTATCTTCTTCACTAGAACAAAAGACTGCAGGATCTTCCTGACAGTATAAGTTGCTCACTCAGAAGAAACCAAACATCACTCTGAAATGTATAGATTGGCGAAAAACAACTTCAGCACATCTGCAATGTACAAAGGGTTTGCAAACTTTCTGGAAACTATATTAAAATGTACTACAATACTATAATGTATTCAATTAAAGAGCTATATTAAAGGCTTTCATTCCATATAGCGGCTTGGCTGTCAGAATGTAAGACAGAAATGATTTCTTTCAATAATGTCCTTAATTCACCCTCATGCCGTTCTATTTTTTAAAAATTAGAGTTACTGTTAAAAGAAATTCTTGCACCAGTGCCACAGAAAACAATGGTCTCTCCTGCCCCCTCAACACTGTCTAAGCCCCCCATCTACATTGCTTTAAAATACAGTTTGAAACAGCCTTATATGCTCTGTGTAGTCTCATGGAGCATATGTAGTTAAAATGCATGGTATGGGTCTACCCTGAATATATATGCAGTGGCAAACTGAATTATATGATCATGTAGATAGGGTCTAAGACAGAGAGAAGGCCTCCCCATAGTGTAGCAGAGAAAACATAGGTTGTTAGAGGCGCTCCTTTAAGTATCAAACTCCCAATATTCATTTACTGGAGAAATAAAGTGTGCATGCAGCCAAATGCAAATGGCTAAGATGCATCCAACTGAAAAAAAAAGAAAAATCCACAAAACATGCCCTACTCATAAATAAATGTGCATAAATAAATGTGCCCATTAGAAAAAATGCATAAACATGTGCACAAGATTCAATGCAGGAAAGAGGAAAGAATTCTCAGAACACAACAGAAAACAAGAAAAAAGCAGGTTAGTTCCAGAGAACTAAGAGAACTCTATTTCAATCTTAAATTTTTATATATCCCTGTACATTTATTAAGCATTCACGTTTATTTCTAAAGAAGGGCATAGCTGAGCCTTCAGAGGGATGAATTAATGAAATATGCTCCTTCTTGGGTTGTTGTAGGTTTTTTTGAGCTATATGGCCATGTTCTAGCATCATTCTCACCTGATGTTTAGATGAACCCCCTATGTTTAAAAGCAGTACATCCTCTATTGCAAATGAAACATTTACAAACCTGTTGGCACCATGGAAGACTAATGTGAAACAGAGGATGACTGTCTTTTGGTTTGATTCTGTAGGGTTCCATATTATTAATACATGAATCCTTCCAACATCGCTGTAGGGTAGGCTAGGAGGAGAAGGAAGAGGAGAAGAAGGGACTGACAAGGACAACACTTTCAACTTGCCAAAGATGACTGAATAAAGTTATGTCTGAGGAGTTCCTGACTCACACTGTCTGTACAAAAACATCCAGTCAGTAATACATTCTTCCATCTATCTTCTATCAGTGTTTGGGACAATAGTGATGGTAGTTTTTGAAGGTGAAGGGAAGGTGTTCAAAGGATCAAAGTTCTTTCTGATTTGTTCACAATGAGCAAACAGTTGCATTCAAGTTCCTCTTTACAAGATGCAATTGGATTTTTCAGGACCAAGTATTACCTGGCACAAAAAACAAGTGTTTCTAAGGAGCTAATCAGAGTAGAAAATGTCCCATGATGCCTGGTGATTTGAGAGTTATAAAGAGAAATATCACCCACCAACCAGTTATGTTGTTTCTTGGGAAGGGGAAATCACCTATTTTGCAAGTGCCATGAAGCTTTTTGTACAGTGGTAGGGGCACAAAGACCTTGAAATCTGTTTGGGTGATTATCAGATAGACTCATTTGAAAACTGCTATAATTTTACATTAATTATGGAAGATCTCATTTAGGAAAGAGACATATCTATTAGGCATGGATTAGAACCCAAAAATCGTGATTCTAAAATCAAATGGGGGATTTTTTGATTAGTAATAGAAAGACTTACAAATTTTTTTCCAAAAAGTTCTAAAATGTAACGTAACTACTAACGAAATTCTAAGTTGGTTCTAAAGTCTGAAAAGCAGGGAAACAGGACTGACACTGTTTTAAGCACAGGCAAATCAAGGGGCAACATTTCCCTTGGTTTCCTTGCAGGGAGATATAAAGCATTAATATATTATTATTATTATTATTAGTAGTAGTAGTAGTAGTAGTATTAAATAAAATAGTCAAGGCTTGCTTCTCCAGAGCATTTATTAGAATTAAATAAAAATTCTAATAGTAAGAATGTAGTAAGGGTGATAGTGACCTGGAGGGTATGAGGAACGTGCTCTTGGTAAACTAGAACATGCTCTTAGGTTTGTAGTTAGAGCCCTGTCAATTTTACAGTATTTCAATCCATGTCTGTTATCAATTATGTAAGGCCACAAGCACTCTAGTGCCCTCAAGAACAAGCAAACATATTATTATAATTATGTCAGGCCCAAGTTGTTTCTATAATTATTTTAGTATTATTATTACTTTGCTGTGCATCTCCCATTGATTTTGAGAGCTGTTGTTGCTCTTAGACACCTTAAAGTCATATGGCTTGGCATGACTGCATGGATTGCTGTTATTTCCCACCAGAGCAGCACCTATTGATCTACTCACATTTACATTGATCCCAGTGCCATCAATAACAAGTAGGCCCCTTCTTCCAGGAAATTAGAAGGGGTAAATATTATTAATATATTTATTATTATTATTAGAATTAAATAATGCCCAGGTGTCACGATGCACGGACTTGACCGGCCCCTTAATCACACACACAGAGACGGACTGAAGGCTAACTACTTTATTGTATATAAAAACAGTTCAAAAGGTATAATGTCCATAGGAATAGCAAGGTAGTCCAAAAGGCTTGAAGCAATTAATGTCCAAAACAGCTTGGCAAGGCAATCCAAAAGGCTTAAGCAGGGCTCCGCGCAGCAATGCGGATTCAGGAACAAGGCAAGGTAAATGCAAGACAAGACTTGGTGGCCACTAGCCAACTTAGCTCCGTAGACCCACTTCGCTACACATCTGCTCAGAAGAGACGTGGCCGAAGCACTGGGGATTAGTTCCCACGGATGCTATACTTAATCTTTCGGCCGAGGTCCCCGACGCTCTAGGCCTTGTCTTCTCCAATCTTTGCTGACGGACCTCGGCCTGTCTAGGCTGCGGTGCCATCCCCTTCTCCTGGACTCAATGCTACTTCTCCTATCAAAGGTTCGACCTTGCCTCTCAGCAGCTGGGTCCCTATCTCCATGAGAGCTCTCCTCCCTAGAATCTTCCCAGCCGCTTTCTTCCATGTTTTCACTTAGAAACGCCTGCGATCCTCTCCCCCCCCCCCGGGTGTTCATAACTTCCGCTATCCCTAGATACCATTTGCACCTGGTTATCTATGTCTTCATAGGGTCAGGCCAACCTTCATCCCAAGCCAAGCTTTCGGTGGGAGAAGGGGCCCAGTGAGGGAAACGCATCTTCAGGTAACCCTTCCAACTCCTCTTCAGAATCTATCTCTGCTGGTGCAGGCCCTAATGCTAATGGAACTCCCGGTGCTGTTCCCTGGTCCCCAGGCACAAATGAGAACTGCTGTGCTACACCAGGGCCCTTCTTCCAGGAAATTAGAAGGGGTAAATATTATTATATTTATTATTATTTTTATTAGAATTAAATGCCCTGGGCCCTTCTTCCAGGAAATTAGAAGGGGTAAATATTATTATATTATTTATTAATTATAAAATAGTTGCCTACCTTCTCCAGAGCTCTTTTCACTGCAGCTTTCTCCCCATTCATTTTGCCATAGATCTCTAGGAGGTTTGAACTCTATGGCTTTTCCTTGAATCTGCACTTTTCCTGCTCCTCTCCGGGCTGTTTTCAACCCCGTCTCCCATTGTTTCAGCCTGCCTCATGTCCTTCTCGCCTGCCCTCCTATCCAGGCTCCTATCCCTGCAGTTTAAAGCGCTTTTTCCTGAGTCCTCCAGCCGCTCTAGGACTTCCGGTTTCGATCTCTCTATGGTTCTGGCTGGTTTTTCCTCTTCCTGGAGGCAAGGCCTTTCAGTTAAAGTAGGCCTCGAGCATGGACAGGCCCCATCTGACTGTGAGTAATGTCTGGGATTTTTGGATTTTGGATTTTGGAGGGGGTAATAGGGAGCCTTCCGAAATATTTAGAATTCTAACGAAATTTTGTGCCCAGGGGGTTCGAAAAAGAAAGTCCACTTCCGGGATTGGCCTTGCGATCCGTAAAAACTTGAAAGTCCCATTACATACGAATCACTTACGAATTCTTTTGATTTTCATAACTTTTTTCTCATGCCTAATATCTATCTATCATCATTCTTCTGGGATAGGGCATAAGGTGGGTCATCTCAAGTTAAGAACAAATTTCTCCAAAATACTATTTGATTCAGAACTATAAAGAAGCATTAAATAAGCTGTTTCAAACACTAAATTGCAACAGTTAAAAAGATATTAAAACACAACGGAAAGGTAAAAACATTATGTATTCCCTCCACATTTGCAGGCTAAGCATTCATAAATTTGATTAGTTGTGATTGCTGTTACCTGATGTCACATCCAGTGCTGATCTCCATGGAACCAAAACAAAACATTTTAGATATTTGTAGGTCACCCAGTGCAATTCTGTGATCAACGTCTGCCAGAGTTTGACCACAGAATTACATTGGATACGTGTTTACTCAAGGAAGCACTTGCGACCCTAAATTTACATGTTTCCTATGTAAAGAAGCTGAATGTGGAGGTTTGATATTTTTAGCCCATTAGAATGTCTTCTTTCATAGTAAAAGTCAAAGCACTGTCTAAATAGTAAATGTCTATGCCACTTGGCAGTAAATGAAGACGATTCCATAAGTTGAGATGAACCTTTGAGAAGGTTCTCATATCCATTCTCATTAAATGCACCTATGATGGTGGTGATACAGAAAGAAGGCCTTCCCTGAAGATCTTAAAAGTTACCTAGGCTTTGAGAAGAGAGATTCCGCCCTCCAACCAGTGGCCTTTTATATGCAGCCAAATCTTTGAGTAGATATAAGTTGACATTTTAAGTTCCTTTTTTGAGAAGAATTTAATGAACTTTGCCATTTTCTTCTTTACTGATATGTAAATTGAGAAAGATAAACTTTGGGAGGAAGTAAAATAACAGATTTGTTATCCAGGGGTCAGAGCATTGAATGCTCAGCTTTAAAAAATACAACTGTGTTGTAGAGTTGTGTGTGGAATACATTCCTACCATTTCTGTCATGCCTTCCATTTCTCTGGGAGAATGAAACGGGAAGCCTCCGCTCCACACAAAAATCTTCCTGACAAGAAAGCCTGCTTTTGCGTGCAGCCAAACTTTCCTTCTTGCATTGGAAAGAGAGTGAGTGTGTGGCGAGGTGTGCAGGCTGGCCTGGAGCACACCTGCAGGCACATTTCAGGCCTGCCTGCACACCCCACCACAAAAGCATGTGTAGCGGGACATGCAGGCAGGCCTGGGAAGCACGTGGACCTGCCCGTGCCTGCAGCTGAGTGTCTCTTATTCTATAATAGAAACAGCAGGTGAGCGGTAAGAAAAATGGAAGCTTGTGCACTAGGAAGGGGAGACAGCAGGTGGGAAGTCCACCCCTCCCCCTATAATGATCCAATTTTGGGGGCCCCAACCTGTAAATAAATATCTACCCTTCCATTTTCAGGATGGTTCCAAAATGGATTGGGGGCCCCGGCACACTGGTTGGGAAACACTGCTATAGTGTATTATGGTCCCATCCTTGTTGTGAATAGCTCTTCCTATGAAATTGAATCAAATACAAACCTTGTAATTTATTTTTAAAGAGATTTCTCAAATTCAAAAAAATGTCGTCATGTTTGGGACAGGGAGAAAACACTGAACATAAAAATTATGCATGTGAGAGGAAATGCAACATGATAGATTTTCTCCTCTCTTTCTTCTAGCTTAGGTGAAGCATATATGTGATATCTCCTTGAGTTAAACATCTGAAGAACATCAAGGAAAGCAATACTTAAAGAAGACCAACAACAACTCTCACAGATCATGGGTTTGAGCTACAATCCCCAGGATTTCCAGTGGGAAATGAGTCTGGCAGTATCGGTTCCAGCCAACGAGAAGCCCAAGGGATTTCTTTTCAAATAGAGTATCTGGCTGCTTGCTCATCAGAAAAATACTTTCAGATTTTTTCCTTTTCTCTTTTTAAGATTGATCTAGCCAGTGAATGAAGACCCCAAAGCTGAAGGATACTGACAAAAGGAGTTAGGAGTTTTGAACACACTCACAAGGCACAGTATTGTTGCTCGGATATGGCTCCTTCACAACAGCTCAAAGGCTCACATTCAGTATCAAATTCTAAAACATTTAAGAAAATGTGCAGAGTCTTCAAAATGGCACCTGCTGTGATGCACTGAAAGCGTGTCTATAGGGATTTACAATCCCCAGATAACTTTTAAAAATAAAGTTGCTGAGAAAGCTTCCTGTTCATATCTTGTTTCTTGATTTTGTCGCTTTTTTTGCATCCATTCCTCTGCTTGTTCTCAGCGGCACACCACCTCAAACGAAACAAAGCAAAAATTGTTGCTTGTACATGTTGCTACAGGTAAGTGCCAATTTGCGGGCAGATTTACAGGGACCTCGGGTGAGCTGTTAGCTTGCTTGTATTTGAATTATATGTGTATCCTATATTTCCATCAAGATATTTTTCAGCAGCATGTATAGAAACAATTACTACATTTTATCCTCACATCCAACCCGAGGAAGGGCTGAGTTAGAGAAATGGAAACAGTGAATACCACCATTTTCCAAAACCTGGCTTTGATGACACCAAAGCATAGTTTTATAAACAAGTTTAAAGAATGGATGCTGAAAGAACATTTTCTAATGTGTAACTGTTGTAAACGTTGACTATGTGGACTCTGGTATAGCGGCATGTTAATTTGAATGTTAAGGAATTTTATGGATGATTTTATACTGTTTTAATTGAGTCAATTGTTTTTAATTGTACATATGTATATTGTGGAAAGCATCATTGATGCATATGTGAAACTGATCTGAGTCCCTTCGTGGGAGAAGAGCGGGGTAGAAATGAAATAAATAAATACATTTCTGCTACCTTGGCAGCTACCTCTCCACAAAAGTGACACAGAAATACAACATGGCCTGAGCTCTGCTAGTGTAGCATTTTTTTAAATGAAGCACAGAGTGTTTGAGGACCAGGGCATCCATAGGGAGACCAAGGTGCTTGTTGTCCTCCCAACTCTGCTATACGCCTGCGAAATGTGGACTGTCTACATAAATCATTCAACTCCTGGAATGATTCCATCAGTATTGCCTCTGAAAAATCCTTCAAATCTCTTGGGAATACAGGTGGACAAATGCTAGCAAGATGGAAGAAGCAAAGACCACCAGCATTGAAGCAATGCTTCTATGTCATCAACTCTGCTGGACTGTCCACATTGTCTGAATGCCTGATCACCGTCTCCCAAGGCAGTTACTATACTCCCAACTCAAGAAAGGGCAATGTAATGTTGATGAACAGGAAAAGAGATTTAAAAACTGTGGCATAGACACTGAGACCTGGGAAGCCCTGGTCCTTGAGCGCTCTAACTGGAGGTCAACTGTGACCAGCAGTGCTGCAGAATTCAAAGAGGCACGAATGGAGGGCGAAAGGGAGAGACGTGCCAAGAGGAAGATGCATCAAGCCAACCCTGACTGGGACCAACTTCCACCTGGAAACTGATGTCTTCACTGCAGGAGAACATCCGGGTCAAGAATAGGGCTCCACAACCACCTATGGATCCACTGCCAAGACCATCATCTTCCGGCTACAAGGGGTCACCTAAGGCTGAAAGAAGAAGTATGTGTTTCAAGCACAACTAAATTATTATTATCATAATTATTATTATCATCATTATTATTATCATCATCATTTATATTTTGCCTTTCTTGCCATGGGGACTCAAGGTGGCTAATATCTATCCACACTAAACCATTTAAAAAGAGCAAAACAAAAGTTAAAAAAACAATTAAGTAATAACAGTGTGATTAAAATACAGGAAATACATTAAAATGGCCTTTAAAACTAAAGTAGAGATTACCCCCTCCATGATATTGTATGATTCCTGATTTATACTTCACACTCCATAAGAACATAAGAAGAAATCTGCTAGATAAGACCAAAGGCTTATGTAGACTGGCATTCTCTTCACACTGAGGCCAACTAGTTGCCCATAATAAACTTAACAGGAGATAAGTATACCTGGAACCTACATTTTGTCCTTCCAAATAACTAATATGCATGGATAAAGTACTTTTTGTTTTAGAGCCGATAGATAGGTATCTCAGTTAATAGTCTGGTAGGGCCTTAATGCCTAAGAATTTTTACCTGTCCAAATTGGGAGAAATAGCTACATTTCTGTTTTGCTTTTCATTTATTCATTTCAGAAGCAACTTGAGAAACTGCAAGCCACTTCTGGTGTTACAGAATTGGCTGTTTGCAATGACATTGGCCAGGGGATGCCCAGATGTTTGATGTCTTACCATCCTTGTGGGAGGCTTCTCTCATGTCCCTGCATAGGGAGTTGGAGCTGACAGAGGGAGTTCAACCCACTGTCCCTGAATTCAAACCACTGACTTGTCAGTCAGCAGTCCTGCTGGCTCATGGGTTAAACCCACTGCACCACCAGGAGTTCTGTGACATTTCTGTGACAGTGGATGAATCTAGACTACAGAGTTAATACAGTTCAACACCACTTGTTTTAACTGATTTAATTTGTAGTTGAATAGTATAGGATAAATGATTAATACCAAGAAAAGTGATCATCAATCCATATAGTTATCCTTTGAAGAAAACAAGAACCACTATTACATCACAACATTCTAAAAATTGGCTCTGTAAGGGAATGATGTTTGGGAGTGTGTAAAACCCTCTATTTTGTTGTATGTGCAGTGGACGATGGATAAACCAGTCCCTGCCTCCAGGTGTACTCTAATCTTCTATCATTTCATGCGAGTTTGAATCCATGCTGATCTCTTCTTTGTTACTTCTCTAGGCTTTGGAATGCTTTGAAGTTATCTGCCTGAGCAAATCAATGAGTATTGGCAAGCTGGGTAATTACATTTACAAGCTGAGATACCTAACCTTAGCTACTTACTTAAGCTGTTACAAGCTTTCTTACCTGCTTTGTTACTGATCACCATTCTGTGTGACTTTAAGCCAGAAATTCTCATATCTGCTAAATACTTGTCAGAAATGTAGCAGAAGGATGTAAACTTCTCCTAATACAAAAACACACTGGTAGCTTATGTTGAAATGTAGCAAACTAAGAATTAATTAACAGTTCCTTGGTGTATTTTCCTTCTGTGTCAAGCGGACCAGCTTTTGGTCTGAGAACCTTGGCTGGAAGCTTGGTATCTCAGAATCTGTAGATCAAAATCCCAATCAAAATAAACGGATGAAGGAATTATTTTGGTAATAATTATGAAGCACCTAGATTAATATGAAAGAAACATGTGGAATAAACACATAATATAATCCAAAAAGCAAAGCTTGATTTTTCCATTTAATATAAGGGTCATTATTTTACTGTGCCACTCTATATAATGGTTTTTGAGCATCCATTAATTTTGATTTCTATGGAAAATCATGAAACCAAGTGTTAATGGTTTCCCCTGACATTAAGTCCAGTCATGACCATCTCTGGGGGTTGGTGCTCATCTCCATTTCTAAACTGAAAAGCCAGCGCTGTCCATAAATGCTTCCAAAGTCATGTGGCTGACATCACTGCTTGGAGCACTGTTACTTTCCCGCCGGAGTGGTGCCTATTGATCTACTCATATTTGCATGTTTTCGAACTGCTACGTTGGCACAAGCTGGGGCTAGCAGTGGGAGCTCATGCTGCTCCCCAGATTCAAACCTTTCGGTCACCAAGTTCAGCAGCTTAGCACTTTAACCCACTTTAACAAAACCACAGCATATACCAATGGCTCACTGTATTTTTTTGCAAAGTTCAATTTTTAAACCATAGCTAGTGTTGCCTTTGCTTTGGGTACTCAGTCCTTGTTAGGGTTTACAATAGGCTTGAGCTTGGGCCCATTTTTAGCCATTCCCTTCAGCCAATGTGGCTTTTCCATTTTGGTCCAGTGCTCACAATGGAAAGGACCAGCCATCATGGATTCTCATCCAAAAGGGACCACATGGCAGCCGATCATGGCTCCTTCTCTCCTATTTGGCATCAAAATTGAATCTTTTTTATTTTCCTTTATTTTCTTGATTCTTTTTATTTAGAGGGACTGACTGGGAGTTGGGGAATTGAGGCACGGTGGGTGGAGTGCACACAAGAGAGTTTGGGGGCTTGGAGAGTCACCCTTTTAGCTTATTTTTCTCTTTCCCTTCCTCTTCTTCAGAAAATACTTCTAGATGATAATAATATTTATTAATAGTAATCCCAGCAAAAAAAGGGAAGTTTACCTCTCCCCTAGAGTAGACAGTGGAAACAACTTTAAGAAAGCAAAACCCCAAGCAGAAAGGAGATTGCAGGCAGTGTCATGCCTCAGTCTGATTCCATAGTCCAGCAAGACAGAAGCCATGTTAAATCACAGTCCTCCACCAAGTCTCAAGAGAAACCTTTGTAGAGGCTGCGGAGTCAGCCAGCAGTCAAGGCTGGCCGCAGCCCTTTTCCTTCCCAAGATAAGAAGCGCTGGGAAGGCAAAACCTCGCTTTCCCCTGTATCTCAGGTGCAGCTGTTAATGAGCTGACATACTTGCCTCCCTTGGAAGGCTTGGGAAAGTTAGGCCCACAAACTGTCCATGGGAAAGAGTTACGACGCAGTCAGCGTCTCAAAGATCAACACGATGCGGGACCTATTTAAGTGGGGTTCCGTTGGCGCTCTGGATCTCGCGCCAACGTTTAGCTTCCCTTGCCAAGCTCCACAGAATTTAAGCTCCAAGATCCAGGCCGCCGCGCCTCCACGGTACTCAAGTCTCCAGCCAAGCCCTCGTTTGCCCAGGACTTATTCTAGATTTAAGCCCATTGGGGTTTCAAGCTTACTTCTTCATATATTGGATCTTTGAACTTTGTTAGAACTATTGCCTTGCAATACTTGGATGCCAGAAGCATCATTGGACAATATTTTTATCTCTTTCTTCCTTTCTACCTATTCTAAATAAAGCATTTAATCACGGTTGCTTTGTGGTGGTTTACTGAGGGATCCTCTAGGTCCAGGTTGCAACAGGCAGTAAAAAAACAGAGGGGATTTTTAAGATAGTCCAGGGAAGATAGCTCAACCGAGCTCCAGGTCATTGCTCTTCCTTCTCTGAGCTTCCTTAAAATGCCCTGGAAAGCCGTGTGGTATGCTGCTGGTTCTGGGAGAGAAAGCATGCACCTGCAATGCCTCTCCTCTGAATAGAAACAGCTTTAAGAAGCATTAAACCCAGTCTATTCTACAAACAAAAGAGAAAGAAACCAGAAAGAGTGGTATGTTACCTCTGATGTTTTTTCAAGTTCAGGTTTTAATGAAGGATATGGAATAGGAACCTATGGGAAGTCCCTCCCATAATGGGCTGGATAGTGTGCTTTCTTCACCCTGTTGCTGACACCTAGGCTCCCTTGAACAGAAGGAAAGGTTCCCAGGCAAAAGGGGAGCCTCATACATTCCCAATTGCTGCCAATGAGCCAGATCTAGCCATATTTTTCAGGTGAGGACTGAAAATGGCTATTTGGCTACCACTCTGTTTTCAGGAGGTGCACAAAAAAAGATTCGGGGCTCTATTGGTTTCCGACCAGCGGAAACAGATTGAGGTTCATCTGAAATGCACAAGCCTAGTTTACAAGTCTCAGTCTTGAAATAACCTCAGCACCTTGGATAGTTCTCATGAAACTCAACGGAGTCATTGGTCTGCTTTTGCTTCTGCCACATCCACAGCACATAAATATAAAGATAAAGCTGTACCCTAATATTTTCTACCTGGGATAGCCATCTCAGACTGCCTAATGGCAGAGCTGGACTTACTTGTGCACTTTTTTTCCTTAAATCCTGCCTTCATCTTTCTTTGCTTCCTCCTTCTCTTTTCTCTCCCTCTGGAACAATCCAGATTGTAAATCTTTTGCAGGCAAAAAGTCATCTTTGGCATCAAAAGCACTTTAAACTTCCTTATCTATAAACATTGCTTCAATGCATGGGGAGTTCTTAATAAGTGGCACTAGGGAGGGGACGACGACTCTATAATAACTTTCTCTGAGTCAGAGAGACTTCAGCTGGGGTTTATGTGCAGTGATATTTGGCAAGAGATTACCTACAAAGTGCGTAGGAAGGGATTCCAAATGGTTCAGTGGCAAAAAGGCATTTAGATCAGGCTAATTTAGGATCAGATCACAGAACTCCCTGTTGCTGTGAGGTTGCCAAGATGCTGGTGGGAGAGTGAGATGTGTGAACAGGTGAAACTGCTAACACCATGATATATTGAGGAAAGCCATAATTATATGATATAATGACAGAATAGTTAGGAACTTCATTGGTGGTCTCAGTAACAGGGAGGAACTTTCTGTACTTTACGGGAAAAGCCAAAGAGAGGAAAGATATAAATTGAGTTGTAAGAGATGCATCTTTTAGCTTCTTCTAAAACCAACCCTAAATCAAATGACAGCCCATTTAAAAAAGGAATGCTTTTGGCATTTAGAACACAGAGTCATAGAGCTAGAAGGAGCCATAAGGGCCTTCCAGTTGAATACAATTTTGCCATACAGGAATACACCAACAAAGTATGCAAAACAGATGACAATCCAGCCTCTCTTGAATAATCTCCAGAGAAAGAGACTCCAAAATACTCCAAGGCAGCTTATTCCACGATCGAATATTTCTTACCACCAAGAAGTTCTTCCGAATGTTTAAGTAAAAATCTCTTTTCCTGCAATTTCAGTCAGTTGCTTCATGACCTAGTCTCCAGAGCAACAAGTCTGCTCCATCTGCAATATGACTTTCTTCCTAATATTTAAATACGATTATTGTATCATCTCTTGACCTAACCCTATTTATCCAAATTTAAATTAACTCATTAAGTACTGTCTTTAACCAATGTTCTGGAAGACATATGGACATAATTGGAGCTTTTCTTTCCAACTTAAAGAAGATTGATGCAATCATCTGTACTCACACATTGGTGTCATATGCCTATATAAATTCCCACACACATAGAACTATACTTTTGGGGCCGGTGCACAAAGGATGTGTTCCGTTGGAAATCTACAATTGAAACTATTTCACATGGCCCTAAACCCTGTTGTTAGTCCTGGATTCAACTATATATTGACTGATAATTTAATAAGTGATTGGAATATTCAACAAGACTCCAGCCATGCTCTTATGCCTTCTTAGGTGGTGTATAATTGTTTGTCAGCAGCTTTAATATATCACTTGATTCACTTGGATTGCAATCACCATCACTGCTCATTTTACATTGCACAATTGGACAATAAGTAGGCACACAAATCAAATCAAATCAAAACCTTTATTACGGTCACAGACCAGCACAAAGCGGGCACAAGCGCCCTAAGAGGAGAAGGACAACTCCCCAGTAGGCACACAATTAAGCAGAAAGGTACTGTAGCATAATCTTTTCCTTACCCAGAGTGGGGTAGATCCCTTGAATCAATTGTTGAACATTTGACTACAAATCCAAAGATTGAAGTGGCTTTATCTCCTCGGAGAGATGGGATGGGATATAAATAAAGTTTTATCATTATTTATTATAGTCCAGGAAAGTAAGTTTTCAGTGTTTTGGCTCATCACTCAAAAAACACATCCTCACTGTAATGCAGTTTGACATAACTTCAACTACCATGGCCCAGCTTTATGGGATCAAGGAGTCCTCTGAGGCTGAGAGAGAGAATGACTCATCTAAGGCCACCCAGTGGGTAGCCATGGCTGCATTCAAACCCTGTAGCATGCAAACCATTATTTTACAGAATTAAAGAATCTATATAATTTAAAACATTAAGAATTGTTCAATAACATATGAAAGCCTGCTGGAACAGGAAAGCTTTCACTTACTGGAAGAAAGAAAACAAGGCAGGAGCAATCTGAGAATTCAAAATACTGGGATCAGCCACCAAAAAGACCCTCTCCTTTGAGGGGACCAAGAAGAGGGCCTCCTCCAAAGAGCTTGGGAAGGCTGACATAGTGAGTTATGGACCTTCAGATAAGTTGAACCTTAGTCTTGATGAGTCATAGCCACCACTTTGAACTCTGGCTAGAAATGTACCAGGAGCTGTTGGAGGTGTTACAGGAGAGGAGTTGTCTATTTCCTGCAGGCATCCCAAGTTAACAAATCTAGGGTTCGTTAACAGTCAATATGTCTCACATAATTTACCAATGAAGGCATAATCAGGAACAAAAGATGAATGCCAATGCCAAGGATGGAGAAAGTGTATAGGTTTGAAGTGATTTGTGAGCAAATTTAATTTCATACAGCAGGCTTTCCACTTCCTGAGAAAGGTATCCTATTGTTAAAGAATCTGTGTAATACAAACTAATTTTTTTGCTGCCCCTCTTCTTCTGTTTAAAAGGAAAAACTTCTTAAAGTCTTCCTTGAAAGATATATTAAATTAACAGTAAGAAAGCTGCTGGATCCTTTTCATACTATGCTTCTCTTTCACACCACACTTGGAACTCTATTGTGACTCCTTTATAAAATAAAATAAAATGATCCTTTTTTTACTTCAAAGAGGATCTCATCTGCTTAGAAAGTATTGTACAAAAGAAGAGGGCATTATGCTCTCTAAACAAATGTTTAAACCCTGCAAAAATGCTAACCCAGAGAGTTTTCATATATATACTGTAGGTATATAGATATTGTATTTTTCCTTTCCTACACATTAGAATCATTGCAGGGAATCCCAAAACAAAGGCACTGAAATAACATGGAATGAAATCTCCTACTGGTTTCTCTAATGTAACAAAATCCAGATCTATTTCACTTTTACTTGAGACCCATTTTTCTCCCAATATAAACTTGGCCATTGTATATGGCATTTTGATGTCCGTTTCTTGAATTGGACACCTTAACAACAAAAACAAAAACAAAATATTTATTCTGTTCTTTCAACTTTTAAGTCAGCATGTGCATTTTGTTTATATTGGATGTTATGTATGTTTCTGCTTTAGAAAGATGTTAAAGCATTCCACCTTAGAATTCCAAGTTGTTGTTGTTCACATTCAAGTCATTTTGGATTTATGGTGACTCTCAGGTGAACTTTTAAGGGATTTTTCTTAGGTTCAAAGTGTGTGACTTGCCCAGGGTCACCTGGTGGATTTCCATGGCCAAGGGGGTATTTAACCCCTGGGATCCAAAGTCAAAGTTCAACACTTAAACCATCACAGCACGGTGGCTCTCTTCTCCTGCTCTTAACACTCAGCCGAAGGAGGACTCAGGGCGGCAATAAGGCAACAATGTGATGCCGAATACAATATAAAAACCATAAAATAACGTTTACAACATTTAAACAACATCACAGTACTCAGTTAAGTTAAAAACAGTGTTCCGCCCAGAAGTCAGGTTAAAAACAAGAAGCCCTATTTCGTCTGTCAATTTGCCAATCCTATACTACTACTGTGCAAAGGCCTGGTCCCATAACCAGGATTTCACTTTTAACCTGGAGTGTTGATCTTATTTCACTTGGTAGCGCATATGTAAGTTCCTTTGCAGAAGTGGTTGGATATTTTTTGTCTGATATGTCATGCAAAGTAAGACTCCTGTAACTACATACAGTGATCCCTCACTTATCGCGGTGGTTACATTACAGTACCACCCGCGATAAATGAAAAACCACAAAGTAGGGACCCCCCACTCCTCCTCACCCTCTTTACCTTTCTCTTCCTCCTCCTCATCGCTGTCTGGGCCTCTTGCAGCCGCTTGGGCCCTGTGATTGAGGAGGCAGCGGAGATGTTGCGTGGTCCAAGCAGTGGCAAGAGGCCCTGGTGGGAATGAGGAGCAGGAAGATAAAGGTAAAGGGGGCAAGGAGGGAAGAAGAGCCACCCCCTCACCTTCTTTAACTTCATTTTCCTGCTTCTTGTCCCCAGCGGCAGCGCTGGCGGCAGGGACGAGGAGCAGGAAGGCGAACGTAACAGGGGCGAGGAGGGAAGAAAAGCCCCCCCCCTCACCTTTTTTCCTTCACCTTCCTGCTTCTTGTCCCCAGCGGCAGCACTGCCAGCGGGGAAGAGGAGCAGGAAGGCGAAGGTAAAGGGGGCGAGGAGGGAAGAAGAGCCACCCCTTCACCCTCTTTACCTTTCTCTTCCTCCTCCTCAGCACAGCCAGGGATTCTTGCCACTGCTTAGGCCCTGCGATTGAGTAGGCGGCGGAGGTGGCGTGGGCCGCAAGAGGTGGCAAGAGGCACAGGCAGCAATGAAGAGGAAGGTAAAGAGGATGAGGGGGTGGCTCTTTTCCCTCCTTGCTGCAGTGTTCCCTCATTAGTTAATTTTTTTTTTAAAAAAACCAGTGAAATAGCGAATCTGCGGTATATGAACTGCGAAGTAATGAGGGAACACTGTATATACATTTTCTTTTACCTGCACTTGAGGAAGAATGATGCATCTAGGAATTGCCCAGGTTTCCCAGGTGAGTTATGATTTGCATTTCCTGGAAGTTTTCATGGAGTTGAGTTGGAAGACCTGGCAACATTTTAGTGAGGGATCTCTAGGTCTTCAATCGCATTTCTGTCACATGATTAGACTAACAGTCAGGTAATGTAATGGTGTTTGTGATATCCACAGTTTCAGACAACCACAGTCCAGCTAACAATATATTCACCATGGATACAGCGGTGTTACCATATATCAAAATTGATCTGAATTGACATTCTAACTCATTCGCTGTCCAGATTGATTCCAAATTCTGCTTAGGTAGTAAATCTGTTCTCATCCTGAACTCTCGCCCATCCACCTTGCCTTCCTTTCTTCCCTCCTTTCTCTTGAATGCCTGTTGGGAACAGCACACAGAGCACATGGCAGCAGTGAGATGGGGAAGAGACGCTGCCAATTCTCTTTTGTTCCTCTGCTCAGCACCACCCACTCTAATTGTGTTATAATTACAAGAATCAGAGATAAGGGAGGAAAGAATTCATGAAAATTCTCTCCCTGTCTCTCCGCTACCCTTAACAGTTGCTTTCCTGTCATCCTTGTAAGAATGGGTGATTAAAAGGAGAAAGACATACAAATCCCAATCAGCCAATTTTTTTCTTAAAAGGCACCATTTAGCAAAGACAGGGAAGAGGATCTAAAACCACACACACCAAGCCTTTGTGTGCACCGTGCTAAAAGATGAGAAAGACAAACCAAAACGTCCTTGGAAAAAAAGTAAAAACTTTGGTCCAAGAGATTGTTACATGAGTTTTAATACTTCGGCCTCTGAAGCCCCACCTGAACCCTACACTATTTTTTTCCAAAACCTAAGATGCATTTTGGATAGTTTTTTGGAGAAAAAGAGGTTACTAAACCAATTAAATGTACTGAAACAACATTTTTTTCACAAACCTTCCAAATCTCTCCCCATTATCTAGACCTACATTTGGAATTTATCCAGATCTGAGGCATATAACCAATGTTTGTATGCACACCTATGAGTTAAAATCAAGCTTAATCATAATATGACTCTGTGAAGTCAATGAGATTGAAGTTAATCATGTCTACCCTGCCTGATTGAATTTAATGGACTTATTGTAAAAATGGTCATCTCTGCATACAACCTTATTTGCAGGTTCTAAAATTTGGAATCGGATCAGAAATGAACCTTTTAAGCTGCATACCCAAGACAGATGGTCCTAGAACCAGGCCTACCCAACTTTTGCGAAGATTTCTTTAGTCACAGGTCTTCGCGCAGAAGATTAAACTGTACCAGATGTGCCCATTTACACACATTTATGATTCATTTTCTTCCATCTGTATTGTAATACCTTCAAGCCCCCATAGTTACCATTCCACGTGTTTCTCAGACAGGTGTTGTTCCATTTAGACATAATTTGTTACATGCCTAGTCTTTCAGAAATTTAATTCAAGATTGATGTGTTGCTATATCCCTTGGAAATATCCATTATTGGTGAGAAAATGCTCCAATTTTCAGAGGCAAAGGAGTAGGGGAAATGGGGATATTATGTAGCTGAGTAAAAAAAAACCCTCCATCTATGAAGGCTACCCAAAAAGCCACTATGTCTGGATTGCAGAAGAGGTCCTGAAGCAGAAGAGAAAAATACTAGCTTAGAGCAAAATGGTTGGTCTCTTAAATAAAGTCCATAATACTTTAATATAGGTAAGCAAATCTAATAGTAACCTTCTGTGTCTTCTTTACCTTTGTTTTGTTATGGTAAAATATACAAGCAGGAGCAGGGGAACAAAGTTGATCTGATTTTGGAAATGTGGCTTGGTTATTTTGGTGAAAGACAGGAAAGGAGTTAAGGTCAATTGGTATGTTTCTGAAGAAGCTGGGATCCACAGGGCAGCAACCAGCTTTTGCTGAGAAAATGAATGAAGCAAAAGTATCTGCTATTGTCACCAACTGCCTTGTAGTCATGGGGCCAAAATTTGTCCCAGTTTTTTTCATTCATGTTTCCATTTTGTTCCATCTATTCAGATGGAATGAAATGGAAAGGCATTCCTGAAACAAAAATGATATCGATATGAAAGGCAGGTAGGTCTGCCCTTTGCATGGATTGCATGGGTCCTGGCAGAGCCTGCAGCTGATAGCTGAGTAAAGAGTGTTCCTTACTCAGCACTCAGCTGCAGGCCCTGCCAGGTCCGAGTGCATAGGCCCAAAATCTGCACCCATAGGCCTGGGCAGTGGGCACTTTGGGCCTACAGGTGCAGACTCTGGCCCTATGCACCTGCACCTGGTAGGACCTGCAACCAAGCACTGAGTAAGGAGTGCTCCTTACTCAGTGCTTGGGTGCAGATATGTAGGCCTGGGCACTTTTGGCCTACGAGTGAAGTGCCCCTCCCCCAAAAGAACATGAAAACAAAACAAAAAACAAATATCTGACCTCCCGATTTTGGGAGATTCAGACAAGAACAGATCGGGGCCCCACCGAAAGCTGAACATGAAACAGAGGGCTTACTGCCATCTCTGCTGCTGCCTATTTTTGGTGTCTATGCAGGGCTACTAAATCTAATTCCACACAAACTCCACTGTAACCCCATAATTTCCCTCCTTCCTCTTTAGAAAATAGAGATAGACTCCTTAAGCTCCTCCCTCCCTCCTTGGTTAATCATTGAATACGTTCATTGAGTCATGTGCCGACTAAAGCTTATAGCTTCATGAAAGTTGCCAATGAAACAGGCAATGAAAAAGATACAATGGAACTCATGTCGCAAGAGATGCTCATCAATCATCCATTGTTAAGAGGAATTGCATAAGAGGTGTCATCTGAAGGAATAGGGTCTCGCCAGCATTAGATGACAACATGTTTATAAATCAATTACATCCTTACTTAGGCCAAGCACCCCTCATGCACTGAATCGCAAACAGCCTGCAACTGACTAAATGACATTTATCACTTTCTGATGGAAACACAGCAGCTAGAAAAACAGCAATCAATTTGTGCATATGAAATGCATCTTTGCAAATGAAATGACAGGCATGCAAAGGCAGAGGAAGTGTCTTGTGGAAAGAAATGTGTCAAGCGAGCCTGTATAGCCAGCACTTGGAACATGAATGCATGCAGAATAGCACACATACATATATACATACAGACCATCAAAAACCTAGTCTGTCACTGTCAACCTCTTAGAAAATATCACCTAGAAGATCAAGACAACTTCATTGCCAGGAGATGTTTGGGTCTTTGACAGCTACTGAGTAATGGCATTTGTTATGGCTTGTGGCAAAAGTACAGGTACAAGGTCATGACTGTCAAGATTCACAACAGTTCAGCTACAAGGATGTTTAATGAAAAGGAACTTGGTGAGTGAGATGATCGTGATGACAACACATGTACCTGTCAGGAACTGAACTGTCAAGCACAACCACATTGAAGTGTGGACCTATGTTAGTAGAAGGGACTTTCCCACCCCGGCACGGCTGGCAGGGAGAGCAATTTGCCTCCTCCCCCGAAAAAGAGAATGGTTGGTTCCATTGGAACCATCCAGAAGAAAGGGGGTGGGGCTGGCTAACTGTTGCAGCCAGCCTCCCTCTTCATTCTGCATGGAGCCATCAGCCCACCATGCTTCTCCAGACGTTTACCTTAGAAGTGTTACGCCCTGAACAGCCGAAGGGTAGGCCACGTAAGGACGCTACCTCAGCTTTGCCACCAAGTTCCAGTGACACACAAGGTTAGTTTAGTTAAAAGTTAAATAGGTAACATTTAATAAAAGTTGCCCAAATTTTGAACCCAAAGCTATTGTGTCCGGTCTCGTCATTTCGGGGGTTGGAAGGCAAGTCCGATTCCTGTTCAAGGGGCCAGAAGAAGATGAGAACCAGGCATGTAGCCAGGGGGGGGGGGCTAAGGGGGCTTCAGCCCCGAAATTCTCAGGGTGGTCCGCGAAAAGGCCTTACTGGTACATTATTTAAACTGGTATGTTTATTCATATCATGATCTGATCACCATGCTCATTATATCCCACATTAATGGGGTTATTGGGATAACAATACAAAAGGTTTGCTAGGGTAGACCCTCTTCCACCCAGTCTCAGCCCCCCGGAACCAAACTCACCCCGAACCAAAATCCTGGCATACGGCTCTGATGAGGACAGTCATATTTGTGGACCATCCTAAGTGTACTGTTGAACACACAATGAACAGGAACCAGCAGTGGAAAACCAAGCCAAAACTGAAGCTTATACACTGTTACAAGTAGAAGTGTTGTCCATTCAGTTCTAATTTCAAATGAAAAGGTTGTCCTGATCTAGATTTAGACCAAAGCTTAGAGGAAAGTTATCAGAAAGAATAATCTGAATATATATGTCAAACTTGTCCAGACAATCTTGTCCAGAAATTTGAGGTCTATTGTCTGCAGCAACATAACTTATAATCAGCTGTTGATCATCTCAGGAGACCTTAGCTTAGAATCTTGTATTTAAAGTGGTGTAGGCATTGCCTGAACTTTTGTGCCCAGCACATTAATGTATGTCTTTCAAAAGAGTGTCTGTGATCCTTGGGTTGGACCAGGATTTGCTCCTTCCAATGACATGTTAGGACTACCATTCCTTTCCAGTTCCAACTGGAGACCATCATTTTTGTCTCTCCTCTTCCCAAGACATTAAGAACATAACAATAAGAACATATCAGTCCAAATCCTGTTGATATCTAACTTATGTGTAAATTCTCCAAGGGAATGGTTGGACATTTTTCTGATGTAAAATTGACAGTAATAATTTGTATGTTCTGTGGTAGATTCCATTGTACAACGTAGCCATTCAGCACAAAGATTGCATCATTCAATGAAGCCACAGTCCTGTAAAGTCCTATACAATGTAATAGGTTTGCATGTGAATCATTCTACAACTTCTGTCTTCAGGGAAATGACCAAAAATGTCTTCAATTCCCAACTGTTCTCAGAGGGCTTGCAAAAGCATAGGAAGGAAGATATACAAGTATTCTCTATAATGGATCTGGACATCAGCATAGAAGGAGGGGGGGGAATATCAGCTTTCTCATCAAACAAAAAAGGAGATATATATGAAGATCAGGCTGATTTATACCGGAATATACAACGAATAGGATACTAGCCTCGGTGTGTCATTCAAAACATATACAGTCACAAACCAATTATTCTCTACCAATTCCATGAGATCAAACTTTTCTTACAAATAATCTTCTGGCTTCTTTTGGAACTCTCTGGATATTTCCCTTGATCAGAATCTTCCATATTTTTCATTTAGTTTAGTGTGTGACCCCTCCTCCCCAACACTAGTGACAGTGGGTGTTTTTCCCCTAGCCATATGCCCAACCACTTACAATATTATCAGGGCTGGGCTATAACACAGTGGGTAAATCACCACCAGCAGCAATAAGATCTACCAACTGAAAGGTTGCCAGTTCAAAGCCTGGACTGAAGTGAGCACCCGACTGACAACCCAGCTCACTGTTTACCTATGCAGTTCGAAAACAGCTTAGAGCTGTAAGTAGAGAAATTGGGTGCTGCTAAAAAGTGTGGTGTGTGTGTGTGTGTTTACAACACCATAAAAGAAAAAGACCAGAAAATGCTGGCTACCAAATGGAAGGAGGAGGTCCTGATGGCACTTTGTTATACAGGAGGGAGCTACAGCACTCTCCTGTGGCACAACCTCTGAAGGCTCCAAAAAGCTGGACATCCGCACAACATACCTCCTTGTCTGTTCTGTCCTGTCTGTCCAAACAGCATTGAATGTTTGCCACGTATGTGTACTGTGATCTGCCCCGTGTCCCCTTGGGCCGATAGGGTGGAATATAAATAAAGTGTTGTTGTTATAAAGTGTTTTATAAGCATTTTTCATTTGTACCATGTAGTTGTTATTTGTCTCAGTTAAAAAGCCACAGATAATAATAAGCTTTTTTCATAGGAAAAAAATACATCAGTTTTTTGCCACTGCCCCTCTCCCCATATACACTCATCAATAAATACAAATATGGAAATATACATTTATGCCCAACCCCAATTCTATAACATCCTTTTGACAATGGATAAACTGGAACACTACACATTATTCCAAATATGATCATTTCATAACCATATTAGAATATTTGCAGTTTTATTTAGTTATGCCCTGATCTATATCTTTCATGGCTGCTGCTATGTTTGATTTTAGCTATTTACAAGGCATTTTATAGAGTGTCCAAATAGATATCACTTCTAGCTTTTGGACATCCAGGGGAGACAAATGGGTACACTCAATTTAATCTGTGAACGATGTGATTTCCATCCCTGTTTCAATGCCTTTTGCAAGTGATTGCAAATCAAAAAGTAAACATGATTCTCTCATATATATATATACATATATATAGATAGATATATATATATATATATATATATATATATAGAGAGAGAGAGAGCAATCCTAGAGGAGTTGTGTGTCTTAATTTTATTTATTTATTTATTTATTTTATTTATTCAATTTTGTAGACCCAGAGCGGTTTACAACAATGAAACCAGATAGAACACATAAAAAACACATAAAATAGCATCATAAAAACACAATTAAATTTTGATAAAACATCTAGGGACTTTTAAAAACTTTTTAACTTAGGAATTTTCTTGAAGTTGAGATGATAATAACAGTCTTAGGATATTAATAAGTTTACATGTTATTATTGCTTAGTGTTGGTTTTCTGTTTTGTTTTGTTTTGGTGTTTAAACCTTAATCACAGTCAGAATGTCAGGATTGTATGATATAGAGATGTGTCCATTCATGATTTTTTTTAATTAAAAAAAAGATTCCCAGTAAACATTTCTTTTACATTTCCCTACTTGGCATGGTCAAAGATATCTTCCTCATGTCAGTCATTGCCACTTCTCAATACTGTACCTTTGGACTTGTCTAAACGAATAACATAACTCACATTGAATGCACCATTGACTATCTCGATGATGCATCTGGTAGATGCATATTTTCTGCCATTAACCTGGTTTTGCTCCCTTTAGGCAAAGTTGTGAGAGACTCCAGAGTTTGCAGGAGACTCTGGAGTCTCTCCCAATATATGTGGCAGGATCAGGTCCATTTCAGCTGATCTATATCCAGACAGACATTTCTCCATGATCAGCAAGGCTCTGGCAGTGGAGACACGGAGAATAGGAGGGTGACCTGGCATTGGCTGTACGATCTAAACCAGGCCTGGGCAAACTTTGGCCTTCCAGGTGTTTTGGACTTCCAGGTGTTTTGGACTGGGAATTGTGGGAATTGTGGGAGTTGAAGTCCAAAACACCTGGAGGGCCAAAGTTTGCCTAGGCCTGATCTAAACTCTTGCCTCTGGATACATCAAGTACATGTTGGATCCTAGGTTGCTCCGGGCCAGGTATAAACCCAAGTAACCTACACACTGTAAACTCATGCTATGATACAATATGATACTATGAATTGTAATTCAAAGGACCCATCGGAGTTCAATTGTTTATTATAACTGAGAGTAAAAGGATGCACACAGTAATTTCTGATACAGCTTCAAATTCCAGCATTGTCAACATTACAAACTCATGGAGGCAGACTGAGAAATATTCATCTAAACATGGAAAAATATTCAGAATCGCAAGCCCTCCAGAAATTTTTTCATGAGTAGTTTTACAGCCGCTTCTCCTTTAAGTCACTCTTACCTCTCCTAACCTCTTCTACCCACTGTCATAAGGTTTAGAAAAATAACAAGGCTTCATTGGCAGCTGTCACCCTCAGAAACAGCAAGGAATTCAATTGCATTACATACAAAATGTCATGGCAACGTCTGCCATTTTCTATTGTGGAATTCATCAGAACAGATTTTTGTGTTGGCAAAAAAAGCTATCACAATCAGGGTATAGGATGAGATCCAGCTGAAGAATTTGCAAAGTATCTGTAGACAATGGGCAGTGTCCCTTTGGTTGTTCCCAGCTAGAGTAGATTGATTCTATATATTGTTGAAACATATTGCTGTCATTTACAATCAAGTCAGCTCTGACTTATGGCAATCATAGGAATAAGAGGCTTTGGAGAGCTTACTAGAGCTTTGTTCAGGTCGTGGAAACTCAAGGTTATGGCTTCCGTGGTGAAGTCAATCCATTTGCAATGTGATCTTCCTTTTTTCCTATTGTCTTCTGCTTTACTGACCAGCAGCGTATTTTCCAGTGAGCTGTGTCTTTTCATGATGTATCAAAACCTAACTAAATCCAATTGATTCAATGGCTCTAGTTTGGTCATCACTAACAATAGGATTTAGGCCAGAAAATGAAAGAGTAACTACTCTAAGCTCTTTTTAATGTAGAAGCATATACGTTTCTTACTGTAAACCATTTAATACTGGAGTTTCCCAATAAGAGACAGATGTTAGTGCAGTTGCAGCAGAATCCCAGACCCTCCATTTTCAAAATTCTAAATATAGAAAGAACGTCTCTCATCCCAATGTTCCAGTATATTAATTTTGTTTGTGTGTCAGGAGCGACTTGAGAAACTGCAAGTCGCTTCTGGTATGAGAGAATTGGCCATCTGCAAGGACATTGCCCAGGGAATGACCAGATTTTTTAAGTTTTACCATCTTTGTGGGAGGCTTCTCTCATGTTCCCACATAGAGAGTTGGAGCTGCCAAGGGGAGCTCATCTGTGCTCTCCCTGGATTCGAACCTCTGACCTGTCAGTCTTCAGTCCTGCCGGCACAAGGGTTTAACCCATTATGCCACTGGGAGCTCCTAATGTATGAAATGATTTCTACATTTAAGTCAATTGAAAAAACAGCCAAGGCTGTTTTAAATAAAAATATTTTGTCTACATTGATTAAAATCCTCCGATTCAGCTGGCCATCTCCATAATGCATAGGGACTTCCAGTGAGTTTACTAGGATTTCTGTCCATAACCCAATCTTAAAAATCTGGGGGATACACCAAAATTTGTAGGTAACTCAAAGTTTGCCTGAACAAGTTTTGTGCTTTAGCATTGCGGACCTTTTCCCTACAGGAGTTGGCTATTTGTTTGAATTCTTCTTTGATGGTTTCTCCCTTTTTCCACTTCTTGTGCATGTCTCTTTTGAGTCTTAGCACAGTTAGAAGTTCTTTGGACATCCATTTGGGCTTCTTTGCAGTTGTCCTATTTTTTTCTCTTTGTTGGCACTGTTTGCGATTGCGCCTTGAGTATTTCAGAGTTATGGTGGCCCTAAAGTGAACCTATCAAGGATTTTCAGAGGATAAGAGGGTGTCTTGCCAATGATCAACCAGTGGATTTCCATTGCTCAGCAGAGATTTGAATCCTGCTGTCCTGAGTTTCAGTCCATCAATCAAATCACTATTTTATTTATTTTTTACTAGCTTGGGGACCCGGCGGTGCCCGGGTCATTTGAGAAGTGCAGCAGGATGTAGAGTGGGTCATTTGGGGGGGGGGGTCCTGTGTGCCAAGTTTGGTCTTAATCCATCAGTATTGGGAGTTACAGTGGTATCATGAAATTACTGAAGGTACTGGAAGTCCCATCCTCTGTGGTCCAACCTCCCCCAAATTGCAGTAGGATGTATATTGGGTCATGGGGGCTCTGTGCACCAAGTTTGATCTGTATTGGTGAATGGATGAAGGTTGTATTGTTTTTAGGAAGTGAGTGAAGGTACTTCAAGTCCCATCATCCGTGGTCCATCTCACACAGAACTGCATCAGGATGTTGAGTGGGTCATGAGGGCTCTGTGCCAGGTTTGGTGTTGATCAGTGATTGGATTAGGTTTGCAGCAGTCTTGGAAAGTGAGGGAAGGTACTGCAAGTCCCATCATCCATGGTCTGCCCTCCTCCAAACTGCAGCAGGATGTAGAGTGGGTCATGGGGGCTCTGTGTGCCAAGTTTGATATTTATCGGTCTTTGTTAGGGGCCACAATGGTCTTTGGGAAGCAAAGCTCTTGGAAGTACTACAAATCCCATAATCCGTGGTCCATCTTTCCCAAACTGCACCAGGACGTAAAGGGCATCATGGGGGTTATGTGTGCCAAGTTTGGTTCAGATCCGGCTGAGGCCTAGTCAGGAGAATCAAGTTAATAATAATAATTGAGGGAGCCTTACTGTCAATTCAGGCTGAGGGCTAGTTTTTAAAATCAGCTGAAGAAAGCGTTTTTGTAAAGAACTCTGTCTGGCACCTTTGAGATTTGGGATGTTGGAATGCTGGCCAATCCATGCACCAAGACGTAAGGGGGTCTTGGGGGTTCTGTGTGCCAAGTTTGGTTTTGTTGTCTCATTGTTGGGGGCTGCAAAGTGTATTGGACCTAAACTCCCACCATGCCTGACTGCCTCAGGCCTTTTCCTTACTTCCCTCTGGCACTTTTGAGTCTCGGAATGTTCGCGTTGGCTGGCCAATGGGAGTTGTTTATGCAAATAACCCCACAGTGGGAGCCAATCCCAAAGCTGCCACAAGTCCTTCCGCCCTTCCGCCCTCTGGACACATTTATTTATTTATTTATTTCAGGATTTTACCCCACTCTTCTCAACCCCCGAGGGGGGACTCAGAGCGGCTTACAGTACGGCACAATTCGATGCCCACATCACAACAGCATAAAACCCCAAAACCCCACAACAATTAAAATACATTAAGATACATTAAAATACAGTTTCAACAGCATCATACACAGTCATTCCAAGTTAAAACAATATTCAATCCATAAAAACATTGACCCTCTTCATCCATTCCATTAAAATCCCCATCTAACATGCTGCCTAGTGCTGCTGTGCAAACGCCTGGTCCCAAAGCCAGGATTTTACCTTTTTCCTGAATGCCAGGAGGGATGAGGTGGACTGTACCTCAATAGGGAGCGCATACAAACATACATACACACAAACATTCCGCTTTATAAAGGTATAGAGATTTATTTCCAGCATTTTACCCCGCTCTTCTCAACCCCCAAGGGGGGACTCAGAGCAGCTTACACAAAGGCACAATTCGATGCCCACACAGTAAAACACAATATAAAACCCCAGAAACATTCAACATTAAAATAGATTAAAATACAATTACATTAAACATCATATGCATTCATTTAAGTTAAAAACAGTGTTCCGTCCATAAAAAGCACTTGAGCCCTATTCATCAACTTTCCACTAAAATCCAATCTAAAATGCTGCCTTGTGCTAGTGTGCAAATGCCTGGTCCCATAGCCAGGATTTTACTTTTTTCCTGAATGCCAGGAGGGATGGAATTGATTGTATGTCGCTGGGAAGCGCGTTCCACAGACGGGGAGCCACCACCGAGAAGGCCCTTTCTCTCGTCCCCACCAACCGCATTTGAGAAGTTGGCGGGAGCGAGAGCAGGACCTCCCCGAAAGATCTTAAATTACAAGGTGGGACGTAGCGGCAGATGCGTTCGGACAAGTATGCTGGGCCAGAACCGTATAGAGCTTTAAAGGTCAAAACCAGCACTTTGAATTGAGCTCGGAACTGGACAGGCAGCCAGTGGAGCTGACACAACAGAGGGGTGGTATGCTCCCTGTATGTAGCTCCAGTTAGTAATCTGGCTGCCACCCATTGGACTAGTTGTAATTTCTGGACTGTCTTCAAAGGCAGCCCCACGTAGAGCGCGTTGCAGTAATCTATTCGGGATGTGACCAGAGCGTGGACGACCGTAGCCAGCTCAGACTTCCCAAGATCTAGCCCACGTGAAACTGATTCACATTCATGGTGCCTAGTACATACTGTAGGTGATGTGTATGAATCATAAAAGTCCCCCAGTCTTAATTTACTTGCAAAAGGGCCTTTCTCTGAATCTGTAGACAGTTTCCATGAGTAATATTTTGTATAAGAAGGTATTACATCAGGGATTCTGTTCTGACTGTCACATGGAGATTGCTTTCCACATCATCCTGTTACTTACCTAAGTAGCTAATCTAGAATCTCAGCCAATATCTGTACAGTCATACTGTTTCTAAGTTATTCATAACTTGTCCATTTCCATGTTGGAAAATAGTGCCCTGTTTGGACAGTAAGAAGTAAAGTGACTGAAGGCTTCTTCCCAAGACAAAGTAGTTGATGTGGTAACCAGAAGAGAGATTAGATATTTTTATTTCACTGTGTATATTGTTTTTGGAGTGAAAAGGGGATTTACAACTTTGAGGAAGCAACACTCGATAAAAGTAAAATGCCTTTGGAAGGAAGCACTAAGCCTTTTTTAAAAGAAAGCTTTAATGTAAATTTTGCAGTGTGCTAGTGTGCAACCGTTTGGTATTTGCATTCATTTGTCTTTTTCCCATTTTTGAAGGATTGTAACAGGATTTGCTTTATTGCATTTAAAAGGGAACAAAATTAATGGTAAAGTAACAGATAGCAGTGAATTGCAATAGCGACAGAAATCCAGTGTCCAATCCTCCAAAATCCCTGACCGGGAGTTACTTTACATATCATATATCCCTACTTCACCTGGGAAGTAAGCATTTTTAAAAGAAAAAAGAAAGAAGTGTCACAAAGAAGGGTTTCTGAAATACTTTGCTCTTACCTGTCGATTTATGCCTTAAATTAGCCTGCAATTTGTAATTCCCTTGACAGAAAGTGAAGCAGTGATGGAGACCAACGAAGATCTCATCCCTCTCTTGAAATGACAAGTATAAATGACTGATTATATTTTACCTCTACACCTCTTAAATTCAAGATTCAAATGGCAAAGGATTTCTAAGGAGAGCTTTAGGAAACAACATCAATCTGAAGTAGGAATAGGAAATGTCTGGTGCTTTGAATTTCCTCAAAACCTGAGTCCCCGAAAAAAAAAATGGCCCAAACACTCGGTTTTGGCAGGGAAAAATATTAGTTTAGCATTAATTGTTCTGCTTCAAAATATTATTTTGGGCCCACCACCTGAAAACTACATGAAATAGTTCTTCACAATTGCCATGTAGGGATGTAAAGTGTTCTTATATATAAGAATAAATGAATAGCCATTTCTTGCCTTTGCAGGGAAAAGTAATACTTTTGCACAGTTGCTTATATACCTGTATATATTTTTGTCAATTCAACTTTGACCTATGATGATCAGAATAAGAGACTTCCATGATCCGCATTCACCAACTGCCCTGTGCACGATTCAGAAACTTGGTATTATGGCTTCTTTGATTGAGTCCATCTACTTATCATGTGATCTTCCTCATTCCTGTTGCGCCTCAGATCGTGGCTGTCCCCCCCCCCCCAGATCACACACACCAGGCAGATGCTATAAATGTACTTTTATTTAGACTAAGTAATAGTCCAAAAGTAGAAAGATGCAAAGCAATTAAAATAAATCCAAGGATAGCCCAAGAAAGTTCTGTAGCTGACAAGTCAAGCTGACTTAAATCCCAGGGAACCAGATACGTGGACAAGACAAACCACTCCTGCGGTCAAATGTGAACTTAGAGTCTTGAGCATGAGTCCTTCCAATCTAAACGTAGCTTCAGGTCTGACTAGAATGGTCCTAGCACAAACTAATAAAGAGAATTACTTTCTATGTGACCAACGCACCCCCTTCCTCAAATTCCTAACTTTCTGGGAGGATATGATGCTAGCCCTCCTGTCGAATTCCTGCTCATTAGCGGCCCCAGGTGCAGTGTTATCATGCTGAGAAACCCGATCCTCCCTATCCTCGGAATGCTCGTCTGACAAGGGAGTGGAGAAGTTCTCGTGGGAATCAAGGTCGCTGGGCCTCTCACTGTCTAATTCAGAACTGACATCCATGGAGTCATCGATATCCTCATCTTCAGGCCCATACCCATGTAACCATCCATCATCCCAGGCTAATTCTTCATCTGCAGACCCGTACCCATCCGGCCACCCCTCATCTTCGATCTGACCCTGATCAGCTGGAACCCCCGGTGTCTGTCTATGGCCACTAGGCTGGAACACCACAATTCCCTACTGTCCTCTAAGCATTATCACATTTTCCAGTGAGTCATATGATCTCATGATGTGTCCACCATGGTAGTCTTGGGTGAGTCTTTTTCATTTCTAGGCAAAGAACAAGTTTGGTTTGTTCTACAATTTTATGTTTCTGCATTTTATGTTTCAGTATTTTGGTATGAATATTCTGCATAATAATATGCAGGTTGTTTTTTTCTGAGTAGAAGACATGTTTTCCATGAAGAAAATAGTGTTGCTATCTTTTTATTAGAAAAAAAAGTATCTTAGACTTGGAAGAAGTCGCAAGCCCATCAAGTTCCACTCCCTAACATGCAAAAATGCAAAACTTAAGCACCCCTGAAGTCAACTAATTTTTTAAAAAAATAACTTCTAAGAAGAAGAGACTTCACCCCTCCTTCTCTGGCAGACTATTCCATTGTCAAACATCCATTCTGATAAAGAAACTCTTCCTAATGTTTAGATGGATCTATTGGTTCATGTTTTGATCTCTAGAGCAACAGGAAAGAAATTAAAATGGTATCAAACTGCATTAATTCTACAGTGTACAGCCAGCTTCTCTGTGAAGTTCTCTCACTAATAGGATCAGCATGCATTGAAGGAAGCTTCATGGCAGACAGCAGCAGCAACAACATCCAAATAACTAATTTAAGCCCAAATAAAGTCCAAATTGTTGTCTACATTCATGGACATCCATCCTTTTCTCTCCTCACCAATAGCAGCCCGCCTGACTTTCCCAGCCTCCTGCTAAGGTCCTTGACCAGAGACATATTTTGAAGTATAAATTAATTTTTTTACAAAGAAAAAATGAAATTGCCAGTATACAAACAGTTATCAAGGACACACAGAAAGGTTAAATAGCATTTTAATTTGATTTGCAAAGCTATGTGCTCAACTGTTTTTCTGGTAGACCGGTGGGGGGGGGGGGAGGCAAGCAATTGGATTCTGCCAGAGGGCACCTGCCGAGGGCATTCAGGAAGGATGGTACACGTGTATGTGTAAGAATAAAGGATATAGAAAAATACATATCAGTCTCCACACATCTGTGCATGTCACATTGTCTTTTTCTAAAGCAAAACATAAAAACAGGAAATATTAGAAAAATAATATTACAAATCTCAGCATGATTCTTCTTAAATTAAACTCAATTAAATTAAGAAAAGTTTCCTTTTTTAAAAAAAGTATGAAAATATGAAGAGGAGGCCAATTCATAAGGCAATTTGAAGAACATTTACAGCCTCCCCACTTCCCTCCAAGACTTCTGTATGTCAATTGTGAGAGTGCTGAAATGAGGATTGCCACTGGCTGAACAAAGAAAAAACAATGTCAGCCAATGTTCTGAATTAATAATGAGTCAAACTCCAGGTGACAACTGTCTTACTACCAATAAATGAAACACATCATTGCTAAAAGATAAGCTTTACTGGTGGTAAATTGAAGCAGCAGGTGATCTAGCATGGAAGAAAGCATCTCAACACTTTAGCTGATGGGTTCCAACACTCACAACTGGGTCGCCAAGAAAAGAATTTATCCCATGATCAATTGATCCCCATATCTGGATTATGCTTCCCCAGGGCTCCTCCTTCCCCAAATCAGGTAAATGGAAGTTGTATCTCCAAAGAAATCAAGGAAGATCCAAGCAAAATAAGCCAAACTTCTCAAAGTGAGCCCATTTCCCATCCTAACAGATATGAGAACAACATCCACATATGAAATGAAACAATCAAGTCAGTTAAGCCACGGAGAAGTAAGCAAAATATTTCGAACTTTCTATAGGTCAATTGAAGGCTTCTCCCAAAATACATTCCAGATTGATACTTTTTTTCCCAACAACCTCCACTTTTCTTTAATTGCATACGTCATCTTTAATAGTGTGGATGTAGCTGATGAGTCAGGCTTATCTGTTTTCTCTCTCTGTGTGTGTGTGTGTGTGTTTTGTTATTCTCACATACCCAATAAGGGATGTTGGAGAACACTGCTCTTTATCTTGACTGTTGTAGGCAGGTACACACTGCTGCAGTTGAATCAGATAGGGAAGATTTTTGTTGTTTTGCAGTTCAAACTTTATGTCATTATTTATTTCAGATGTGCTGCTGAAGCCCAACACTACAAGCCTGTGTTTTTCTACCCCACTTCACTATCCTCCCAATGGCATTGCTGCTAAAAATCTCTCTCCCAATAGACAGAAAACAAAGTTTGAATGAGCATAAACAAAACTGTGAAAAGTTATTTCATCCTCAGTTTTGCAGTTTGAATTACACTGGCTGTGAGACAGCGTCTTCTTAATCAGTGGGCAATGAAGAAGTATAAGGTGTCTATCAACCCTTATAAGGTGTCTACCAGCCCAAATGATCCAATGGACGGCAGCTAGATTACTAACAGGAGCGGTGCTCATGGAGCATACAACTCCTCTGTTGCGCCACCTCCACTGGCTGCCAGTTTGCTACCGGGCACAATTCAAAGTGCTGGCTTTAGCCTATAAAGCCCTAAATGGTTCTGGCTTGACCTACCTGTTCAAACTAATTTCCCCTTATGAACCATCTAGGACTTAATATCTGGGGAGGCCCTGCTCTCGATCCTGTCTGCGTCAGAAATATGTTTGGTGGGGATGAGAGACAGGACCTTCTCAGTGGTGGCCCCTCGGCTATGGAACGCCCTTCCTAGAGACATTAGATTAGCCCTGCCCTTTTAACATGCTGGAAAAAAGTCAAAACTGAAAATGCAGTGTAACAGACATAGGAATATGGATTGACTGGATGATGAGATTGGACAACATTTTAACTAGGAGATGCAAATGATGTATGTTTTATTGATCTTATTATGGTTTTATATTATATGTCAATGTTTTTAAATGTTTTATGGTGTTGTTGGGCATTGAATTGTTGCCTCTGTAAACTGCCTTGAGTTGCCTGCGAGCTGAGAAGGACAGTATACAAATATAATCAATCAATCAATCAATAATGCCAACATTTGTCCTCTTAGGCTGTTGCCTCTTAAAGCAGAATAAGGTAACACAGTAGGAATGGTCCTGTGTATTACCTTAATAATACCAACACTATCTCTATATAAATGGCTTAAATTGGCTAAAGAATAGCTAGAGGAACTTTTGAAATTCAGTTAATGGATTTCCATTGGAGGAAGTAGGTACGTTTTCCTTCCACTGCCCTCTGAGCTACGTCTTCCAGATCATTCTATGGTATGTTTACCCTCAAAGTTATTATAGATTTGCATCTCCAGGTCTTCCAACACAACTCGATGATGACCTCAGATCAGAAGTCAAGTAATGGTGTTCAGTCACATCCAAAGTTTCAGGTAACTGCAGCCTAGCCAGAAACGTATTCCCCTTTGTATACAAGGATATTATAATACTTTAGAAAAAAAGCCAACTCCTATTTAGACCATAGTTTCTCACTATATTAGAACAATTTTAGCATTATCTTGTTTTTTTTAGTGGCATGAGGTCATTTGTCCTTCAATTTATTGCCTTTATTGTAGTACATGTTGTCCTTAAGGTACATAATCTCTGGAGATGCAAGAAGACAATCAATGCTAACGACAGCAGAAACTCCGTTGCTTGAAAGGGCTTCAACACTTTTTTCCTCCTTCCAAAACAGCAGAGTATAGAATTTTAAAATCACGATGCTTACAAAACACTTGGTAATTAGTGGGTAGCTAGTATACACTTACTGGGATATATTACACTAATCAAACCACCTTACTTTTACCTTGTCCTCATTGTAATGAAATTGTCTGATTATTACCTTGGGCTCTTTCTCTGCTTTGTTTTGCCACCCACTACCCTATCCTATCTGCATGACTAATGGAAATGGGATGCTATTGTCAGAATACACAATAAAGATCCTAGAATGAAGTAGTGATTTGAGTGTTGAACTATGACTCTAGGGACCAAGGTTTGAATTCCTGCTCAGCCATGGAAACCCACTGATCTTGGGAAAGCCCTCTCAGCCACAGGGAAAGGGGAAAGACAAAATCCTCTTGATCATGGAATCCAACTGGGTAAACTTGGGCACATCTCATTGTCTCAGCTTCAGAGGAAGTTAAATGAAAATCCTGACAAGAAAACCCTGTTATAGGGTCACCATAAGTCAGAAAGCATCTTGGGCTCCTTCTACACTGTCACGCAAGGGGCTGATGATAAGTCTTTGGCTTTACCCAGAAAAAAACAAGACAGGAAGATGAAACTTTACATTTATTCCACATACTTTCCATGGATATCAACACACTTCTTACATTGATATTCCAAGTTCTGTAAGGTTTGGGGGCTGAGACTGGGTGGAAGAGGGTCTACCCTAGCAAACCTTGTATTGTTATCCCAATAACCCCATTAATGTGGGATATAATGAGCATGTGATCAGATCATGATATGAATAAACATAACAGTTTAAATAATGTACCAGTAAGGCCTTTCAGTTTTCAGTGGGGCTCAAGCCCCTTAGTCATGCCTGGCCTCAAGCCAGTCATTCGTAGCAGCCATGGCATCAGAAATGGTGTTAAATTTGGTATACTTGGGGAGTTTCTTCAGGTTTGAAAACAGATGATAGTCAGAGGGAGCTAGATCCAGTGAATAAGGTGGGTGGTCAACCAGCTGGAAGCCTACCTTCACCAGTTTTGCCATGGTCGCTTGTGCAGTGTAAGCGAAGGCGTTGTATTGCAAGAACAAGATCCTTTGCATAGCTTGCTGCACCTCTTGGCCTTCACAACTGCCTTCAATTGGTCCAAACGTTCAGTGTAATACCTTGTATTGATGGTGGAACCATTTTGAAGGTAGTCCACTAGTAGCATGCCCTCCTTATCCCAGACGCCATCACCTTAGTGGCTGATTTTTGTACATTGAACTTCTTTGGACAAGGAGAACCACTGTACTTCCACTCTTTTAACTGCTCCTTAGTTTCAGAGTTATACAAAAAAATCCAGGTCTCATCCATAGTGACTAGTTCATTCAGCAAGTTCTTATAATAAATAATAATAAACTTTATTTGTACCCTGCCACCATCGCCCCAATGGGGACTCGGGGTGGCTTACATGAGGCCAAGCCCATCAACACAATACAATAAACAAAATCAAAACAGAAACAACAACAAAATTAATTACAAAAACAAGTTATAAGAATACAACAACCTATAAAATTACATTAAAATCATTTGTAAAACAAATCCATGAGCGGGCCGCATGTACAGATTAAAATAGTAAAGATAAAAACAGGGTGAGATAGCTGTGGAGCAGATTATTTATAATGGAGGAACTCTTCCAAGATGGAGTTGAAAAAGGGACCTTCATACGTGGGGGAGAGGTGGGTTCGCTAAACATTACTATTGAGGGTTAATGGCAATAGGAGATTATATGGTTAATTTCCAAAAGTGCAGCGGAAAAGCCAGGTTTTGAGATTCTTCTTAAAACTTTCTAAGGTGGGGGCACGCCTAATTTCACCGGGCAATGTATTCCATAAATGGGGAGCCAGCGAGGAAAAGGCTATTTCCCTTGTTCCCACAAGGCAGGACTGAGATAATGGTAGGGGTGAAAAGAGATCCAAATGTATTCTCAATAATAACAGTGCTATATATCATCACAATATCACCTTTGGTGCAATGTATTCCATATATCACAAATAACAATAATACTACAATGCCCTTACAATCAATAAATGGGCTATGTTGACGCAAGCATAGAGTCTGTATACCCCTATGGGTGATCCGGAGCTGATTCACTCACGGATTAAGACCGAGTCAACGGGGGAGCCTTGAAAGGTGGAAGAGCTGGCAAACTGCCGGATGGGCAGGCGCCTACGGCAAGAGGTAAGCTGACGACGCCAAGATGGCCGTTTCGCGTAACCCACACTTCCTCAGGGCGCTCTGAACTTCTGGCCGCTCCTCCCCAGGGTTGTAGTCACCAAATTAAGACTCAAAGTCAAGACGAGAGGTTGCTAAGTATGGAATAGCAAATAGTGAGCATATTGCTACATAGCCAATGCTCAAAACAGTACATATACAATAATATAGACAACAATGTGAACAATGATGTAGGCAGCAGAGAGACCGTACATACCGCGTTTGCGCATTTTCATACATATCGCTGATGCAAGTATCCTCCCGGGCTGGAAGCAGCACCGGGCTAAAGGGCTGGTCTGCTTAAATAGCGCACAGGCTAATCTATAACCGGTGTGATTATAGAAGCAAGGTTTGAACAGATAAAGTCTCATTCAATCCGAACGGGGACTCGCATGATAGTAATAAAATCCATTTTCTTTCAGCTATTAATAGCACCTTTTGTTTGTCACAATGATGGGGAAAATATTTATTTATTTATTTATTTATTATTCACTTTTGTATTCCGCTCCTCCCAGCAGGCTCGGGGCGGATTACAGAGGGATACACAGGCAACATGTCACAGCTTGTCGATACCTTTTCTAACCCTATAATGTTAAGTGTAAGGGGGTCAAGTTTCATGTTTGCACAATGCTGATAAAACTCTGAGTCTGTGGGCCCGCTTCTGATTCTGGAAAGATGCTCCATAATCCGGGTTTTCAAACACCTAGAGGTCATTCCTGTGTAGTATCGATTGCAACCACAACTGCACAAAATGGCGTAAATGACACCAGAGGAGGTGCAGATTATTTCATCCCTCAAGTAAAGCGTCCTGCCCGTCCGTCTATTCTGAATGGTGTTGGCGGGGGAGATGAGGGGGCAAATTGAGCACCCCCCACATTTTTTAGTACCTGGACGTAGCGCCTGGGTTTTTGGGCAAACTACATGGTCGCTATATATTAGATACTCTCTCTGGTTCTTAGTGCACTTGTAAGCGATGCAGGGAGGGGATTTGATGATACCAGTGGCCAGAATTTATTAACTACGCTTTGTATATGTCTATGTAGCACCCCAGTTCTCATTCGTGCCTGGAGGGCAGGGGGCAGCACCGGGGGTCCCACTTGGAGCCAGTTGATTCTGAGGAGGATTTGGAGGGGCTGGAAGAAGGGGATTTTGAGGTAGCTGGGCCTTCTTCCCCCACAGAAAGCCTGGCCTGGGATGACGGCTGGCCTGATCCTTACGAGATGCAGGAAGGCCAGACGGAATTCGAAAGCAGTGATAGTGAAGATTATGAAAGGCCGGGGTGCAAGGTTCACAAGAAAGAATGTGGGAAACAACCGAGGAGAGGCCGGGGAAGCAGATGGGGAGTTCGACTCTCACGAAGATAGTGAACCAGGTGCTGGGAGGCAAGGCCGAACCTTTGATAGGAGACGGAGCATTGAGACTAGCAGGAGGGGTTGGTTTCACAGCCTAGACCGGCAGAGGTCCCGCAGCACAGATTGGAGGAGGAGAAGCCTGGGAGCGGGGGCCTCGCCAAGGATTAAGTATAGGATCCGTGGGGAACGGATCCTCAGTACCTCGGCCACGTCTATCCTATGCAGACGTGTGGCGAGCCAAGACCACGTAGCTAAGTTTGGGCTAGTGGCCTGCCAAGGAGTGCCTTGGATCTTGCAACTTTGCTTTGTTCCCTGATCTGCTTGTGTTGAGCGGAGCCTTGCCAAGTCTTTGGAAACTTCCATGCCAAGTTTGCTTTTGGACATTACCTTTTACCTATTGGATTACTTTTGATACTTTTATGGACAATTACCTTTTCTACTGTTTCTTATTCTTCAATAAAGTAGTTAGCTGATTACCGTCTCTGTGTGTGTGATTAAGGGGCCGGCCAAGGTCTTGCATCGTGACAGTCTAGAGTGTGGCATTAGGGTAAGGGGCCAAACCATTTTGGTGATGTCGCCGTGGCCTCTTTGCGGAGCAACTTGCTCCTGGGAATAGAGTCCGCTTTGTGTTTGGCTGATGCTACAATGTGTCCCGGATAGCCTCTGTGGCTTAGATTTTGAGTAAGGGTGTGTGCATCGCGTTCATAGTGCTCGTTGAAGGAAGAGTTCCTTTTCAACCGGAGCAGTTGCGAATAAGGTAAGCTTCTCTTTAAAGAAAATGCATGGAAACTATCAAAATGTAACAGGGAGTTCCTGTCTGTGGGTTTTTTGAAATTCTGTACTTTAAGGCGTCCCTCATGGAGGAATACATTGAGGTCCAGAAAGTTTACTGCGGTTCGGATTGAATGAGACTTTATCTGTTCAAACCTTGCTTCTATAATCACACCGGTTATAGATTAGCCTGTGCGCTATGTAAGCAGACCAGCCCTTTAGCCCGGTGCTGCTTCCAGCCTGGGAGGATACTTGCATCAGCGATATGTATGAAAACGCTCAAACGCGGTATGTACGGTCCCTCTGCTGCCTACATCATTCATCACATTGTTGTCTATATTATTGTATATGTACTGTTTTGAGCATTGGCTATGTAGCAATAGGCTCACTATTTGCTATTCCATACTTAGCAACCTCTCGTCTTGACTTTGAGTCTTAATTTGGTGACTACAACCCTGGGGAGGAGCAGCCAGAAGTTCAGAGCGCCCTGAGGAAGCGTGGGTTACGCGAAACGGCCATCTTGACGTCGTCAGCTTACCTCTTGCCGTAGGCGCCTGCCCATCCGGCAGTTTGCCAGCTCTTCCACCTTTCAAGGCTCCCCCATTGACTCGGTCTTAATCCGTGAGTGAATCAGCTCCGGATCACCCATAGGGGTATACAGACTCTATGCTTGCGTCAACATAGTCCATTTATTGATTGTAAGGGCATTGTAGTATTATTGTTATTTGTGATATATGGCATACATTGCACCAAAAGTGATATTGTGATGATATATAGCACTGTTATTATTGAGAATACATTTTGATATTTTTTGCTACAATACGACTCGTCATTACTGCAGCATATAGGTCTGCCCTTTTATAAATATATATGGTTTAGCGTTGTGTATTAGCAGTTTGCATAAGTGGCATATTTTCTTTGTGTATAGGGGTGAAAAGAGAGCCTCCCCCAAGGATCAGAGGGATCGGGCAGGTTCATGGAGAGAGATAGGCAGGTCCCAAACCATTGAGGGCTGTATTGTTGATGACCTGTACCTCGAATTGGTACCGGGGAAAAATGGCAGCCATTAGATCTCCTTAAACAATCCGTAAACGCTGATAAATGGACCGGGAGGTTTTCACTCACATGCTTTTCTGATCTGTTGTCATACATTTGGGGACCCATTTTACAGATAGCTTCTTCATATTCAAATGTTCATGGATAATGATACAAACACATTCACAAGAAATCCCCATGATGTCTGCTATTTCTTTAGCCGAAATGTGTTGATTCTCCAATATGACAGTGTAGAAGGGACCTTAGAGCCACACAACCAGGAACTCAGTGCTTTACTAAGTTTCTTGAGGAAGATAGCAATTCATAATTTCAACTGTTTTCATACTGCTGTGAGAAAGTCTTTGTAAATTACAGTTCTTCAAGGCTATCCACCACTTGTGACTTATTCTGTAAAAAAAACCCCTTCCGTGTGGTCACTTTGTACAAAAAGGAGAGCATTTTCTGTGCAAGAAACAACATTTTATTTGTGGAAAATAATATTTCACCACAGAAATATTAATTCCTCTGAAGGATATACTGATGATTGGCAGTGGAGCATCTAAGACTTCAGGGGATGCATACTGCTTGTGAGCCCACCCTTTGCCCACCCTGACTTCAGCCATTAAAAAAAGGAATGCATTACTAGTACCTTATTATTTGTAATTATTTCCTGCTATGCTCACCTTTCACTTTCTTTTCCAAAAAGGTGCTCACAAATGCTACAAATCTATTCATAAAAGTCATTCAAAGTTGGGTTTTGGAAGGGGCAAATGCAGACTATAACCAAAGTAAGAGAATGTATTGAACTGTGTGCCAGTTGCACCCATATCTTAGAAAGTCAAACTTGGCCACAATAGTTCACAGTCTGGTGACATCTTGAATAGACTACTGCAACATGCTCTATGTGGGGTTGCCTTTGAAGACTGTTCAGAAGCTTCTAATGGTCCAACGAGCAGCAGCCAGATTGCTCACTGGAGCGGCATACAGAGAACATACAATCCCCCTGCTACATCAGCTCCACTGGCTACCACTCTGCTACAGAGCACAATTCAAACTGCTGACTTTAGCCTTTAAAGCCCTAAATGGTTCTGAGCCAGCTTATCTGTCTGAACAGATGTCTCCCTATGAACCATCTTGGAGTTTAAGATAATCTGGGGAGGCCCTGCTTTAGTCCCACCTCCTTTATAGGTGTGACGGGTGGGGACAAGTGATGGCCCCTCGCCTGTGGAATTCCTTCCCTAGGGATGTTAGATCGGCCACCTCCTTCTGACCTTCCATAAGAAAGTGAAAATGTAGCTTTTTAATCAAGCCTTTGGAGATCTTGTGCAATAACTATTGGAACGGCCCAGACTATGACTTTGGATAATGTGGTTATTTATTTATTTGCCACATTTATATACCGCCTTTCTCAGCCCGAAGGCAACTCAGGAAGGTTCACAGTCGGCAACAATTTGATGCCTCCACAATTATAAAAATACGATTAAAACAAATATAAATACAATTAAAACATCTAGTATATAATATAAAACCATACAAAGCCATAAAAGCATAGTCAACAGTGTCTCCTTACTAAAATCGTTATCCAGATTGTATTGTCAAGTCATTCCATAATTTCATCTTTATATGATTATGTTACATTAGCGGAAGCTTGCTTGAAGAGCCAGGTTTGAATCTTTTTACAGGATGTCAGAAGGGAGGAGGCCAATCTTATATCCGCGGGAAGGGCGTTCCACAGCCGAGGGGCCACCGCTGAGAAGGCCCTGTCTCTTTCTTGCCAAACACATCTGTGAAGGAGGCAGTACCGAGAGCAGGGCCTCCCCAGAAGATCTTAGAGTCCTAGATGGTTCATAAGGAGAGATACGTTCGGACAGGTAAGCTGGGCTGGAACTGTTTAGGACATTATAGGCTAAAGCCAGCACTTTGAATTGTGCCCGGTAGCAAACTGGCAGCCAGTGGAGCTGGCGCAACATAGGAGTTGTGTGCTCCCTGGGTACTGCTCCTGTTGGTAATCTGGCTGCTGCGCGCTCAACTCAACTCAACTCAACTTTATTACTTATATACTGCTTACTCCGGAGGCTCCAAGCAGTTTACAGAGTGGAAATAATCACATATACAACAACAACAATTTAAGGTTAAACTAAGTAAGCTTCAATTTGAAGCTTCCAAACAGTCTTCAAAGCCAACCCCATGTAGAGGGCGTTGCAGTAGTTTATACGAGATGTAACCAGAGCATAGACTACCATGGTCAAATCAGACTTCCCAAGGTTAACGTCCCGCACGATTGGCGGGGACAAGAGACAGGGCCTTCTCAGTGGTGGCTCCTCGGCTTTGGAACACTCTACCTAGTGATATCAAACCTGCCCCCTCCTTCCTGTCATTTTGTAAGAAAGTTAAGACCTGGATGTTTGACCAGGCATTTGCAGATGAAGCGTAATTACTTAAATTGAGACCTAAGGAACGATGATGAAGAAACAAAAATCGAGTTTAATAATGAGATGCTGAGATTGCATTTTTTAATTTTAATTGCTAAAATTGTGTTTATATGGTTGTTTTATTAAATGCTGATGTATTTTATATGTGGGCAGTTCTTGCCATGTGTACACCACCTCAAGTCGCCTTCGGGCTGAGAGGGGAGGTATAAAAATATAGTAAATAAATAAATAAATAATAAATTAACAATGAAGGTATTGTTTTAATGTATTTTATAATTCTATTTTAAAAATTTATTTTAATTGTACATTGTTTTTGAAGGCATTGAATAGTTGCCTAAGTGTAAGCTGCGCTGAGTCCCCTCCGGGGTGGAGAAAAGCGGGATAGAAATGTCATAAATAAACAAACAAACTATTCAGTAACAAGCTATGGGATGGAGCAAGAGGACAGACTGAGAGTTGTTGGAATATTCCTCCCTCTTCTTTTGCCCTTGCTTGATGGCCAAGTATGGCATCAGAACCACCCCCTCCCACCTCCACAGTTGTTCTGCTGCCAGAGTTAAGTTCCTGCAGCTGAAATGAACAGTTGGCATTGAAATCTACTTCTGCTGCTCCACATGGCTGGTTAATCAGCCCCCCATTATAGTGAATAAAGCTGTGCCAATGTCCTTTAAAAAAAATTAGCACCTACCGTCTGACACCATGCAATTAGCCCTACACTTCTAAGAGACCAAGAAAGGAGCAATACGCTTGCCTCCAAAAAAATATCTTTTTCCCTCCCTCGCCTTGAGAAACCTTGCAGTTAGGAAGCACGCCAAGGTTTCATTCATTTACCAAACATTTTTCAAAATGCTGCTGATGACTACATTGTATGTAAGGTATTAATTTATGCATTTCTTCATAGGAAAATGGAGGATTGCCTCACCTTGTGGTTGGTCACAACAATCTCCCACTGGTAAAAAAAGAAATGTCTTTGCCTTCCTTCTCAAATATTCAAAAAAAACACACACACAACCGTCTTAGTGAAATGGTTCCTCTCTTGTTCTATATTACATTGATTTTTGCTATGAAAAAAGAAGATGAAGTGGACAATTAGTTCCCATGTAAGATTTTTAAAATGCAGAAATCCATGTTGTTTAGTCACAAATGGAGGAAACAGCACTAGGGGTCAGTGGCTTCCATGTCAACAGATTGGTGTAAAACAAAAATGATTCCACAAATAAGTTGGTCTTTTGAAATGAATTGCTGGGCACTGCGATTTGTTGCATTCTGGTAATATATCCAGAGAAGTTCCACTTGGTTAATTTCTCCTCTCACTTTCCAACTTTATAGGATGGGAGGAAATATTTAACCACCGGTCTTTGGACAACTCTTGAACACATTCATCTTCATATTCAATGGAGTTGGGGCATTAGGCATGTTTGGCCACTTGTCAAATTAATGTCAAAAAAAGATGGCTAATTGGCTAACAGCAAGGATTCCCTTCGGAGCACAAACTTTAAAAAAAACATATCTTCCCGATGAAAAGCAGGATGCTTTATGCTCTACCAGTTCTGCTTGGTTGCTGCCTAGACTTTTTTGTGCTACTTGTCAAATTGGTGCTGTGGAAGTTGCTATTGCTGCTGCCTCTAGCAAAAATGCCCTAAAGCAGTGGTCTTCAGCATTTTTTGAGCCGCGGCACATTTTTTACATTTACAAAATCCTGGGGCACACCACCAACCAAAATGACACAAAATGACACTCTAACACAGTAATACATATAGTTAACATGTTTTTTAATGTATTTATACATCCAGTGTGAAACCTGGACCTGTTTTGATAAACACAACATAGATATCCTGGCAGGAATGGCAGAAAGACACAAACTTCCCACACAGAACTCCCATAACCAAGAAAAAAATACTATAAGAGTGGTGGGCATTGACCTTAGGTTTTGGAGTTGTAGTTCACCTATATCCAGAGAGCACTGTGGACTCAAACAATGTTGGATCAGGACCAAACTTGGCATGAATACTCAATATGCCCAAATGTGAACACAGATGGAGTTTGGGGAAAATAGACCTTGACATTTGGGAGCTGCAGTTTCTGGGATTTATAGTTAACACACAATCAAAAAGCATCCTGAACTCTTGCAACAATGGAATTGAACCAAACTTGGCATATTGAACTCTCATTACCAACAGAAAGTACTGAAAGGGTTTGCTTGGGAATCAACCTTGAGTTTGGAAGTTGTAATTCACCTACACCCAGAGAGCACTGTGGACTCAAACAATGTTATGTTATGTTGTTGTTTGTTTTCTATCCAGAATCACAATGTTGGAAGGAGGTTCACCACTTTAAGGTCCCTAAAACAGGCATGGGAAAACTTTGGCCCTCTGGGTGCTTTGGACTTCAACTCCCACCATTCCTAACAGCCTGAGGCCCTTTCCTGCTTAAGTGGCTGAGGAGGGAAAGGAAAAGGGCCTGAGGCTGCTAGGAATGGTGGGAGTTGGAGTCCAAAACACCTGGAAGGTCCAAGTTTGCCCATGCCAGCTTTCGACAGAGACCTCTTCCTCCCCCTTCCCCGTTGCGCCCTTTCTTCCCCTCCTGCCCAACACTTACTTTTTCTTCTACACTGCCGCTTCTGCCGCCATTTTGATCCGAGGGGGCAGCGTGAGCGTGTTCAGGAGGGGAGGGGGGAGGGAGGAAGACGTGACCCGTGCGGGCGCTACTGGGCAGACTCGCCCCAGAGCAAAGCAAGGCAAAGCGAGCAGAGCGAGGCTGGGAAGAAAGGAGCCCAAGTGGAGAAGAAACAGTGTTCGGCAAGAGGGGGAAAAAAGGGTATTGGAGGTTCCAATTTCCCATGGCACACCTGATGATCGCTCACGGCACACTAGTGTGCCATGGCACACTGGTTGGGAAACACTGCCCTATAGTACAGAAGCAACTCCACCAGAAAGAGGTCTTCCCTTCTTACTGGGAATGTTAAACATTTTATAATCTTGAAAAATGAGGGGAAATTGTAAAATCTTGCATGGGTCGGAGCCCTCTCAGTGGCTGCTCCTAAGCCATGGAGCACTCCCAATGGGAGGTTTGCTTAACCCTTTCTCTTCTTCCTTTCAACTGACCTTTTTATTTAGGCAGAGTTTTGGATCTGCACTCAGGTGGACAAAGAGTTGGTCTTTTATCTTGTTCACTGTGTTTTAAGCTTAGCTTAGTGATTTTGACAGAATGGTATATTTAATTGTTGCACAATAAGATTAAAGATGTAAGTTGTTTTTAACTTTCTGTAACCCTCCTTTCTTAGCCCCCAATGGTGCAGAGGGTTAAACCACTGAGATGCTGAACTTGCTGACTGAAAGATCGGTGGTTTGTATCTGGGGTGCAGGGTGAGCTCCCACTGTTAGCCCCAGCTTTTGCCAATCTAGCAGTTTGAAAACATGCAAATGTGAGTAAATCAATAGGTACCACTTTGGCGGGAAGGTAATGACACTCCATGCAGTCATGCCGGCCACATGACCTTGGATGCATCTACAGACAATGCCAGCTCTTCAGCTTAGAAATAGAGATGAGCACCACCTCCCAGAGTCGGACACTACTAGACTTAATGTCAGGGGAATACTTTATCTTTATTTTTAACCCTCCTCAACTCTTCTGTAGAGAAAAAAAGTGGAAAGGAAGGGATGGATGGAAAAAGGGATGGAAACGTCATATTTCATTGAGCAACCAGAGGCAAAAGAAAAAGAAAAAAAAGAAGCTTTCCCCGAATTTGGACTGCCCTGGCCCATTGCCCATGTAAGTCTATTACCAATCTTCATATGAAAATGCACACCAAAAAAGTTAAAGAAGTGGAAATTAATGTAAACATTAATATATGTAGGTCTACACTCATTAACATGCCTGCATTAGTTAACACAATATTAACAATGTATTTAATAGGAAAAATGCTTACAGAAATGCATTTTACACAAAAACCTTGATTATTATCCTGAGTCGCCATGGGGAGATGGGGCAGAATATAAATAAAGTTTTGTTGTTTTATTATTGACTCTAAGTCACATAGGTAATAGATAGATATATGATAGATAGATAGTAGGCATGAGAAAAAAGTTATGAAAATCAAAAGAATTCGTAAGTGATTCGTATGTAATGGGACTTTCAAGTTTTTACGGATCGCAAGGCCAATCCCGGAAGTGGAGTTTCTTTTTCGAACCCCCTGGGCCCAAAATTTCGTTAGAATTCTAAATATTTCAAAAGGCTCCCTATTACCCCCTCCAAAATCCAAAATCCAAAATCCCAGACATTACTCACAGTCAGATGGGGCCTTTCCAAGCTTGAGGCCTACTTTAACTGAAAGGCCTTGCCTCCAGGAAGAGAAAAACCAGCCAGAACCATAGAGAGATCGAAACTGGAAGTCCTAGAGAGGCTGGAGGACTCAGGAAAAAAGCGCTTTAAACTGCAGGGAAAGGAGCCTGGATAGGAGGGCAGGTGAGAAGGACATGGGGCAGGCTGAAACAATGGGAGAAGGGGTTGAAAACAGCCCGGAGAGGAGCAGGAAAAGTGCAGATTCAAGGAAAAGCCATAGAGTTCAAACCTCCAAGAGATCTATGGCAAAATGAATGGGGAGAAAGCTGCAGTGAAAAGAGCTCTGGAGAAGGTAGGCAACTATTTTATAATTAATAAATATATTAATAATATGTACCCCTTCTAACTTCCTGGAAGAAGGGCCCAGGGCATTTAATTCTAATAAAAATAATAATAAATATAATAATATGTACCCCTTCTAACTTCCTGGAAGAAGGGCCCAGGGCATTTAATTCTAATAAAAATAATAATAAATATAATAATATTTACCTCTTCTAACTTCCTGGAAGAAGGGCCCAGGGCATTTAATTCTAATAAAAATAATAATAAATATAATAATATTTACCCTTCTAACTTCCTGGAAGAAGGGCCCAGGGCATTTAATTCTAATAAAAATATAAATAAATATAATAATATTTACCCCTTCTAACTTCCTGGAAGAAGGGCCCAGGGCATGTAATTCTAATAAAAATAATAATAAATATAATAATATTTACCCCTTCTAACTTCCTGGAAGAAGGGCCCAGGGCATTTAATTCTAATAAAAATAATAATAAATATAATAATATTTACCCCTTCTAACTTCCTGGAAGAAGGGCCCAGGGCATTTAATTCTAATAAAAATAATAATAAATATAATAATATTTACCCCTTCTAACTTCCTGGAAGAAGGGCCCAGGGCATTATTTAATTCTAATAAAAAATAATAATAAATATAATTATATTTACCCCTTCTAACTTCCTGGAAGAAGGGCCCAGGGCATTTAATTCTAATAAAAATAATAATAAATATAATAATATTTACCCCTTCTAATTTCCTGGAAGAAGGGCCCAGGGCATGTAATTCTAATAAAAATATAAATAAATATAATAATATTTACCCCTTCTAACTTCCTGGAAGAAGGGCCCAGGGCATTTAATTCTAATAAAAATAATAATAAATATAATAATATTTACCCCTTCTAACTTCCTGGAAGAAGGGCCCAGGGCATTTAATTCTAATAAAACTCATAATACCTATAATTATATTTTACACTTCTTACGTCCTCGAAGAAGGGCACAGGGCATTCAATTCTAATAAAAATAATAATAAATATAATAATATTTACCCCTTCTAACTTCCTGGAAGAAGGGCCCAGGGCATTTAATTCTAATAAAAATAATTATAAATATAATAATATTTACCCCTTCTAACTTCCTGGAAGAAGGGCCCAGGGCATTTAATTCTAATAACAATAATTATAAATATAATAATATTTACCCCTTCTAACTTCCTGGAAGAAGGGCCCAGGGCATTTAATTCTAATAACAATAATAATAAATATAATAATATTTACCCCTTCTAATTTCCTGGAAGAAGGGCCCAGGGCATTATTTAATTCTAATAATAATAATAAATATATTAATAATATCTACCCCTTCTAATTTCCTGGAAGAAGGGCCCTACTTGTTATTGATGCCACTGGGATCAATGTAAATGTGAGTAGATCAATAGGTACTGCTCTGGTGGGAAATAACAGCAATCCATGCAGTCATGCCAAGCCATATGACTTTAAGGTGTCTAAGCTCTCAAAATCAATGGGAGACGCACAGCGAAGTAATAATAATACTAAAATAATTATAGAAACAACTTGGGCCTGACATAATTATAATAATATGTTTGCTTGTTCTTGAGGGCACTAGAGTGCTTGTGGCCTTACATAATTGATAACAGACATGGATTGAAATACTGTAAAATTGACAGGGCTCTAACTACAAACCTAAGAGCATGTTCTAGTTTACCAAGAGCACGTTCCTCATACCCTCCAGGTCACTATCACCCTTACTACATTCTTACTATTAGAATTTATTATTTAATTCTAAGAAATGCTCTGGAGAGGCAAGCCTTGACTATTTTATTTAATAATAATACTAATACTAATAATAATAATATATATATGCTTTATATCTCCCTGCAAGGAAACCAAGGGAAATGTTGCCCCTTGATTTGCCTGTGCTTAAAACAGTGTCAGTCCTGTTTCCCTGCTTTTCAGACTTTAGAACCAATTTAGAATTTTGTTAGTAATTACGTTACATCTTATAACTTTTGGAAAATTTTTTGTAAGTCTTTCTATTACTAATCAAAAAAAATCCCCCCCCATTTGATTTTAGAATCGCGATTTTTGGGTTCTAATCCATGCCTTATAGATAGATAAGCTGAAGTTTTATGATGAACCACAGTACTTTTTTGACTGTTGTGCAATGTCTACATTCAATTCATGGTTATGTGAGCAGAGTTCCAAATGTGTCATTATTTTGTAATGGCCTGCCTCCTATCCTTACTCCTGATTAGAGCACAGCTATGGGATTAATGGCATTGACCTATTTGTTGACACAACAAAAGCAGACTCTGTGTATACAACAAGATAAACACACTGAATAATAGACAAAAGTCTAAATACAGAGAACAATGAGTCAAAGTAATACAAATATATACTCTATTAGAAATATACTCTATATGTGTAATTACATAGATAATCTCAAGTCAGGTAATATAAGATCTTGATTGGCTTGGGGATGCCCTACTCACTGGAGTTGAGGCCACGGCTATTGTTTACATTGTGACGTGCCACCGTATTGATGTCATACGCACGACACACCAGACACGCCCCCACCCTCGTCTCTACCCCTCCTTCCTTTGATACTCTTACAGGGGATGCCGTCGCTTCTTTTTGACATTCCACGCTTTGACGCTGGACACGCCTCGCTCTGGCAGCTCGCCGACCAGCATTGTGGACACTCCAAGGCTTGTCAGCGTGCGTGAGTTACCCTTGCATTTTGGGATTTCTTCCGACGACGGATTGGATTTATTGCTTATTTAGGCCTGATATATCATGTAGCACCCCCACCCCTCTCCTCTACGTATACTCTTAACGCCAATGTTAAAATCGGGGACCCTGAACAGTCATTTTGACGTTTATGTCTATCTCCACCTGGAGTGATTGCTCATTGGGACTTGTATGTTACTTATATGTTATGCTATTCCCCACCCCTTTCTCTACCCCATCCCTGATACTTTCTGATATGTGTGGAATTATCCTATGTCTGTAACATTGATCTATATTGTACTGTATACTTGGATTTGATGCCCTATATGACTGTATAATGAGATATATGATATTTAAGGGCTGACTTATATTACCTGACTTGAGATTATCTCATGTAATTACACATGGAATTGTATTTGTGTGCTCTACTGGGTTCGTTACTCAGTTCTATTCCTTTCTAATAGAGTATATTTTGTATTACTTTGACTCATTGTTCTCTGTATTTAGACTTTTGTCTATTATTCAGTGTGTTTATCTATTTGTTGACACACCATTCAGCAATTGATTGTATTATTTCAGTCTTGGGACTAATCTCAATGGGATTTCAACCATGAGATTACACATTCTTGAGTAGCATAGAACTATTTCTCAATGCCTTCAATGCATCACTGTAAGTGGGGGGAAAATAACTGACATATGACGAGGTTGCTATGAAGTGGGAGTGACCTGCTTACAAACCTTCAATTTCCAGGCTTGAGATCCAGCCCTTTACATCTCCAGTTAAATTCCTTCCACAGAAAATCAGGAAATACTTTTGTCTCCAACTCTGTAGAGGTGTTAGATACGGCAGTAGGGTTGACTCATTGGTATGACACACTGTAACTTGTAACACAAGAACTGCAGCCTCTGAAGAGTCAAGTGGCAAGAAGCAAAAATTCAATTTCCCCCAGAGTCTTCAAGTATCTGCTAGTGCTTACAACAGAGCTAAATATTGCTGTCATCAAGTTTGTCTTGTTTTGTGACATCAAGATGCTGGTTATCTTTGTCAACACTTCTTTTCCATTTTTACCACTCTGTCTGGAGTCTTGGAGTTAATTTTCTGGTGTCCTGTAAACTTAACAAAGAGGTAATATCACCTGCCTTAGAATATAATGGTTTGTTACTGAGAAGTGATGTCCTGAAGAAAGTGAGAATAAAATGTGAATGGATTCCAGTTCCTGGTATCAGATAATCTGTCAACTTCTTTATCATAATACTTAAGGATGGGTAGAAATACCTGAAGAAATGTTGCAAGTCTTATCATGGAAACTGCAAAACACAGAGTCAAACCACCAGATCCTTGGGTTTACTGCTGTGTCTACACTAACTGGCAATTTTATGGTTTCACAGGATTTATTTCCTTGACACTCCCTCGATAAGTGAGAAATTTTGCATGAGAAGAGATCCTACATTGATCTGGTGGATCCTAAATCTCCACCAGACATAGCTAGTCTTCCTCCACCTCTTCCCATGTTGCCTACAAAAGAAAGGTCCGAAAAAAATCCTTCTTCTTCATGGGTTAACTATAGAAACACAGCTGGATTCTGGATGGATGCTCCTCACTTTCCCTCAGTCAATAAATGCATGTGTGGAACCAGGGCCGTAGCCAGGATTTTGGTTCAGGGGGGGGGGGGCTGAGACTGGGTGGAAGAGGGTCTACCCTAGCAATCCTTTTGTATTGTTATCCCAATAACACCATGAATGTGGGATATAATGAGCATGGTGATCAGATCAGGATATGAATAAACATAACAGTTTAAATAATGTACCAGTAAGGCCTTCTCGCGGACCACTCTGAGAATTTCAGGGGGGGCTGAAGCCCCCTAAGGCCCCCCCTGGCTACATGCCTGTGTGGAACATCCTAGGGAACAAGTGATAGATGAAAGTACTCCTTTCATAATGACCACATAATGGCATATGCAGGTGAATGCATATGTGACTAAGAGGATTTCAACCCATACAATTATCAGTCATTCCTCAAATCATTTCTCAAAGCACTATTATTTCAGCTTCCCTTTAAATATATCACATCCTCTATTGATCAGTGTCTTGTTTTGCATGAAACTAGAGAACATCCAAAGAATATGCAAAGCACAAAACTGCATGAAGTGTTCTGTTATACTTTTTCTGATTTTGTAGGAAATTTCTCAAATGTTCCATAGGACCCCCATTTATTTTCAATTTCCACAACTTTTAGAGACAAATATCACAACTGAGACTTTGGTCCACATTTTTTCACACAGCACAATTTCTTAACACTTACACAAATTCAGTGTGAACATTAAGAAGAATTTATGCCCTCAGAATTTGTAGTGGCTTCATCTCCCTATTCAACTGCTTTATCCAGCTAAACAACCACTAGGTTCAAGATGCAAGACACAGACTTAGTGATAGGAATATTATCCTCATGCCTCCGAAACTTAAAAATGAATAGCATTTTGAACCTCTGAGAGGGCATGGCATGGCACAACATTAAGGTTTGAAGTCTCGTGTAACTCTTGACTAGATCAAGTGGATCAATGGTTTACAAAAATGTTTGTTCAACATTAAATATTATGATAACTGATGGACTAGCCTGGGTGTCAGCTTGACCGGTGGCAAATAGTCCCCTTTAAGCAGTGGTTCTCAATCTGTGGGTCCCCAGATGTTTTGGCCTTCAATTCTCAGAAATCCTAACAACTGATAAACTGGCTGGGATTTCTGGGAGTTATAGGCCAAAACACCTGGGGACCCACAGATTGAGAACCAATGCCCTTAAACATTAGACCATATGTCAAAAATGTTAGCAACCTTTTAGTACCTCAAAGTATAATAGTAGTTCCAATATTATTATTCAATTATAACAATCTGTATTTACCTTTAATATCTACTGTATACTGCCAGTAATACGCGTATGTACAATTACTATACTAAAATCTAAACTTATTTTACAATAATTTTCATTGCACCTTTTTTTCCTCTTACATATTCCTTAAAATTTAATTTCTTATAAAATTAAATGATAGCCTTATCATTGTGGGTGCCCCCCCCCTTGTCTCCTGGCAAAATAAATTCTGGACCTAACTCCCAGGATTTCATAGCACTGAGCCACAGCAGTTCAAGTGGTTTAATTGTACAGTGCATTAATTGTACAGTGTAGATGCACGCACAGAGTCCTAATCCAATACTTGAACCACTACACTATGCTGATGAAATCATTTTGTAACCTTAACCCATCCCCGTGTTACCTCTGTCTTACCTCTTTCTTCCTGGTTGGTAGACAATAACAAAAGAGTTTCCTTCACCATGTTTATGACTTGTTCATTCCCTAATGTACCATCATTGCTAAGCCTTATGTGAGCATTATTTGTCTCCTGCACTGCGCTCAGCATACCATAATTGGTGTGATTATCCTTGCTTGGCAAACAATTAGCTATAGTTTTTTGACACCTCCATTGGAGGGAGGGGTTGGAAGAAAATTGTATTACAAGAGACATTCAGGCATCGAATCACAAAGCAATTCCTCTTTGAGTAGAGGGGCTGAAAGGGAGAAAGGACTCAGGTGAAATGCAACCTATTTTTAGCAACATGAACTTTATGTCTTAAGAGGAAGGAAATGAAAGCCTGGATGATGTTTGGCTGTGAAATAAAAGCCACATTGTTGGTTTTTTGCTTTTAAAAATAGTGCTTTTAGTGTTCTGGAGATATGAAATACAATTAGATTTTATTGGTTTTTACTCCCTATTTTCCAAGTAGGGGAAAAGCAGAAGGAGCTATCTTAGAATTACCTTTCCATGGAAAATAAGGTATAGATGGCTCAGGATTGGGAAATAATTCACCCGAAGACATAAGAGCAGACATGGTGTTCCTAAAGCCTTTTGGCTTTTGGACTTCAACGGCAGGCACAGTCAGAGGTCAGGGATGATGAGACTAGTCAACCAAAAATTTCTGCAATGTCACATGTTCCCTTATGGGTAAGCATCATGCACTTCGACTGCTTTTGTGTAATGATAATTTCCACAAGTCCTAGCCAGCATAAGAAATGTTGGAAGCTGCAATCCACCAGCTTTTGGAGTGCCTTCATGTGCATATGCCTTCAAGACACCTGTTGACTTATGGTGACCCCATTAATATCATAGGGTTTTCATAGTCAAGCACAGCTATGGGGTAGTTTGCCAGTTCCTTCTTTTGAAATTAAGCCCACACTATCAGTATTCATCAGTGATCTCCCATCCAAGTACTAACTAGTGTTGATCTTACTTAACTTCCAGGATCAGACAGGATCTAATACTTTTAGGCTGCTTAATGAAGTTGAATACATCAGTCTGTTCCACTAACGTTGGCAAAATGCTTCTTGACCTTTAAAGCAAGACATTGGCCAATCAATGCTCTGTACCCAGAACAACCTCTGTTGCTTCGCAAAAGGCCTGTTGCCTCCCTGACCGCTCCATTTGGAAGGCTGTGCTTCACGCCTTCCCCTTGCTGAAAGAGCTCCTTGCTTCCTGTCACCCATTTTGACATTTTGATTCATCGCCTGGGAAAGCTGAAGTACTTGATCTGACACCAATGTCACAGCTTTCAATTTTTACATGAAAGCATCTATTACAGCCCTTTGGCGGCTTAACCCAAGATGGAGACGCCAATTGACAGGCCATAATAGGTGTGTTAGTCCAAGCAAGGAGGAAAGAAGGAAGGAACTTTTTCTCCCCCTCCCACAGTTGACTGGTAAGTCACCTCAAATCAGGCCCAGCACAAATCAGGATGAGGCAAGTTGTAAAACAGGGACTGATTTCCTTTCCCCTGTACAGTTGCATCTAGGTGAATAATCCATCCCCCTCCAAGGCAATGAGAAAGGAAAGTCCCCCATCAGAACATGCTTTGAATGATGGATGATTTGGGTGGAGTGAACAAAGTGAGTAAGCTTCACTGACAATGTCTATAGACTTTCTAGAGCATTAATATGGACATGTCAGATAGAGAACTAATATATCTCAAGCTCTCGAGTGCTCTTGACACATCAGTTCATGCCCTACATACCAAAGAGGTTGCTGCTTCATGCACTGACTATTTGAAATCACCACAGAGTTTCAATGCGCACTCAGGGATTTCAACATGCCATCCTATTTTATAAGGGAGGGACAAAGCAAAGGTGCTGAATAGTTTTCATAGGAATGTTAAAGCTGCAAAAGCTATTGGGGGGTGGGTGGGGGTAATAACAGGGATGCTGAAAAGCCCTCCACATTTGCAGTTATGACTCTTGTGAATTTGATTACTTATAGATCTGAGAACACTTCTCTAGAATTATTGTGGAAGTTGACATTAAAGCTGTGCCAAAAGACCTAGGGATTTATGGGATCTCATTACACTAGAGAAAAATCCACTTGAAATCTGGTTTCTGCCTCCTGCAGAATTCTGGGGTTTGCAGTTTAGGAAGGAGCCTTTAACAGCCTCATTAAACTACAAACCCCAGAATTCTGCAGGAGGCAATAACCAGATTTTGAGTTGATTTTTCTCTCTCTAGTGTGATGAAGTTTTTAGAGATGTACTATCATATGTGGAAAAAATAACGTTTTTTAAATTCGCAATTTGCTCACTTTCATGAGTCCTGTGCCTCTAACTCCAGCAAATGTGGAGGGCAGTCTGTGGTCAGATTCTCAATAAAACAGATCATCACACCTGAGCCAAAGGAAAAAATGAGCAAGAAAGAAAATATGATTGCTCTGCAGGTAACACAGGGTAACATGGTGCATATTAAATCAATTTAACAGAAAGGATATCTGGACTCCATGTTTTGAATGGAGAGCTGCAGGCAATTAAGCTATTATTTCTCCCCTCCTTTGAAGATATATTTATGTTTTGGAAACAAAATATTTAAACTGGGAAAGGATGCATGCATATTTATTTATCAAAATAGTTTTAGCCCTGCTTCATCTTATAATATAAATACACTTTGCAGAGTATAAGAAAAGAAAACAAACATAACAGAAGGCCATTCAAAAAGAGATAAATGATAAGGGGGGGAAATAAAAAGAAGAACAACGAAAGATGGTGAAACAATAAATACCATCCAGTAGACAGCTAAACCTAGCATAATAGACCAATTAAAAAAATTTAAACTCTTGCCACACTTGAGGGAAAAACCCTGAAAATGAATTCTGTGTGAGATCTGTAGATAGATACTCATTAGTATCTTTCTAGGAATATCTATAGATCTCTTTCTGTGTTATGTGCCTTCAAGTCACCTATGGTATTCATTGGCAGTCTCCCATCCACAGACTAACTGGGGCTGAGCTTTCTTTGCTTCCAAAATCAGACTGATATATTGGGAAGCTAAGCCTATGGGAAACAATTACCCAAGTTCCATATCACTGCCCTTAATTCTTTTGTATGTTGCATCTTATTCAATGGTCCACCTCCTGTGAATTACTGCATTTCTCCTTAAAACTGAATTCAGTATTAAACAGAACTGGTTAATGTGTTGTTCATTGGCTATTTCAAAACACCAGCCATTAAAATCCCCTTGTGTGCTTTTTCTTTGACATATTGGCGAAAACATTTGTCAGGCTGACAGAAATGGATGTAATATATAGATTTCTAAGGCAACAAACAAAAACATGACTAAATATAGTTCTTCACTGAAGGAGAGCTGCACATGTGCCAATGGAAGGATACGTTTTGATATACTCCTAAAAGGTTTTGATGTCTTCTTTTGCCGTACTGATTTGACAAAGGCCTTTTTTTTTTGCTTTTATAACTAATGTTTCTCATTGACTGTGAAAACTAATGGCAGCTGGGGAAAGGCACAGAAAAAAAAAGATAAACAGCATCTGTCTTATTTAACAGATGGATGGCTTCAAAGTTGGAGGTAGCATGGAAGAGTGCTCTAGAAACATAGCTACAAGTAACAACAGCAAAATAGGATTAGAAAGGATCAGTCATCGAAAAGCAATTTCACCAGCATGGGACTTGAGAGAGAAAAGAAACCAGGCAAGATAAGATTCAGGCAAGATATAAAACAAAAAGCTTGTTCATGTCTGTAATCAGCAATATTTCATCATTCCAATTGAGCTTCTTGCATAAGTGCCCAGAAGCTACCAGATCCTGTTTGACTCTGGAATATAAATACTATCACTCTAGTTAGTACTTGGATTGGAGGCCTCCAATGAATACCAGGTGCTATAGGCTATAATTCAGAGGAATTCGCCTCTGGAGATTCCTTGCCTACAAAAACCCCATGGAAGTCATCTGATTACAAAAGGAGACATGGTCTTTCAAACATTCATGATATTTTGTTCTTAGCATTTTATTCTCAGTAGAAGCAGCCATGGACCATCAAAACAATTCATAATGTTTTCCACTCAAGGTGTTTTTGGTTGATATGGAGATGCTAGACTTGAAAGCTCACCTAAACTCTATGGTAGAGATATAGATGGTATTGACTTGTACCATGTTTCAGATGTGAACTAGTGTGATCTTTATGTCTTTGTAGGAACTTATATATTTTTAAAAGGATCACTATCCTAAGGCACTTAGAACAAAGAACAGAAACCTGGAACATATCCAGAGGAGGGTGACTAAAAAGATTAAAGGTCTCTAGACTATTAATCCCTCTGAGGAGCAGTTTAAAGAGCTGTGTCTGTTTTACCTGCAGAAGGTTGAGAGAAGACATGAGAGCCACGATTAAACATTTGAAAGGCTGTCATAAAGAAGAGGCAGCAGACTATTTTCTGCTGCCCTTGAAACTAGGACTCAGAGCAATGGGTTCAATTTACTGGAAAGGAGATTCCATGTGAACCATTAGGAAGAACTTCCTGACCATAAGAGCTGTTAAACAGTGGAACTCTCTGCCTCCAAGTGTGATGAAAACTTCTTCCTTGGAGGCTTTTAAACAGAGGCTGGATGGCCATTTGTCAGGGATAATTTGATTGTGCTTTCCCTGCATGGCAGGGGGTTGGATTAAATGGACTAAATTCTATTATTCTATGATTCTATGAAAAAGCTTTTCAACATTTCCCCACTCACCACCACTATATTTCCTGGAAAAGAAGAAACAATTGCAGTTACTGAGTGGAAATATGGGAAACAAAACAACGTGCTATATTCTATGTTAGAATTTCACTTATAAGTTGAACTCAACAAGAGGCATAGCTAAATTTTATCTGACGTATAACAGCAGAGCTTCATGTTTCCCAAAATAGAGTTGAAACAAACTTCAGTTTTTCAGTGTGATAGTATCCTTGAATAATGTGGGGTAGAAAGCCAGTTTCCCCAACTAGTCAGTCTTTCCCTTAAGGGTGTGCAAAGGAGATCTTGCTAGTACCATCAGCTCAGCACCAGTGAACACTAGAGGGGAAAGTCAAGCATTCTCCTCTATATTATGCCTGGATGTTAAATGCACCCTCTTGCAAACTGGGTCCAACTTGGAATTTTTTGGGGTGTGGAGGGGTCAGAAAAAATTGGAGAAGAGGGAGGATTAAAGGAAGGAAGAAAATGATGCCAAGAAGAAAGAATAATAAAGAAATATTGGCGGAATATACACTACACTTAAACTGGTCTGGAGCCACTTCAATAGAACCCAAGAAGATCCCAGGATATGTTTTGGTGTGGAGAGAGACGGACAGGGTGATTGTACATTGAAGCAATCTGTCATTGTGTCACATTGAAGCCACCAGCCACTGTGTAATAGACCAGTCCCATGGCTGGGTGCTCTGTTGTGATTTTACTAGAAGAGATGTTGCCAGCAAGCACCTGCAAGGAAGCTACTTATGGTTGGTAACACAGTAATGAGTCTGTTGGATATGTTGACATTAGGGGTGTGCAATTTTTCGTTAGTCATCATAAGTCATATCAAATTCATTAAATTTGTACTTAAGACACAATATCCAAGCTGTGGGCATGACCCACAACAAAAATGTAAAAATCAAAATCAATACTTTTTCATTTGAATTTTGTAAATCTTGGAAGCCTCCCAAAGTTAGTTTCACTTTCAGTGCAAGGAAGCAAAGCAAAACCCAAAAGCTGCCATTCCTCTTTAAATTAATGGCCTCTCCACAATAGGAGAGGGAAGCAGCAGGGAGAAAGCAAAGTTTGCTGGGAAAGTGATGGAGAAAGCACAGAATTATGGGAAATGTGGTTTGGGAAAGCGAAGAGTCCTATGTCAAAGAATTCAAAAGGCCCTGTTCTAAATTACATGTCCCAGAATTCTGTTCAGCATCAGGGAGCCCCAATTAGGAGAGGTGAGGGATGTGTCCCTCCGTAGCAGCAGCCAGCCAGCCAGAGTTCCAATGAATTGTTGAACCTGCAAAGAGGAGAACTGACTGATACTTCTAGTAACTAAATCTCTGTTCTGGGCCTGGTAGAAATCCCCAAATTGAAGTTCTATTTAATTTTTAATAAGAGAGTCATTCAATGAGATAGCTGTTGCATGGATATATATGTGTGTGTTTTTCTTGCCAACACTTTAAAAATTCCCTAAAATCAGTAGATGTATGAATACTTCTGAAAGTTGGAAGGAATGATCCTCTCTTATCTTTTAACGGAGCACCTGAAATTGAGGATATAGCACAGATATGACTTGATTGTAAATTGTTTCAGAAAGTGAGATACTTGTACATTGGTCCATATATCAAATGGACAATTTATTGGGAATCTCACATCAGAATAACATATTTTATGTGTGGCCAAGACCTTTAAAAAACCCATGTAAAACAGCTTTGTATTTAAGCAAAACAATATGTTTGAGAACCACATAAGTGGGGCTGATCGGGTTAAATTGTAGGGATGATCAAGAAATGTGATGTATATATTCAGTTTTATTTTATTTATTTACTGTGTTATTATAAGTGTTTAACTTATTATATAGAGTGAAATCAAGTCTTATCAAGCCTAAGGGCTAATCAATAAAATTTACTGAAATTTACTGTTCTCTTATGTATGGAACAGTAAATGGAAAATGCAAGGCGATCGCTTTTGTTAAAAAATTGAAAATTTCCCCAAAACCCATGGATTAATGAAATGTTATGAAACTTGATAGACTAACAGTGGTGAATGTTTTCTACCATTGTAGCAAGTTTCACCCAAGTAACTGTACAAGTGAGGGAGAAAGGGATCCTTGAATTTTCCTCACTTGTGTAATTATTATAACGAAAAAGTAATGAAATTTCGTTACTCTTGTTATAGTACTAGAATTTTCACTAATGACACTTTAAAAATGAAATGGCATCAGCCACTAATTTTGTAATGAGTTTTGACAATTTTTTCCATCGATCCCACAGCCTTAGTAGACATTGGATCCAGCCTTATCCAATGTCTATATCTCCAGATCACTAGGATTGTTTCAGAGCTTTCTGGTTTTATATTGTACTTTCACTGCTATGGCAACATCCAATACGATTGTGTCCTTCCATGTATGTATATGTGCACAGGCAAAAGCAAACTAGTGCAGCCTTTCCTAGCCGGTGTGTTATTTCTGATTAATAACTTTTGTCATTTTGACAACCTTCTGGTGTTGCTTAGCTCACATTTCCCCATATTTATCTGAGACATGTTGCAAGGCATGAGATTGCATTAATTGATTCAATTGACCTTCTGCAATTGGGACTAATCAGGAGGTGTCAGGTCTTTTCTAGGGTTGAATTTTAATACAGGCTGACTATCCCTTCTCCGAAATGTTTGGAATCAGAAATGATTTGGATTTCAGATTTTTTTTCTCTTCATATTTTAGAATACCTGTATTTGCATCTAAGTATATAGTAAAATATCTTGGAGATGGGACACAAGTCTAAATATGAAATTCATTTAAGTTTCATGTCAACCTTATGCACACAGCTTGAGAATTTTAAACATTTTTAAAATCAATTTTGTTCCTGAAACAATGTTTGTGTATATGAACCATTAGAAAGCCAAAGTGGCATTATTTCAGCCACCCACGTGTACAGTTTTGGATTTTGGGGTTCTGGTTTTGTTCAGTATTATATTGCACTGGAACTTCTATTTTCGAAGATTTTTTGGGAGGGTTATGTTTTTACCTTAACTAATTAATCCACTCCTCCTCTTGTGTAGGATCATTTGCCTTAGCAGAATTGAGAGGGATTAAACTACTTTTAAGCAGGTGAAAACATGAGAAATGTGAAGGCGGATTGATTTGCCTTAATTTATTCAGAAAAGGTAGCATCAGGATTGCTATATTATTTACTCTCCTTTTCTTACAGGATTTTTTTAGAAAGCAAAAAAAAACAACCCAAAACTCCTCATGTGTGTTTTTTTAATCTGCCAGCAAGTTCTCCGTGATCTTCTGGACATAAATTTTAGCACTTTCCATGCAAATTTTGAGTTTTTGACACAAATAAATTCACTTTCAGCCACCTCTTCAACCATGTAAGGTAACCTAAAACTGGCACAAAATTATTCTATATTCTTTCTACATATGTACACCCACCCACACAATGTAAAATTTCAGGTACTCTATGGAGAAAAGGCCTTTTGAAATGAAAGGGCGAAAGTTTTGTTGCTAGGCGACCATCATCACAAAGTGTTAACGTAATAGGAGTTCTACTGCTAAATACAGAAATGCTAATTAGCAAGCATACTTAACTGATAATGAATAGTTATGCAAGGTCCATCAAAGCTCAGATGGAAGTGTTAGGTTTTTTTCTTTTTCTTTAAAAAAAAAGATGCACACTGAATATGAAGTGAAAATCTTTAAGGAAAAACCCACTAAATTTTGTGTTAAGAAATAAAAGACAGTTAAGTCATCTAGTTAATTGCTGGCTGATTACTCTCTATGGATGCTTATTGGGGAAAGGATGAAAAGAAAGGTATTCTTCCTAGTTATTAATTTTTAGATAGATAGATATAGTTAGAGATAGATGATAGATAGACAGACAGACAGATAGTTGACATCCCTATCTATGTGTTTGGCATCCAACCATCCTTTGCTTGAAAATATTACAAAACTTGAAAGGCAAGCCCAGATTCTGGTGTTTTATATAATGGACACCTTTTTACTAAGCTATTGTATATAATAGAACCTGAGTGTGATTGGATTTCAATATCTACAGGGAGTTCTGGGATCAAACCCCAGCAGATATCAAGAATTCACTTCAGATACATTTCAAGTATATATTCAGAGAGAGAGAGAGAGAGAGAGAGAGAGAGAGAGAGAGAGAGAGAGATTATTTTTGGGAAGTTAGAGCACTGCTCCTTAAATTGTGGGTCCAGGCCCCAAATGGGGACCTGTTAGTACAATATTGGGGTCATAAAAACTTTGGCAGGAATAAAAGTTTTTTTAAAATAGTTTTTATTAGGTTATTGAACAATAAAAGAAAAACAGACAAAAACAGCCATCCATGACTGTAATACAAAACACATATAGCCCGGAACCCTCGACCCCCCTCCCCCCCACCCGCTTCCCTGACGAGACAAAACTAGACAGAACAAACACAGAGTACTTCCTACTCACTCGGATTCCCCTAGAATAGACTAACGAGATGGTAATAGCCAACGGCTAAAATTAAATAATAACTTTATAATTGCAAAAAATCTATATTCGAACTTCCTCCGTAAAGTCCTAATGGGGTAAGTACTTCGTATCTATATTTTATAGTTCGACCAATAAATTTGTCTTGGTTTTGTTAAAATAAGAAGTAATGGGAGACCAGTCTGTCTTTTTCCTGTAGATATCTTCCGCTAATGCAGACGTTAATGAGTCCATGTTTGCTATATCCAATATTTTCGTTTTCCATTCCCATAGCTCGGGGGTTTCTTCAGCCTTCCACATCCTTGCATAGGTCATCCTCGCCGCTATTATACAATATATAAAGAGTTTTTCTTTATTATCTTCTAAATCAAAATCTATCAGACCCAAAAGCATATATTCAGATTTAAACTCAAAATCAATCTCTAACATATTTCTCATTTCCCTGTGGATCACCTTCCAAAATACTCTTGCTTTGTGGCAGTTCCACCACATGTGGTATAGGCTCCCGATTTCTTTTTTACATTTCCAGCAAAGGTTGCTGACATTCTTATTAAATTTTGCCATCCTAGAGGGTGTTAGATACCACCTGTGGACAATTTTCATTATATTCTCCCTTAGATCGTAGGCATATGTCAGTTTTAGGTGTTTATTCCAGACTCTATCCCAACGGCTCAAGGGGATCGAATGGCCTATGTCCTGGGCCCATTTGATCATACATGATTTCACTCTCTCCTCCTCTGTCTGCCATTCTAGGATTATATTATATAGGGACGAAATCCTCTTGTTCTTTTTTTAAACTAGTTTATCCCAAGCTGTATTGGTTTCTCCAAAACCTTGTAATTTGTCTTTTTTAAAGATTTCGTTTATTTGAAAGTATTGGAGCCAATTCATTGAATTATCCAACTCTTTCAACACACTCATGTCTTTTAGGGTCGACCCTTCCGGGGATTGCTTTAGCAACATGTTGTAAGATAGCCATGTTTTTTTTTATCTTGCTGTCTTCTATAAAAGGCTTCCTGGGGAGAAATCCAGAGGGGTGTTTTCTCACATAGTCTTTCTTTATATGTGTTCCACACCTTTAGCAAGGCTCTTCTTATATGATGGTTATTAAAGTTTTTTTCTATGCTGGCTCTGTCATACCACATATAACAGTGCCAGCCTACTCTTAGATCATGCCCTTCTAAGTTTAGAATAAAAGTTTTCTGAATACCACATAGTGGCTGCTTTAGACATTTACACAAATCTGTTACCAACAACATCCAATGTTTACAGTGAACTCTGCAAAGATATTTCAATTGTACTTCATTTTAAAAAAAACCCAACCTGTTAGTAAGTTTTGCAAATGCTGGTTTATTATCAGTAAATGTTTCATTTTTATACTATTTTATATATCTATATAACATCACACAAAAGTTTGGAAAAAGTTTAAGAAGATTTGAGTTAGAGTACAAATGATTTGCAGTGAGCCAATGCTAAAATTCCTGTTTGTTGGAGAATTCTGGGAGCTGGTGAGATATAAATACAATCTTTCCTGTACTGAAATCCACAAGTTATTCTTTTGTCCTTAAGAGCCGTTGAGGGCAGGTGAATTAAAATTCAACTGTCATTCTATATGCAGTATAGAAAAGAGGTGTCACCTTGTCTTTTGCCTCAGGCAGGAAAATGACTCGGACCAACCGTGAGCATACGGCAGCTTCATATTCCACAATAGACATGCAAATCTTCACTTATTAACTTCTCATTTGTGAGAAAGAAGAACATTGAAGACTTTTCTCCCCATGCATTGCAATCGGTAATCCTTTTGCAAATTCTTAATTACTCTTATGACTTCAAGGATTTTTTTGTTTTATTTTGTGGAAAACCATTGCTCTGTATACAGCAGGAAAGGTTTTGTGCAAATAAAATTTCCAGGAAAAAGAAATCTTGTAATACACAAAATATTGTAGCATTTAACTATTTCTTTCATAGACGCCTGAAATAAATTCAGGGCAAAAGGGAAATTTGAACGCAATTGTAGACATTCTTGTTCAACTACCAGGATCTATATCCTGAGAAGCACACCCTGTAAGTTATAAATAAATGACTTTTTCCAGTCATGTATAACAGTCAAAGCAGTATTACCAGGCGTCATTAAAAGACATAACATGAACTCCCAGTGAAAACAATAATAATAATACTTTATTTATATCCCGCCACCATCTTCCCCAAGGGGACTCGAGGCGGCTTACATGAGGCCGAGCCCAACATAATGCATCAATAAAAACAACAAAGCAACCAACAAATAAAACACAATACAATATCATAAATAACATATCAGCAATAACACACAAGGGTTTTAAAACACTGTGTGCAGGGACTGATGTAGTAAATTAAAAATTAAAAATACTGGGTGTGAACAGAAGTAGGGTATCTAAACAAGAGGGGGGGGGGGTAGAGAGTGCTGTAGGGAAATCAATCCAACGGGTAGATAAAATGCTTCAGAGAGCATATTGCAGAAGTTGGTCAGAAAAGGGCATTGTTTCCTTTATTCAGAGAAGGCACACTGGAACAACCACGTGAAGCTAAAAATAAAATACAAGATAATATGTGCATTTAAAAAATAAGAGGCGGGTAGAACAAAGGAGGGAGGATGGAAATAACTTGCTGTTTGCCATATTACTGTTACTATTCAATAAAGCGAAAAATGCAACTGTGGAGATTTGTCAAAGCAACAACCTAGTCATTTGAAACTATATGTCAGTGGTGCTGAATGTATGGCATGTGTGCCAGAAGGGGCATGGAGAACCCTCTATATGGGCATGCATGCCATCGCCCACCCCTTCCTTGCTATCCCACTACTGCTCACCCATTTGCCCACCCCCTTGCTCGCCTGTTGCTTGCCTGTCCCTTGCTCATCATTACCACCCTTGCCCACATGTTTGCTTGCCCCCTTACTCACCCTCCACTTTCTCACCATTCCTCATTTGTTCAACCATTTGCCCACTTCTTGCTTGTGCACACCTCACTCCCCATCCTGGCCCCACTTGCCATCCTGCCCCCACTCACTCAATGTTTGCCCCCCACTCACCATCCTGCCCTTGCTCACTCACCTATTTGTCCTCCAAATTGCTCACACACTGCCCACTCACTTACCCTCCTGACCCCACTTACGCGTTCCCGCTAGCTCACTCACCCTTCTGCCTGCAACCTTGCTTGCTCACCTGCCTCCTCCTGCTCACCACACCCGAGTGACCTCCCCCCCACAATGGTTTTTGGGGAAAAGGCCCACCCTTTATGGAACAATTTCCAAGTTATAAGAGCAAAGTAATAGTTTAACTCAGTGGTTCTCAACCTGTGGGTTCCCAGATGTTTTGGCCTTCAACTCCCAGAAATCCTAACAGCTGGTAAACTGGCTGGGATTTCTGGGAGTTGTAGGACAAAACACCCAGGGAACAACAGGTTGAGAATCACTGGACTTTAACACTTTAGTTGATCAGGCTTCTAACTGTGTTCTATTATGGTTTTCAGTTACCATTTGAAAATGGAGATTGGTTATACATAGAATTTCAGGGACTCTGAAGCGATACTTAACAAATACATTGTGAATGTGGGTTGATTTGAAAACAATTTGCATATATTTTGAATCACTGCAAGTTCTGACTAGATTAAGGGCATGTGAAATTCTCCAGTTTGAGATGGATTGGCCACCAAACAGGCAAAGATATTTCCTCTCAAAATGAAAATAGTTCTGTTTCTTTCCATGTCAACCCTTGATGGAATCCTGCTGATTTGTGTTAACTTCAGTTCTTTTGTTCAGTCAACTGTTTAATATGATTGGAAATAACATTTTAAAAGTAGTTGAACATGGTTTTGAAAGGACAGTACAACTCATTACAAACTCTTTGTGGCACCAGAGGTTAGCAGCCAAAGATCTATCAATATAAAAATGGTGGAAAAAAGAAGTGGGTGGAGGCACTTCCAAATCTTAGCAATCTAGGAGTAGCCACCAAGAACATTCCCTTTTGTGTGCTCACTAAACATGCCTATGATGGTGATGAGACCAAGACAAAGTCTTTCCCTGTAAATCTTAACAATTTGATAGGCTCATATAGTGACGATGCTGTCTTAATATGAAGAATGATTTAGGGAGCTTCTCTCAAGAAGAGAAGACTGAGGGGTGACATGATACCCATCTTTAAGTATCTTGAAGGGATGTCATGTAGTAAGAGCGAGCATGTTTTCTGCTGGCACAGTGACAGAACCAGAACCAGGAGATTTCAATTACAAGAAGAGACACCACTTAAGCATTTGGATGAATTGCTTGACTATAAGAGCTCTTAAACAATGGATGAGATTGCTTCGAACAGGATGGGTTCTACATTTCTTGACATCTTAATCAGAGGTTGGATTGGCATCTTTCAGAGGTGCTTCAGTTGTGTATTGCTTCATGGCAGAATGTTGGACTACTTTGCCTTTGTGGTCCCTTCCATCCCTGAAGTGCTATGATTTCATGACTCTATACATGATTATTATTGCTTTTGAACTTTTGTATTGCTCATTGTTCCAGTAGTATTTGGTTTAGATTATATTGTGAACCGTCTCTGATTCCATAATGCTAGAATATAAAGAATATAAAACACATTCCATGCAAATTTGTATGTATCTTTTCAAGTAAGACATCTAACATTCTTGAAATACTAATAATAATTGTATTTCTTGTCCACCTCTCCTTGTGGCTTGAGTTGGGTTACAGCACAATTAAAACATAAACACAGTAAAAATTCTATATACAAGTTGAAATGTAGTTCTATAAAAATACATATTAAAATACACAAAACAGAGTTTAAACACAAGACATGAGTTTAAAATTCATGCTTTAAAATGGGACCGATTTATAGGAATAGGTGAATTGGATAATTCTATTTTTTCAATTTCTCCTGTTTTCCTTCTTATGTTCATGTTGTTGACACATTTCCACATGATTTGCAAATCTAAAATAAGGTCTTATTTTTGCCAACACTTTAATATGTTAGTGATGTGCATTTTTGGTTACAAGACACATTCACTGTGTCCATGTTCCATTAAAACATGCCTTTTCATATTTCCACCCAATTTATATATTTCTGTATGGAGCTTTGATTTGGAGGTCTCCATCACAGCATTCAGTGAAGCACAAGCACTGAAATATTGTTGCATTTGGCTTCACTTATTGATAGAAGATGTTTTTCTCCATTCCGAATTCTCCTTCACTGTTATACTATCCTCAATTATATCTATAGGAACCAAGAAAGCAAAGAAACGGTATATTAAAAATCATTCAAACAACACTTGTTTCTTCCACCTGAGTGAGGAAACATCAGTTTTGAAATCTAATATCAAAGCTGTAATCACTCATTAGAAGCATTTCTCTATATTCCTTCCCATTAATCATGAGACAATGGCATATATCTGTTAGGCAAAAACAAGAGACCCTTACTTTAATGCTATACCTTTCCTTTGCGTTTGTCAAAAATAACCCTTCTTTGAAAAACCATGGAAACAAGAAAATATGCCTCATTGAACTTTCCTTTCAGGCAGGAATAAAAAGAAATTTCTGAGAGTTTAAAAAATGTGGAGGTGGCAAGAATAATATGCCTCTTTTACTTTCTTTTCCCATTCCAGAGAATAATTAGATTGTTCCTGTTAATTTTTGTAGGTAAAATAGAAGGGTTGGTTGAAAACAACATTTCTGGGTTTTTCTTTTTCTCATTGTATATTCACAAAATCCATGGTTTATTCTAATACGACTCACCCTAGATGATAGCTGAGTCACAGTGTCCTTCAAATATTCTCCTAAGAAAGAACTTATATGGGCTATTTTGGGAATAAGCCACCTGGGATATGGAAGCATGCATATTTTCACACACACACATACAAATACATATACACAGACATACACACATGCTCACACACACACACATATACATGCAAGCAAACAAAGATGTGTAACCCACCCGTCTGTAAATTAATAGCAGGTAACAAGCAAGACAGATGCAAAATTGAAGCTCATTGATGGCCAAAGCTATCACAAATTTTCAGGACACATCAAGAGCACACCTTCCAGTAAAATAACAAAACAATCTACCAGTTCTCCAAAAAAGAGAGGCTTTAATATAGGAGTTAAGGAAGAAGATTGGTTTTACTTTGTAATCCCATGAAATTTTGTTATTAAAGTTCACATGTGTTTTATTATTCATCATTAACATTGCATTTGTTCCACCAGTCATTTCTTGGAATGATTCATGTTTCCTTAATTGAACTTCTACCTTCATGTTTAATTTCTTTCTCTGGACTCTTTATTTCATAGAATCATAGAACCTCCTGAAATTACCATCATTGTACAAAGGTTCTTCATAGGTAATAGGTCCTGAATCATTGCTCGCTCTTAAAGCCAGTACTTGTTGGTCATAAAAAACAATAGTTTCTGTTTTCTTTTGCTTTCTTCTTATTTCCTTTATCATGATGTTATATAAAGATTTTTTTACTGTGATTTAGCATTTCAGTCAAACACAAGTTGTTCTGATGCTGCCCATCGAAGACTTATATTACATCTTTCCATTGCCCAAATGGTTTAGCAACCACTGCATGAAGCTTCTGATGATCACCTTTACTCCCAACGTCTCCTTCACCTGTCATCAGAAACCGTTTAGAACATTATTTATTATTATTTATTAGGTTCAGCTTCATATACCGCTCTCTCTGGCGCCCAGAGCGGTTCACAGAGTTAGTGCAATAAAACAAGTAAAACACATCAAAATACAATAAAACAGTTAAAAGCACCCGAGTTAAACAATTTGCCAGCCAATAGCAGTAGTTAGCAATAGCATGCCAACAACGGACCCATAGGTGCCAATAGTGGCAATTGACTATGGGCCGAATGCCTGCCTAAAGAGCCATGTTTTTACTGCTCTGCGGAACGGCAAGAGGGCCCGGATGGCCCAGATCTCTTCAGGGAGGCCGTTCCACAAAGCTGGCGCGGCTGCGGTAAACGCCCTCCGTCGTGTGGTAGCCAATCTACAAACCCTGATGTTAGGCACATCCAAAAGATTAAGTCCCTCTGAACGCAGTGATCTCCTGGGCACATAAGGGGTAAGCCGCTCCTTCAAGTACACTGGCCCCAAACCATATAAGGCCTTGAAAGTTAGAACTAACACCTTGAAGGCTACCCGGAATTCAACTGGAAGCCAGTGCAGTTCGCGCAGGAGTGGAGTCACGTGGTCAGATCTTAAAGCTCCCGAGAGCAGACGCGCTGCAGCGTTCTGCACCAGCTTAAGTTTCCGGATTGCCGACAAGGGCAGGCCAATGTACAGCGCATTACAGTAATCGAGCCTCGAGATGACCGTGGCTTGGATCACCGTGGCCAGGTCGCGGCGGGAGAGGTAAGGAGCCAGGCGTTTTGCCAGACGCAGATGAAAGAAGGCTGTCTTGCAGGTGCAGGCAATCTGCTCCTCCATAGACAACTGGGCGTCCAGCCGGACCCCCAAGCTTTTTACAGACGGTTGCGGGTGAAGGGCCGCACCGTCAAACGTCGGCAACTGGGTCTCTACCCCCTCCGGGCGGCCCAGCCACAAGATCTCCGTCTTCGCCGGGTTCACCTTCAACTTACTGGCTCGCAGCCATCCAGTAACGGCCTCCAGGCAAAGATGGAAATTATCGGGTACGGAGACCACCCCGGGGTCCATCCTCAGAATGAGCTGGGTGTCATCAGCGTACTGATGGCACTCCAGCCCGAAACTCCGCACCAGCTGGGCGAGTGGTCGCATATAGATGTTAAATAACAGCGGGGATAGGATGGCCCCCTGAGGGACCCCACAGCATAAGGGGGAGCCCCCGGAAGCCACCCCTCCCCACTTCACTCGCTGCCGGCGGTTTTGGAGGAAGGAGGACATGCTGAATCGGGCCTCAGCCCATCTAGTCCAGCATTCTGTGTCACACAGTGGCCCACTAGTTGTACACAGGGATCTCTAGCAGAAAGGAGGGCAAAACCCTCACCTGCTCCCGACCCCCCACAACCAGTTTTGTTCATATAAAGTCCAAGGCCTAACAATGACATAGCTTCTTGTCTTTACTCCTGTTCCATGGTTTTGTTGGCAGGGCTTTGATTAGATCTGTTTATCTCACCAATCCCTAGATATACATTCTCTTCAGATATGTGGATTACAGAATATTGTTTTTTTCTTGTCTCCTTTGCCAGACATTTTTCTTGGCATAACATTTATCTAATGATTATATGTGTAAGTCCTTTAGAGTCCTCAGTGCCTTCCACAGGCAATCAATGTTTCTGGAGTCAACATATTTATTTCTTAATTATCTAGCATTTAAAACATTTTTGTCTGCTATAAGATAATATGAGGAGAGAAAACCGATATTTCCTTGCATTTCCACCACAAATTATATTAATGCTCACTACCAAAAAAAATGGTAACACCAATATGCAGCATAAATCAGTTTTTTTGTTAATGGAAGTCAGGTAGAAATTCTACAAATCATAGAATCATAGGGTTGGAAGAGGCCATATAGGGCATCCAGTCCGGCTTCTGCCCCTGCTCAATACAAGAATTCCAAGGTTGTCCGCTGTCACCTCTATTGTCCACATGGATGTTGCAAGTATTAATCATTAGGATTAAGTAAGGCAGTGGTGTTAAAGGGATGGAAATAAAAGGACAAGAATTTAAAGTTAATATTATGCCAATGACATAGTGTGCATTATAGAAGACCCAATAAGGAGTATTCAAAACTTAACAGAAGCTATTGATAATTATGGAACTGTGGCAGGATTTAAAATAAATAGAAATCTATCAATAAGCAATATTGATAAACTGGAGATTTTATCAACTTATAAGTTTGCAACGAAAGTAAAATATCTAGGGCTATGGATTACTAAGAAAAATAATGTGTATAATAATAATTATGAAAAGGCATAATAGGAGGTTTCAAAAGACCTGGAAAGATGGCAAAAAATCCAACTAGTTTGGATGGGGAGGATAGCTGTGATAGAAATGAAAATCTTGCTTAAAATGTTGTTCTTACTTCAAAATCAACAGGAAGTGAAGGTTTTTGAACCATGGAGGAGGGATTTGGGAAAATGTATATAGAATGAGGAAAAAGCTGAAATTGCATATAGAAATTTAATAGATGCCAAAGACAGACAGGGATTACTATGAAGCTGCAGACTTTAGCTGGATAAAGCAGTGAATCAAATTAGAAAAATGTTCTTTACTTAACGTAGAAGGATATAATTTAAGATTTGGATGGCATGTGTATTTACTATTTCTGGTATGAAAAAGAGAAGGCCAATACAAATTTCAGTAGGCACACTATAAGAGCTAGTCTTGCGATCTGAAAGAGATCCAAGATGGGGATGGAGCAAAAAACACCCTTATGGCTGAACCCTCTGGAAGCAATAAAATAGGATTTCCCAAAGACTTAGGGAAAATATTGATTGGGAAAATGGGAATATTTATGCAAAAAGCAGTGAGTTTGGTAGACAGATATATTTACATTATGTGTATTTGATTTTTTCCTCTCTTTTTTGCATACAGTATACCATCTTTATGCAATAAAATATTTTTAAAAATTGAAGAAATTCCATCAAGAAGAGTATCCCTAGCAAAGAGCTGTCTAGCTTCTTTTTGAAGACATCCAGAAAAAGAAGTCCCACTATCTCTCTAAGTAACTGGTTTCATTCTTTCAATTGAAATATATCCAGATCCTCCTATACTTTAAACTCATAAGTCTTGGCCCTATCCCATAGCTCAGCAGAGAACCAACTTGCACCCTTTTCTTTTTCAATATTTCTCACATTTAGATAGTTAAAGAATGCAATGTTGCATCATCCCTCAGCCTTCTATTCACAAGGCTAAATATGCCCAATTATCTCAACTGTTCCTGACATATTTTGTTCTCTATACTTTCATCATCTTTGTTACCTAGCTCCAATTTTTCTATATCCTTAAAATAAGGTTCCCAGAACTGAAGTCAATACTCCAGATGAGAACTGACTTGTGTGGAATACAGTCTTGGAAATCACAGTTCTATTAATGTAGGCTAAAATACTATTTACATTCCTTGCTAAGTACAGCTGCATCATATCAGTTGGTCACGTTCAATTTATAAATAGTCCCAAGTTCCTTTTCACATCTACTGGTGCTAAATCAAGCATATGCCTCTATAAGTGCGCATTTGCTTTTTGTGGCCTAAATGTGAAATGCTTCGTTTGTCTATGTTGAATTTCATCCTATTAGTTTCAGTCCAATATTTCAGTTTATCAAGTTTTCTTGGATTCTGTCCTTATTTTCAAATGTGTTCACTATGTCTCCCAGTTTTGAGTTTCCAAGAAATTGTCAAAAAGAGATTTTTCCACCAACTTATTTATTATAATGGTAATGTATTACCAATAAAAGAACAGTAGTTTTCGAAGGGATCACACAGAAGATAAGTAAAACCCATCCTATCCCACTGTTGTTCCCCTTTTATCCTTTCCTTAAATCTTCCTTTCTTTCTCTGTTCTTTTTCTCCACATCCACCACAGTGCTCGTTCAACCAGTTTTGAGTTTTCAAGAGACTGTCATGAAGAGATTTGTCAACCGGTTTATTTGTAAAGGTAATGCTACTACCAAGAAAATTACAGTACTTTGAAATAGTACAGTAATGTTCAAAACACACAAATTATAAGATACCATGAAGATCACTGTACTGTATATATTACTTGCAAAATGCCTAGATTTCTTTTTTAAAAAATCCTATTCCACTGTTCTTCCTCTTTTATACTTTTCTTACATCTTTCTTTCTTCCTCAGTTGTTTTTCTCCCCCTCCATCACTCATTCAAACCGTCCCTCTGCATCCCCCCCAAATAACAGAGAGCAGAATCTCTCTTCTCCCTCCCTCTCTTCCTCCCTCCTTTTCCCTTAATTGTCCAAAGGGTATGTGTTCCAGTTGAAGGAAATATTGCATTGAGCATCCTGCATTCTCTCTAGAGTAGTGTTTCTCAAACTCTGCTCATCCAGGTGTTTTGAACCTCAGCTCTCAGAAATCCCAGCCAGTTTATCAGCTGTTAGGAATTGTTGGAGCTGAAGTACAAAACACCTGAAGAAGTATAGTTTGAGAAACTCTGCTCTAGAGAAACTAATGATTCTAGTCTGCATTTTGCATGATCTCTAGGGAATGTTAGGTAAGTCTACACCCTAGTGACTAAGGACTGCACTGCATGCTACATACAGATTTTGTTTAACTAAATTCCCCCAGGCAGTAAGAAGCCACACCTTGAAACTTCTAGGTCAGTAAATGCTAATCATGGTGACCAATTGAAACATTCATACCTGCCTCCAACAGACAAGAGTTCTTTCTCCCACCCTGGACATCCCACAAATATATAAACCCCAATTTTCTAATTTCCAACAGACCTTGCAACCTCGGAAGATGGCTGCCATAGATGTAGGCGAAACGTCAGGAGAGAATGCTTCTAGAATATAGCCATACAGCCCAGAAAATTACAACAACCCAGTAAATTTAGTTAATATTTTTAGAAAAGAAAAAACTCCTGAACAGTCCCTAGACATACACTAAGATTTTCATAACTGTATTGTTTCAGATATCTATATTTCATTGTGTGAGAACTGTTGTTCAGATCAATATACATTTATTTTTGTTACCTATTTGTGAATGAAGGAAGGGAGGGAGAGAAGGAGATGTTTGAGCTTTAGGTTACCATTCTGAGGCCAGGGTGGTCTGGGGCAGAAAACATTTACTGCTTGGAAAACAGCATTTTGGGGACAGGCAATAATATTTTTGTGAAATAAAAGATAATTTTCAATACAGAAAATATTGGCTGATCAGAAAATTTGTTGTAGTTGGGAGTTATTCTGCACAAAATGCACATGGTAATGTTTTGCACAGAAAATAACAATTCCTGCCCTGTCACGATCACGGACTTAGCGGGCCCCTTAATCACACACACAGAGACGTACTGAAGGCTAACTACTTTATTGAGTATAGAAACAGTTCCAAAGAATATATAGTCCAAAGATAAGCAATTGTCCAAAAGGTAGTAAGCAAAACTGTCCAAAGTAACTTAGCAAATAGGCTTGAAGCTTGGCAAGGCTCCGCAATCCAATGCGGTTCAGGAAACAAGGCAAGGCTCCGCAATCCAATGCGGTTCAGGAAACAAGGCAAGGCTCCGCAATCCAATGCGGTTCAGGAAACAAGGCAAGGCTCCGCAATCCCATGCGGTTCAGGAAACAAGGCAAGGCTCCGCAATCCAATGCGGATCAGGAAACAAGGCAAGGCAAATGCAAGGCAAGGCTTGATGACCACGGCTGGCTTGTGGTCCCACTCCGCTTCACGCCTATCCAGGAAAGACGTGGCCGGAGAACTGAGGATGCGTTCCCACGGATCCTATACTTAATCCTTCGGTCGAGGTCCGCGACGCCTAGGCTTCTTCGTCTCCAATCTCTGCTCACGGACCTCGGTCGGTCTAGGACCCTAGACCAAGCCCTCCTGGTAGACTCGATGTCCCGTCTCCTATCGAAGGAGCGACCTTGCCTCTCAGCAGCTGTGTCGCTATCTTCCTGAGAACTTTCCTCCCTAGCACTTTCCCACTCGGCTTCGTCCATGTTTTCACTTTCAAGCTCCTGGGAATTCCTTCCCCCGGGGTGTTCATAACTCCCTTCGCTGCTTCCCATCTCCACCTGGTGATCGGAATCTATGCTAGGCCCAAACATCATCTCATCCCATGCCAAGCTCTCTGTGGGCGAACGAGGCCCATCCGAAGGGCCCTGTGCTTCACCCCAATCATCTAGCTCATCCTCTGAATCCACATCTGCTGCTGCAGGCCCTAATGCTAATGGAACCCCAGGACCTATTCCCTGGCCTCCAGGCACAAACGAGAACTGCTGTGCTACATGCCCATACAATGCTGTTTTCTTAAACAAAAAAAGTGGTTTATCTGAAACCATACCACATGTGAATTTTGCACAAAATGAATCTCAAATTATTTGCACAATTATCCAAACCCTTTTTTTTTACGGCAGAAAGAAAATTGCTAAAATTACTCAGTGCTCCCTTTGAGATGACAATTAGCCAAGAAGTACATCTGTATTATGTGACAGCTACCTATTGTGGACAATTTAACCAAATATATTAACTTCAAATGAACATTTAAGCCCACAATGCTCTGAGAAGTAGTCATTCCATTCTGAATATTCACATCTACTTATTTGTCCAACACAGAAACCTGCTTTAACATTAATTAAATTAAAGGATCTCCATAAAATTAAAAACAGTTATTTCTAGGATTATTTTGCTGCAGGAAAATAATTCATATATGTGTAGGAATGTGTCATGGACTCATATCTGGTGTGTTCAGAACACCTCCATACCATGAGTTCACAGCCAAGGTCAAAGAATGAAAATGGAATGAAAACATCTCGAGTCCTGTATGGGAAAGTGCCGGATAACATGAACTGGAGGACCTGGAGAATGAACAGGGGAACTTTTGGGAGTTGAGGGTGGGACTTTAGGGGTATTGAACTGAGAAGTTACCCACATTTTCTTCATTCACAATTTTAGTAGTAACCTAGCATTAAAGACAATTCCAAGGTTTCCTTGCAAGTGAATTTCATTGCTAACTAGGTTCTGCCATCATCACAGAATGACAAATTACTTCATCACCAACTTTTTAACATAAGTTTTACAACTTTTATCCTCCACCAAATCTTTCCATGTGGTTTGTTATTCCTAGAAATAGCATCAGGTTCCCTATAATATCCCCAGCAATGCTTTGCCACTACACATTCTAATGAATTAACAGCAGGGGATTTGCACTTCTAAACCATTCACTGGGATTTCTGCATGCTACAATGTCCTGACATTCATTTTGCACCCTTAACTAAAGCAGTGTCTGCAAAGAGCATGCCTCAAGATTGAACTCCGATCTTCCAAGTCGCTGCATAATCTTAAAGGACAAACTCTGCAGTGAAAAAGAGCATATTGATTTACCCGAGTTAGTATTTTTCACCCTGAAAATCCACTTTAACAAACATTGGGATCGATAAATGACTTAGTTAAATCGCTCTTCATTTTTTTTACTAGCAGACTGCCTGTTGTAAATTCATTTGTTGCCCAAGATGATCATCTGCAATGAAGCAAAAAGCAAAGTTTATACAAACAGAATTTACAATGGTAAAGTCAGGGAGTAATGTCTGATGATGGTGAATGTTCTACCTTCTCTGTTCATGCATTTGTAGAACATGTCTCTGTGCACAAGAAGGTGTAACAATGTGTTTCAGATGCATTTGAACAAATACACTCAGGCACACATTTCTCTGGAATGATGGTATAATGTCTCATGTGCAATATAAGCAGAAGTACAGCTTTTTTTTCTTTTTTAAAGCACAGTTAAAGCACAACACGACTGAAATCTTACATTGAACAGGAGGAGTGTTACACTCCACCAACACAGTCCTCTGTCCTCTCCCATTGACTAGCTGTGGGATGGGTCCCAACATTGTCTGCTTACTTGTCTGGAAAAAAGGAGGGAAGCATTTCAGGTTATGAAGAAACAGCTGGTGGCAGAAAGTGGTGTAGAAAGTGGGAGTCAGATGTGAAATATACCCTCATTTTCCTTCTCCCCAATGCAAACACATCTTCATTGTCAAAATTGTCTACTACCTCCTTCTTTTTCTCACTGGTAAACAGAAATAATACCACCCCCTTCCATGGTTTGACAGCTTCCATGGTTTATGGGGTACAGGACCAAACAGAAAGAGCTAGAGAGAAAATAGTTTTCTGCACACTATCCAAACAGATATACAACATGCAAGGCACACCTTTTCCTGTTTAAATCATGAATAGGGTGGCAGTGCTAGAGCTCTAGACATTAGCCTTGGTATGAGTTACATTAGTAAAATTTCAGATCAGTGACCACAATCATCTTGGTATTAAACACATATGTAAAGCTTATACACATCGCCAATTTTTTTCCGGCCATTGTGAAATTGACTGCTTCATGACTGTTCCAGAAGTGTGACCATTTCACTTTGTCCTAAATCCTTTAGAATCACATACTATACTAAAGCATTTGACTGTATAATCATACTAAATTGTGGTAAGTTCTTGATAGTTTAAGACACCAAGTCACCTTGTATGTCTCCCAAGGAATATGTATAATGACCAAGTAGCAACAGTAAGAACAACAGACTGGTTCAAGATTGGGAAAGGAAAACAGCTGGGCTGTATACTCCCACCTTATCTATTCAGCTTGTATGCAGAACACATCTTGCAAGGTGCAGGGCTTGACAAATCCAAGGGTAGAGTTAATATTGGTGGAATAAACATTAATAACGTTAGATATGCAGATGATACCACATTGATGACTGAAAGCGAGGAGAAGCTAAGGACCTTATAACCAGGGTGAAACAAGAAAGTGCAAAAGCTGGGTTGCAGTTAAACATCACAAAAACCAAGATGATGACAGCCAGATGGATTGATAAATGGCAAATAGAGGGAGAAAACATGGAGGCAGTGACAGACTTTGTATTTCTAGGTGAAAAGATTAGTGCAAATGCAGACTGCAGCCTGGAAATCAGAAGACAAGATCATTTTGGTTACCCCAATCCCTGACGAATACAGGCGCTTTATAGAAAAAGTAAATAGTAGAAGCCAACCAAAAAGATTCCATCTGTGTGGTTGCACCTTCGTTGATGATGTTTAGCTATACATCCGTGCCCCCAGTGTACCACTTGATTGTTGGGGTTGCAGAAAAGCCAGTGTGCTCTCCCCATTACACATGCAATTCAGTGAGATTTCTGCCTCCTGCAATGGCCAAACATTCCTTTTACTATCTACGCAGGTACATTGGCAGATACACAATTAGCTGTACAATGTTGGTATTCAGCAGGAGGAGCATGTAACACAGCCATAGTCTAACTATGTGAGAGCAGAAAAAATTGAAAATGTTGTATTCACCTAGCAACAATCAATTTTATCATTTCCCCTTGCTGTGTTAAAAGAGCATGAGTTTTCCTTCCTGAAATTGGAAACGGAACAAAAAAAATGTTTTCTACACAGAAAATGCTGTTTTCTGTATAAAAATGTATTCTCTGGATTAAAATATTATTTTTTGCACAAAAACACATTTCCTTTTGCAAATAGACACACACTTTTTGCACATAATAAACTGTCCAAATTATTGCCTATTCATGAGGCTGTTCATCTGGTTTTCATAACACTCAGGAAACTAAATATTAAAAAAGAATCAAATATCCCTTTCCTTTCTTAAGGAATATATGCATCTGCTTATGGTACCATTGAATCTTTCAATCCATAGCAGCCCGATTTATTTAACAGATGTGATCTGTCGTAAGATGGCAAAGCAAATTTATCCATCACACACTACAGGTAGTTATTTAGCATACAACTGTTTATTTAGTGACTGTCCTTTCCTTCCATCTCTGGCGACCCAGCACAATTTTTGTTCTTTTTTCTATGTTATTATTTGATTTAACCTTCAAGAACCCCCTAAGCGAAGCCACAAAGAGCAACTCCAAGCAATAGGGTGATAGACAATCACCTAGTCTATTGTGCTAATTGCCAGTTGTCGGTATGCCTCTCTGCTTGACAGCTCATTCTCTTGGCTGTGTTTTTGGAGGAACAAATGCATGCTTCTCCTCTGTCATCTATTGTCTCTGCACCTGTAGCCAGTCGTTTTGTATAAAAATAAAGTTGCATTTCTCATGTTCCAATAAATTATCCTTGTAGAAGGAAGCCTTGCCAGAAACATTCTGGCAACTTAGACTCACCAGACTGGCAATTGAATGGCAGGGATGCAGCCCTCCCAAGATAGTTAGGATGCAGAGTTCATTGGCCTGATTTAGAAAATCCAATGAATAAGGTTCATGGGAGTTATGATCTACCAATATCTAGAGGGCCGAACTTTCATCTTTCTTGCCTTATTACATGGTGCTATGTATTTGTCTTCCAACCCCCCAAAATGATGAGACGGACACAAATATATGGATTTAAAAATTGGGCAACTTTTATTTAAAGTTACCTAGTTAACTTTTAACTCAACTAAATTTAGGTGTCAGTTCAATTTGGTGTGTCTAAGCTGAAGTAGCATCTTCTAAATTCTGCCCCTCAGCTATTCAGGCATAATACCTGGGTCCCCTGGAGATTTAAACCCGGGCAACCCATAAGGGAAACGTCCTGAGAAATATCTCTCACCTTTTGAGACCAGACTCTCCCCGCTCCTGGGCCATTCTAATTCACCTCACCCCCTAAAATTAACCTCTAGGTGAGTGTTTGCATAATGGCCCACACCCTTAAAGCATGCCTTAAGTATATACCAACCTTTGTATTACTAATCTATTTACGCTAACCTAGTTACAAACTGACCATTCGTCTAGTCCCTAAAGAACAGTATAGGGTATGCAAAAAAACCCCTCCTAGAACATAAGAGGAAAAAGAAAAAATTCCTACCCGGTCCCAATTGGCGACCATTATTATACTGTCCTATGTGCGGGAGTTGTGGGTGATGATTCTCAGAGAATGAGAATGAAGGGGCTGGCATCCAACAATTCCAGCCCTGCCTCACCCACTGGAAGGTTCCACGAAACCAACCAATCTCTGCTCCATGGGGAGGAGACAAAATTGCTCCACCCCCTTCCCCAACATGTTGAAGGGTGAAGTGTATTATTCAGATGTTAGACCCATTTAGTTCAATTGACCTTTCTCCTTGGTTTGACTTGGAACACTTAGGTGCGATCCCTGAAGTGCTTTGAAAAAGACCTGTTCACTCATCATTTGGAGGGATTATTTGGGGGGAAATGAGGTGACTTGACCAAACCCCACCCAAATTAGCTGCAAATTAGGTGCGTGCGAACTTGTTTTGGGTGATTCAGACTTCAGATAATTTCAATGATTCAGTAGCTGAGCCACTGAAAAGGGGCTGGGAAGGACCCTTTCAGAGCGAGAAAGCGAACAGCCTAATCTTTTGGCTAAAAAGTCAGGAAGGATTTGTTGATTCAGACTATATTTTTCATGATAATAAATAGTAGACATGTGCAATTTGGGCAAACCACAATCCTTTTCGATGTTCTGGATTTTGATGGGGTCCTCAATTTCATTTTTTGGAAGCCTCCCAAATTTGGGAAGACAGAAATCCTTTTTTCAGTCTGGGAAGTTGAAATATTAGTTTTCAATCTGGCCCATTGGCAGTAATTGGGGGGGGGGGGGTGTTCTTCCCAGGATCCCTTCCCACCATTTTAGGCACTGCTTGTCCTTGTATCCTTAATTAAGAACTGGATTAAAAGAACCAGAGTTAAGATACCACTCTTTCTGGAATTGCTTATCCTTATATCCTTCATTAAGACCTTGATTAAAAGCATCGGAGTTAAGATACCACTCTTTCTGAGATTCTTTCCCTTCTGTCTTTAGAAGAGACCTGGGCTCAAGGCAAGGGGTTAAGAAAACCCACTTCCTGCGATCCTTTCCCTTCTCGCAGTTGCCTCCCTACCCGCTCTCCACATGTAAGAAAAAGAAACTGAAAGCAGTTGGTTTTACATCAGCCACTGTTCTGTTGCTGCCAAGAAAAATATGACAGTGGAGTGTCATGCTGTTACGGGTGTCCAAACCAGTCTGACCAGCCAAAGACTGTCTTTGAAAATGGATCAATACACAACCCTAATAAATAGTGCTGTACTAGTCTACCTCCACCACTCCAGAGGCGGGGAATGGCATAATGAATGAGTAATGATTGACAAGAGCAGCTGCACACAGTTTTCTCCTCATTAGCCTAGCCATAGCAAATCAGAAGAAGGAAGTGGATCATGTGTCTTTTTGCAAAGCTTGGTCTATATAACAGACATGCAAGTTCCTGCATTTTCTGTGGGTGCCATGGCATTTGGAGATGAGAATGTGTGTGGATTGCTTCAATCATTCCTCCTGCTGCTGCCTGCCTTGTTTATGAGTGGTTGCTTTTTGAGAATTTTTTTTTCTTTTGGCATCATCCATTATTATTATCTTCTTGATCTTCTTATTCCATCTTTTAATTTTCCAAACTCTGCTAGGGAGGTGTAGGTGGGCATGCATTTCCTTTCTTTCTTTCTTTTTCTGGGAGAGAGGACCTATGAGTTTGAAAGGGCATCGTGTATTAAATTAAGTATTTCTCCACTAGAAAATGTTAAACCTTTTTTGCTATTGAAACTTAGTTGACTGAGTGTGTCAGGGAGGGAAAGGATGCTGCCTCCCTTGAATCCCCACACGGGGAGCAATGCAGGGTAGCATTATTATAAATATTATTCAATTCAATTTCAATCCCTCCCCAGCCATACCTAGCTACCTACTTACTTAGTACTACTTACCTATCTACCTACCTACCTTCTTCCTGGTTTCTATGAGTGTGCTGTGAATTGTAAACTCCTCTTCACACAAGAAATCTGAGCCTACTCTACCCACAAAATATTTTTTAAAAATTAACAAAAAAGACCCTGGTTATCTCCCTGTATCTTCTTTTGTCTCTTTCCCCCTATCTTTATGCTTTGTGTGTGCTTTTGCACAAGTAGTAATCCTACTCCGGTCGAGATTCCTGAACACAGTGTTGTGGCACATGCCAGTGTTGCAGCACAAATAATTGGAGTGTATGTGATTTTGTGAGTGATTGGTTTGTCCTCAAACATGTCCAAGCCCCATCCAACCACTTTCCGCAATGCTTTGTAGTTCTGAAATACCACCAAAAATCCATAAAAGAGAAAAATAAGCCCCAAATTGAAACCTGGCTTCTGATTGGTAATGGGGTTTATATGATAAAGTATACTTCTGACCTTTTGATATCTGCATGTTAAACAGAAAAGTCTGAGATCAGGGAATGGATTAAAATTTAGTTACCTACCAGATTTCACACTTCTGCGATGTTCTGATGCATCTTGCAGCTCAAAATAAGTTCAAAATGTGTTTGAAAGTCATATTTTTGAGAGAGAAAAATAGGTTTAAGCTGCTTATTTTGAGAGTAAATAATTTAGTCATGCCTAATTATCTCCATATTCAAATGCATAATTTTGTGTACATTGCTTTTAGAAAGGTGCTTAATGTAGAAATAAAACAAAATAGTTTTATGGATAAAACATGTCAACATTCCCTAAACCAGAAATAGATTAAACAGTTCCTATTTTATGGTGTGGCAAGTGCCCCATCCAGAGGACTGGAAAATACTTGGGAGTGATATTAACATGGTTGTGTAAAGCAATGAGAACAAAATGCTGAAGAACAGGGAATTTTTCCAAAAGTAATGAGTGGTTTAGAGCAGGGGTGCTCACACTTTTCCAGCATGCAAGCTACTTATAAAACAACCAAGTCCCAAAGATCTACCTACCCACTACTCAGAGAGCCATAAAAGCAAAATATTAGGAAATTTATTTCAGTGAGAGCCATATATTTTAAGACTGAATTCAACTAAATGTGAGTATAATAAGCCCCTGAGCATTCCTCACAAATGGCATGGGAGCCATACACACTGTGCCTGCGATCTGCCTGCGATCTACCAGGGCGCCCTTCAAGATCTACTCAGATGCCCTTCAAGATCTACCAGTAGATCACAATCTACCTAATGAGCACCCCTGGTTTAGAGTCAGTAAGGTGTGATCATTGGACTATGATTATGGAGATCAAGGTTAAATTCCCTATTCAACCATGAAAAATCATGCTCTCATACCCAGAAAACCCTGCAATATGGTTGATGTAGGGTCATCTTAAGTTGGAAATGACTTGAAGGCACACAACCACAGAAAATTGAGTAGCTGATCACAGGTGGATGTACACTAGGGTGCCAACCTGTGTTATTGGAGAAGGTGGGAATCCTGTGGGATTCCAAGGAACTATGAGCTAGATGACATAGTAAATGAAGAAGCAATGTCTCGGCCTCCACTTTCTGGAAGGAAGCCCACCTGGATGCCCGTCCCCTCGGCCAGCAAGACCCCCCACCACAGATGCCTGGAGAACATCTCCCAGCTCAACGGGATAGTGCTGAGCGGTGGGTGCTTCCCCGCGGAGTAGCTGATCACAGGTGGATGTACACCAGGGTGCCAACCTGTGTTATTGGAGGATGTGGGAATCCTGTGGGATTTCAAGGAACTATGAGCTAGATAACATAGTAAATGAAGAAGCAGTGTCTCGGCCTCCACTTTCTGGAAGGCAGCCCATCTGGATGCCCGTCCCCTCGGCCAGCAAGACCCCAAGACTAGTCACACAGATGCCTGGCCTGGAGAACATCCCCCAGCTCAACGGGATGGTGCTGAGCGGTGGGTGCTTCCCCACGCCCCCACTCCAGCTCACCAACAGAGCAAATTCTGTCACCAGCACCTATTCAGAATTTGTGCAAGGACTTTCAAAGGCCTCCAAATCTGAGTTGGGCTCCCGTGTCCTAAACTCTACAGCTTTGAAACTGGGGAGCTGAAGCCCACCTGCTTCTCAGCCTTCTCCTGGTTCATGGGGCACAAGTTACCTGCCCACCCCTGGTTCTTGTCTTAATCTTTAATATGGGCTATGTGTATGTTTTTATCTTTTTATTATACTGTATTTTATTATGGCATCAAATTGTTGCCATGTTAGCTGCCCTGAGTCCCCCTGCGGGGGTTGGAAGAGTGGGGTAGCAATGACATAAATAAATAAATAAGTTTTGGGAAGAGAAAGAGGGAGAAAGATGTTTGGAAGCGTCCCCTACATTTGAACACAGTTTAGAAGCTTTTTTTAAATTGCTCATGCCCTCATGCCTAGCACAAAGGCCTTGCAAACTTCAGGCTTAGGCCCTCTTCTCTGGTTCTTAGGAAGTAGTGGAAGAGTCAGAGTGAGAGTTTCTGGTCCTTTTAATATCACTCTTGTCTCATTGATAAGACCTAAATCCTGTGACATCACAAAGAAGGATTCATCTCTAGATGTCAAGCTTTGAGACTAAACTCTTAGAGCTCTGGAAACCTTACTAAGGATTTGACACTATCCTTCCAATTGCTGTTGTGTAGCCTTGCTGAAGGGCATTGTGCAAAACGGTACTAGACTGACCATGTTGTCCAGATGTCCAACTGCTACCTCTAAAAGCAGGTACTTTATTCTCAGTTCAAGAATAGAAAACAAAATGTCAGTGGAAAACAAAAGAGATGAGCTTAAAGCTAAACTAAGAATGCGCTATAAACAAATGGGTCCAGGAGCGTACTAAATGTGAGCTTGTCATCAAGTCAAGATAATTAAATGGAGAATGTCATTCTTTAGCATATCATGAAAAAACATGACTCACTAGAAATGGCAATCATGGTTTGTAAGGTAGAAGCCATCAGAAAAACATATAGATAATAGGCATGGGTAGGTTCGATAGGAATTGAAATAGAAATTAATCCAGTTTTGAAGCAATTTCGAAGTGATTTGAGAAACTGGAAGTATCATTGCCCTTTTGAAGCCACTCTTGCCATCTTTTTTCCGATCCAGGAAGTGAATTGGAAATGAATCATTTTCTTGGGAATCAACACTAAAAAGCTTTGGAATGACCCTTTCCTCTTCTTGGAGTTAGAAACTAGTTCTACTTTGGGAAACTAAAAATCTAATAATCCAATCTAATCAACACAATAACACTTTTGGAAGTCCCCTTTCCTTGTCTTGGGCTTACACGTGATACTTTGGGAAAATAGAAATCTACTAATCCAATCCCTTTCTTGGGAATCAACACAACAACACTTTGGAAGGCCCCTTTCCTCTCCTTGGGGTTACAAGTTGTACTTTGGGAAACTACATTTCTCATGCATATAAAATTGCCCTCAGAAGCTTTACGTGTCTTCTGGTGTCTCATTGTCTTGTGCTCCTGAGACCCCATTCCCTTCCCTTTGGTGAGAAACCATGTTCTTGATCCCAAATAAGGGGGTCAGTCTAGATGTCCCTTGATGGGGTCTGCTCTGTATATGATTTCTGTTCTCTCCCAAATTAACACAGTTTGTGCCACACAAAGTTTCTGGAGTAGAACAACTACTTTCAAATAAAGACCACACAAAGAAACAGGAAAAACACTTTCAAAATTCAAACCAGGAACATATTTCCTTTATTATTTAAAAATACTTTAAAAAATAAAGGGATTTATTTATGGGCGAGGGATTGGGTTAATTTGAAGGATGATAGGATGCTGAATCTGGAGGGGCATGATTTAAGGTTCGGGTTCCACGCCTACCTGGGATACGATAAAATCAAAGCAGACGCGGGATTTAAGAATCACTATACCAGGGAGGCGATCTTTAGGGTTTGGAACAAGTATTGGAAAAAAACACACAAAAAGACCCCACTATGGCTATCCCCAATAGAGGCGTTTAGAATTAGAGAACTAGGGAGCAAAAAATGGGCACAATACAGAGAATTGTTAGAGTGGGACGGGCAAAAATATGTGCTCAAAAGCATGGAACAATTGAAGCTAGAAGGGATAGGGTTGGGTTGGCTCCCATATCTCCAAGTGAAAGAGAAATTTAAAACGGATTCAAGAAAGGGATTTGAGGAGGATAGCGATGAACTAGAGGAAATTATGTTGGGGAAGAACCAGAGAACGGTGGGGAGGATTTATAAGGTGCTATTAAAATGGGAGATGGAGAACAACCAAGATAGGGAATACATGAAGAGCTGGTCGAGAAATCTAGGATATAGAATCAATAAAGAAACGTGGGCTCAAATCTGGAAAGGGAATGTGGGTTGCATAGCCAGTTACGCCTATCAGGAAAACTGGATCAAGATGATCTACAGGTGGCATTTAGCACCGGCCAAACTAGCCAAAATTTATAAAAACCTCAGCCCAAAATGCAGAAGATGTACCTGCGTCAATGGCACTTTCTTTCACGTATGGTGGACTTGTGATAAAACAAGCAAGTATTGGAAAATGATACAAGCTGAAATAAGTAAAATATTGGGATGGAAAGTAGAAAAGAAACCGGATCTTTTCTTGTTAGGGATAAAAGACAGACACTTCCCTAAAGAGGATTGGAAAACCTTTACTCTTTGTATAAATCACAAGCGAGAATGGCCTTTGCCCAGCAATGGAAAGACGAGGAACCCCCCTCGAAAGAAGCCTGGTTCTCTAAACTCTGGGGAGCTATACAGATGTTGGCCTTAAGCGAGAAACTACGCGGAGATGTGAAAGAGGAAAAGGAGACAATGGACTGGACCAAAATAAGATCTTATTGTAAAGGGGAATTCAATGTAGAGTTAAAAACGGTATAGAGATAAGTAGACTCATCTTTTCCCCCCTCCCTTCTATATCCCCTCGCAGGACACAAAAGAACAATAAGAAAGACGGAACAGGAAAGAGTGGGCCTGGAAGCAAACCTCTCGACCTATGACTACGTACACGCTTTGCACACCCTTTTCTAACTATCTGCCAATCACCCAACAGGAGAGAGGGGCCTCTGGGGCCCCCTCTCACTGTTGACTCTATCGCTCACTGAAGCTCCTCAGCTTCGTACTTTTCTTCTCTATCTAACTCCTTTTCTTTTTCGTCTCTTTCCGAAGTCTTTGGAACCACTGTCTCAGTGGGAGACAGTTTTATGTTGTATGTCTATCTTAAGCTATGAAAACTCAATAAACTTCATTTTTTAAAAAAATGAAAAAAATTCCTTTGCAGGGGAGCAGGATCAAACCTACAGACTTATGTTCATGAGGCCGGCGCACTTTCACTGAGCCCTGATTGCTTGTAGAAAGTTTCCATTCAGAATTTGCATTTAAGCTGGATCAGTCTATAAACTTTTTATAAAAACTTTGAAAATTTGCCAAAAATCCATGGATAAATCAAAGATTATGAAATTTGGTGACCTAACAGTGATCCATGTGTTCTACCACTGTAGCAAGTTTCATCATGATTGGTCTAGAAATCAGGGAGGGACAATCCTCTGAAGTTTCCCCAGAGCCAGTGCTGTTTCTTTCCTACTGCACATGTGTGTCTGCCATTAATGAAGTGATTCGGAAATTTCTGAAATTTCGGATATTTCTGACTTTTTTCCCAGAAAATTTCAGAAATCATTTCCAATCCGAATAGCCAGTGCCCCCTACATCCAAAATATGTTTTGAACCTTTTTAAAAATCAAACAAGCCTAATAGATAGGCCAAATCCAGAAAGCTATGGATGCAAAGACTTTTAAAGATAGCGTGACTTGGGGGTTTCTCTTTCATGGGGGGTCTCCATAAGTCAATGTGAAAGCACACATATTCTGCTCTCCATCATCAGATAAATGCGTAGATTGAATTAAAGAAATAGAAGAGGGGATTATACTAGGGCTGCATGAAAGATGAATGAACACGTTCTTCTACAAGAATATGGGGACTGGGGGATCAGCATGAATGACAGCAATTAAAAACATCATGTTGTTGCTTCTGGTAGCTGAGGTGGTAGCTATCACAATAGTAATAATTGATAACCATTTCTCTTCTCCTAAATTTGCAAAGATGGGAAGGGTAAGGTGAAGAAAATTCTGGTATTTTTTTATTAGTTTTTATTGAGTTTCTAGAACATGGGATAAAAACAAAGGGGAACTGGGAGGGAGAGGTTGGGGGAGTGAGGGCAAGACACAGAGGGGTTGAGGATATGCAGTGAACTCCCGTCCAGTCGGCCTGATCCGTCAAACTTAGCTTGCAGTCTATTGCCCTTTAACCTGCTTGCCCGCACAGCCCCCTTATGTCCATGCGAAGTCTGTCCAAGACTTTATCTAGGATTTATCTAGCTTTTTCGGACTGAGTTCCTTTAAGTATCGGTTGACTTTTTCCCAGTTCGTCTTATTCTTATTGCTTTGGTCAGAGACCCTACTCTTCAGCGTGTCAAAATCCATAATTTCCCTGATCCGTAGGAACCAGTTCTTTACTAATAAGGGGTCCTCACTTTTCCAGTGTTTTGCAATTTCCATTCTGGCAGCTGTAGCCAGAAGAAAAAAGATCGTGTCGTCATTTCTCTCCCATTCACTGTCCATGATATGGAGCAGATAGAAATCCGGTTTCATTTCAATTTTTTTTTTACCAAGGATACTTTCTGCGTGTAGGTGTATTTTTTCCAGAATTTCTTGAGTATCCTGCATTGCCACCAGCAGTGCATAAAACTACCCTTTGTGTCCTTGCACTTCCAGCAAAGGTCTTTCATGGAGGGGTAGCACCTTGCTAAACTCACCGGTGTGTGGTACCAATGGTAAAACATTTTGTACCAGTTTTCAGTTATGTGGGAAAAACCCGAGGCCTTAACTTTCACCTTCCATAAAGCTTCCCACTCTTGTAGCAAAATGGAATGACCCAAATCTTGGGCCCATCTTATCATCGTTTCTTTCACCCCTTCCATTTCAGTCTCCCATTCCAAAAGTTTGTTGTACAGAAGACTTATTACCTTTTTGTCCGATTTCATGACTTTCTCCCATGCTGTAGGCTGTGTATTAAAATTCTTTCTCGCATCTCTTTTGAAGACTTCTTTGCACTGCGCATATTGAAACCAGGACAGTTCCATAGCTTGTCCTCGGAGCGTCTCTAGTGGTTTAAGTGACCACTGGGATCCACTTCTGGTTATGAGTTGTTCGTATGTGTACCACCTACTAACCGGTAGCTCTCTCATCTGCTGCACTTCTAGTGGTGAGATCCATTGGGGTGTGGCTTGGTAGAACTGGTCCTTATACTTGTTCCATGCTTTTAAGAGGGATGCCCTGACAAAGTGATTCGTGAATTTTTTTTTCTATTAGCGCCTTATCATGCCAGATATAGGCATGCCACCCCCGGCGTATATCGAAGCCCTCCACTGACAGCAGGTTGCAATCCCTTAGTGTGGCCCAGTCTTTCACCCAGCTCAGTGCTGCTGCATCATGATACAGTTCGAAGTTGGGGAGAGATAACCCGCCTCTGTCTAATCTGTCACAGAGAATTGTGTGCTTAATTCTCGCTTTCTTCAAACACCATACAAACTTAAGTATATCCGATCTCCAAACTCGAAACCATTGATGCGATCTAACCACCGAGAGGTTCTGGAACAGAAACATCAGCTTGGGGAGTACACCCATCTTGATCGCCGAAATTCTTCCTAGTAGGTTCAAGTTGAGATATTTCCATCTCTCCAGTTTCTTTTTTATCTCTGCCCAGACTGGGGTATAGTTATTTTGAAGAAGCTGATTATTCTTCGCTGTGAGAAAAATTCCCAGGTATCTTATTCTCCTTGCCGTTTCGCATTTTGCGATTTCTTGTAGGAGGGTTCTCCTTTCCGGATCGATATTTTTGGTCAAAATTTTTGTTTTGTCTGTATTGATCTTTAAACCCGCCACCGCTCCAAACTCCGTTATCTTCTTCAACCAGTTTTCTATATTTTCTAGCGGGTTCTCTATTATACAAGCAACATCATCCGCATAAGCTTTTACCTTCCAGTGTACATTCCTCACCCTCAGGCCTCTTAAGTTTTTGTCCTTCCTGATGGATTCTAAAAGAGGTTCCAGTAAAAGAATGAATAGCAGCGGTGAAAGCGGGCACCCCTGCCTTGTCCCTTTCTCGATGGCTAATGAGCCTGCCGATTCACCGTTGATAAGTAAGGTCGCCTTTTGATTAGAATAGATAGCCCGGATCGCATTCTCGAAAGCAAAGCCCATGTCTTGCTCTCTTATAAGATGGCTTAGGAAGTCCCAGTTAGCGTTGTCGAACGCCTTTTCGGCGTCGACAAAAAGTAGACCAACCTCTTTTTGGGGATGTTTCTCGTAGTATTCTATGGTGTCGATCATAGCCCTGATATTATCTTTCAAGAATCTCTGTGGTAGAAAGCCCGCTTGATCCGGGTGTATTATCTCTTGGAGGAGTGTCTTAAGTCTATCCGCAATAACTGAAGCGTATATCTTGTAATTGTGATTGAGGAGGGAAATGGGACGGTAGTTTTTAACCGAGCTTGAATCAGACCCTTCCTTATGTATAACGATTATATTTGCCCTCTTCCAAGACTCGGGAAGTTGGAAGTTTCTTTATCGCCCGTTTGATTTCTTGTTCTGTAATAGGTCTATTTAACTCTTCGCGTTGTGCGTCACTGATTTTCTTTATTTTTGGCTTGATATGTATTGAGAAACCTCCTTCAGCTCTATGGTATCTTTTTCGATATAGTCCGCAGTAGTATCTTTTAAAACAGTCTGCGATCTCTTCCTGAGATGAGAGCACACTATCATCACTGATGAGTTGCACTATACGTTGTTTCTGTCTCCTTGGGTTTAATTTCCTCACCAATGTCTTCCCGGGTCTGTTTGCGTTGACTAAGTAGGTCATTTTCATCCTTTTCAAGTTTCTCGCCATTCGGTCTATTTCCAAGGAGTTCATCTCTTTTTTTAGCATATTAATCTCCCAGGTGATTATTTTGTTGTTCGGTTGGGATTTTAACTGGAGTTCCTTCTTCCTTAATTCCTCTTGAAGGTGGGACTCTTTCTTATTTCTCTGCCGGTTTTTCCGTGCTCCCTGTTGGATAAAATATCCACGCATAACGGCTTTACTCGCATCCCATCGGGTCTCCTCCGAGGTTTGGCCTTTATCGTTAAGTTCAAAATATTCTCTAATCAGCTTTTTGTTTGTCTCAATGTCCTTGTCTTCTCTGAGCAGAGTTTCATTTAATTTCCAGCTCCTTCTACTCCTCCTGATCCCCATCGTCATAGTAAGGGGACCATGGTCCGAGTGTAATCTCGGCCAGATTTTTGTCTTTTCCACCTGAGTAGCGAGTGCTTTAGAAACCCATAGCATATCAATTTGAGACCACGATTGGTGGCGGTGTGAGTAAAAAGTGTAGTCTCTTACTCTTGGGTTCTTGCTCCTCCAAATGTCTATCAAATTATATTCCTCTTTTAGTTTACTGAGACATGCTGGGATTTGCCCCGTATTGGGACCCTTTGCTCTTATTTTTTTCCTCTTTGATTTATCCATCACCCCGTTAAAGTCCCCCGCTATTATCAATTCATCAAACGCCTGGCCTTCCAGCTGGTTCTTTAGTTGACGGGAGAACTTAGCTTTAGCGCTTGTGGGGGCGTATATATTACAAACCAAAATCTCTTTTCCTTGAATCCTAATTTTCACCCCTATCATCTGCCCCTCCGTGTCCTTAAACGCTAATGAGGGGTTAAGTGGGGCTTTTGCATAAATAACTACCCATTTTTCTTTGTCTGGAATGCTGAAAGAAATTCGATCCCCAACTCTTTTTTTATCAAATGCGCTGTATGCCTCTGCGCTATATGCGTCTCTTGGAGCGCTACCAAATCATAATTTCCTCTCTTTAATGCGTTGGGGAAAAAAGCCTTTTATTGGGGGAGTTAAAACCGTTTACATTATTAGAATAAAGTGTCATCTCCATCGTTCTCCGGGTTTGGGGGTCTTAGGTCGTCCGGGCCGAGTCTGTTTTTTGGTTCTTCCTGGTCCTCCATTGATTCGGGTCTAGGCCGCTTTTTGTCTTGTTTCTTGTAACTGTCTCCGTTGCCAGGCGTGGGGGGGGGTTCGTCTCACCATTTCGCTGCCACTGTTTATCCTGTCCATGTGGGGGGTTCTCATCCATGTGTCGTTTAAATTCCTCAAAAAACTCCTTCGCTTTTTCTTCGCTGGTGATCCATCTCTTAGTATCTTTAAAGTATACCGAGAAACCTTCCCACCGTTCCCACTTGAATCTGACCTGATGTCTCCTTAATTCGTCTGTGACAAAATAATAGTTTTTCCTTTTGCTTAACGAGAGGGAGGTAAATTCTAAATTATAATATCTTTTCCCCCATATCTTGGCGTGTTCTTTAGTTTCGCTTGAAATATCTCGTCTCTTAAAGATCTCCTAGAAAGCGTCACCACAATGTCCCGGGGGAGCTTATTCCTTCTTTTATAATTAGAATTCATCCTTTTAGCGCTTTCTACCTCTGTACGAATTTGCTCCCTCGGAATGTCGAGGATGTTCACCAAGATCTCCGCCAACACCTGTCTCAGATCCTGTGATTCACTCTCGGCAACATTTCTCAGCCTCAATTGTAATTCTGTTTCTTTAATTGCCGCTAGTTCTTGCCGCTTTTCCAATTTTTTATTAGTTTCCTCTAAGGCTTGGATCTCATCTTCCATTTTTGGGGGTGTTTTTTGGCCACGGTGGACTCTTTCTTAACATCCTTGACATCTTGTCTCAGACTATCCATTTCTTTTCTCATTACTACCATCTCCTCTCTTACCATCTCCTCTCTTAAATTCTGGTATTTGTGCAAATTTTTGCCTAATTACTAGCACATATATCCCTGTAAATTTCATAACTATATTTAGAGAGTTTTCTCAGATTTCTTCACAACTTCTATTTCCTTTCACACCAAACTCTCTCTTACCATAGCTGCCCCAGGTACACAACCTGGGGATCACAACAAGATACAATGAAGACATCTGTCCTTGTCCTTTGGTACTCTGCTGCTGAGTATGCATGCCCAGTGTAGAACACATATCACCATGCTAAAACAGTGGATGTGGCTCTTAATGAGACATGCTGCATTATCATGGAGTGTCTGCACCCTACACCACTGGAGAAATTACACTGTTTTGCCGGTATTGCACCACCTGATATCTACTGGCAAGTAGCATCTAATAATGAAAGGACTAAGGCAGTGACATCTCTAACCCATCACTGTTCAGATATCACCCAGCATGCCAATGCCTTAAATCAAGAAATATTTTTCTAAGATCTACAGCAGGTGTGGGCAATTGCCGGCCCTCCAGGTGTTTTGGACTTCAAATCCCAGAAATCCTAACAGCTGGTAAAGTGACTAGGATTTCTGGGAGTTGAAGTCCAAAACCCCTAGAGGGCCAGCAATTGCCCATGCCTGATCTACAGAGATACTCATAGGACAACCTCAGCAAGCAAGTGTCCAAAAGTGGCAGGCTAAAACCCAGAACCTCAAGCTATGACTGATACCAAATGAGAGACTCCCTGCAGTCAGACAGAAGACTGAGTGAATTAGAAGGTGCTGAAGAGACTGCGCTCTGGCACCACAAGATGCAGAGCCAAAAAATGGACTACACAAAGTGTAGTCCACGACATGCGAGTGGAGAAGCGAAAACTACAGACCACCTACCACAATGCAGTCTGAGCCCTGCCACATGCACAATGGAGGAACTTCTAATAGCACAGAGGCACTCCAAGTGGCCAGCTACTTGTCAAAGGACATTTAGTAAAATTGGAAGATTTATAAACTTTGTGTTTTATAAATACATTACAGCTATATCCCCGGTTCGCTTCTAATAGTATAGGTAAAGGTTTTCCCCTAACATTATGTCCAGTCATGTCCGACTCTGGGGGATGGTGCTCATCTCCATTTCTGAGCCGAAGAGCTGACGTTGTCTGTAGACACCTCCAAATTCATGTGGTCGGCATGACTGCATGGAGTGCCATTACCTTCCTGTCAGAGCGATACTTATTGATCTACTCACATTTGCATGCTTAAACTGATAGGTTGGCAGAAGCTGGGCCTAACAGTAGGAGTATTTAAACAAGCCAAGTTATCTTACTAAACAGTGAAAACAACAAGGTGCAACAATGGTATAGTTTTTAAATCCTTCATTAAACAATAATCATTTCATTATAATGCATATAAATCATACAGTCAAACGCAACCGATCCAATTCCAGTCCTACCAGATATTTAAACTAAATGAGAGTCCAACCGGCTAGAATCCACGGGGGTGCCAGGTTATTTGTAATCCATAAATGAAGGGTAGGAGAAAGTAATGATGCCCGAAGTCGGGGGAACGAAGGAAGATGCGGTTGTGAAGCCTCAGTGGGAGTTGGTTGGAGGGGCAGGAGTAGCGCTCCTCATAGTAGATATTAGAATGCCAAAACGCCGACGGAATGCAAGTGCTGCTAATCCCAGCCCATGTTGGTATCCGTTTCTCCCGTAAACCGGGTTTTCTCAGGGCAAGATATATCAATAATCAGAAACCAACCAACCACCCCTTCTGACTGCGAATGGGGTTATACTTATGGCTCTACTCAGAATGTGGTTGGTTTCTCATTATTGATATATCTCGCCCTGAGAAAACCCGGTTTACGGGAGAAACGGATACCAACATGGGCTGGGATTAGCAGCACTTGCATTCCGTCGGCGTTTGGCATTCTAATATCTACTATGAGGAGCGCTACTCCTGCCCCTCCAACCAACTCCCACTGAGGCTTCACGACCGCATCTTCCTTCGTTCCCGACTTCAGGCATCATTACTTTCTCCTACCCTTCATTTATGGATTACAAATAACCTGGCACCCCCGTGGATTCTAGCCGGTTGGACTCTCATTTAGTTTAAATATCTGGTAGAACTGAAATTGGATCGGTTGCGTTTGACTGTATGATTTATATGCATTATAATGAAATGATTATTGTTTAATGAAGGATTTAAAAACTATACCATTGTTGCACCTTGTTGTTTTCACCTAACAGTAGGAGCTCACACCGCTCTCTGGATTTGAACCTACAACCTTTTGGTCAGCAAGTTCAGCAGCTCAGTGCTTTAATGCACTCTGCCACCAAGGGCTCATTGCTTCTGATGTGATAAATAAAAAAATAACCACAGCTGCCTTCTTCAATGCATTTGAAACCAAAAGTATTTGAATGGTTAAACAACAAACAACACAGGAAGAATGAACTGGAGAATGAATTCTTTTAAGCATTGGTCAGAAGAGTCGCACTATTTTGTTACAGATATCCTTTTCTTCTAGTTAAAGGCTTTAAAATGAAAAAGGAAAAGCAAAACTAGAAGAGCTAGAAGATGAACCCTTTTGTCTTAAAGGCAAGGCATGACGTGAGATGCTACCAGGCTGTGCATTATTATTGATCACACAATTTTTAATCTTTCTTTAAAAGAGACAGACAGAGCGAGAGAGTTCATTAAATGGAGATGCAAGAATGTGTATGTGTTTGTGGGTGAGTGTTTTCAGGTTCATTTTGCACCAGCCCCTCAAGCACAGAAGAAAGCTTAAACTGTAGCCTATATGGAATTCCTTGGGAAATATGCCTTTAATTAAGGCTGAAGAGCAGGAACAAATTTCCCTGGATATCCCTTCTACAAACCTTATTTTATTAGAGTCTTTAAAATAGACTTTCCTGTTAGCTATATGTCAGTTTCTTTTTCCCAAATAATGAAAAAAGGGACACAGCAGTCAGAAAGCTGGCCACAAAACACATGCATGAAGCATTTTCTCAGGTGACAGATTGGGGGGTATTATTAAAGACTATTTAAAGGGGGAAATGTGCAAAAGTGGACTTGAAGGTGGGGAAACCCACCAAAAATTAAATATCTATTTTTAAGAGAGAGAGAGAGGAGAGAGGAGAGAGGAGAGAGGAGAGAGAGAGGGGGGGCAAAAGCCAGAAGTGTTTGAACAGCCAGATCTATTTTGAAAAAGACCATGAGCAACTGAAGAAAGAATTAGTTGCACAATCGCTTTCCCCATGACTGCATCTCTTTCACAATCTGCTGCTAATTTCAAAAGAAAACAAAAAGGATTTTTGCTTAACTGAGTCATTATCAATCTTCCCTGTATGAATTCAGTAGATACACTGATTCCCCATATGAAGAAAAGTATGGTGTGTCTGTGTTGAAAATGGAGCTTCCAGCACAGAAAATATAGCAGTTGAGGTATGCCATGTAAAATTTGCAAGTGATCAATTTGTTCTAAAATGGGATTGAAAATAGTGTTTACACATAATTTTCTAAGCAGAAAATGCTACTCCTGTGTAGAAAAAAAAATCTGCTTTCTGAGCTAATCTTTCAGGAGTGATTTGACTGTGTATTCTTGCATTGCAGAATGGAGTTGGTGTGGATGGTGTGTGTGTGTGTAGCATTAGTATCCATCTTTGGTGCATTTGGTGCACACACCCTTTTACATCAGCACCTCTGGCTGCCAGTCTGCTACGGAGCACAATTCAAAGTGCTGGCTTTGGCCTATAAAGCCCTATATGGTTCCAGCCCAGCTTACTTGTCCAAACATATCCTCAGAGTTTATGATCGTCGGGAGGCTCTGCTCTCGATCCCGCAATTGATGGGGATGAGAGACAGGACCTTCTCAGTGGTGACCCCCATCTGTGGAGCACACTCCGTAATGAAATCAGGTCGGCCCCCCTCTCTCCTATCCTTTAGGAAAAAGCTTAAATCATGGTTATGGGAACAAGCATTCGAGCAGTGATAATAATGCAAACAATTTATGTGATTGAAAATGAACAGACCTTGGACTATGACTGGATTTGGATTTGTTTAATTTTTAAATGGATGTTTATAATTTGTTGTTTTTAACTAATGTTTTAATTGTGATTTTATTGCTACTGTTGTTTGGGATCTAATGGTTGCTGGTTGTGAACTGCCTTGAGTGAAAACGACAGGATATAAATGTCTGAAATATAATAATAATATTAATAATAATAATCTACAGCTGTTTATAAAAAATCATTCTCAGCCTTGACATATGTGCTGACATCAGAAAAAAGCAAATTTAGTCATCTTGGCTTCTGAAAATAGCATTCTTGAAAGAATTTCAAGTGGAAAGTTTTCCTGTAAATTTACAGACATCACAGCTCATTAGATATTATTAAACTGTTCAGATAATAAGAGGATGACTTACACAATATGCTTTTAACTTTCAAGTCAGTGTTTGTTATTTAGTTTTTGCATTTGGGAAAAAAAGTTTTCTTTTTTTAAGGGGGCACAACATTATTTCCAATTAAAATGCATACATTGGGGATATTTTTGTTGTTACCTTTTTCTTTAGGAACCTTTTTACGGAGAGACTGAAATTTATCATTGAGTCCAGATGGAATTGATCATAGAGATTCCTAGATATATATATTTTTCCAGGGGGAAAAAGTACTTTTTTAAAATACATTTTCCCACATTCATAGGGCCCTGCACCTCTAGCACTAGCAAATGTGGAAAGGAAGAAATGTGCCAAAAGGAAGGCATGTCAAGGCAACCGTTGTTAGGACTGCCTTCCATCTGGAAAAATCTATGTCCTCACTGCAAAAGACTATGTGGATCCAGAAAAAGTCTCTACAGCAGGTTGGGACCCTTGGAGGGGGGAGGTTACGAGGGGGTTTCAGAGGGGTTGCCAGACCATCTGAAAACAAAATATTTTCTGTTGGTCGTGGGGGTTCTGTGTGGGAAGTTTGACCCAATTCTATCATTGGTGGGATTCAGAATGCTCTTTGATTGTAGGTGAACTATAAATCACAGCAACTAAAACTCCCAAATGGCACCCCCCCCCCCAAGCCCACCAGAATTCAAATTTAGGTGTATTGGGTATTTATGCCAAATTTGGTCCAGTGAATGAAAATGCATCCTATATTTCAGATATTTATATTACGATTCATAACATTCACAAAATCACAGTTATGAAGTAGCAACGAAAATAATTGTATGGTTGAGGGTGACCACAACATGAGGAACTGTATTAAGGGTTCACAGCATTAGGAAGATTGAGAACCACTGCTCTACAGTCACTTAGAGACCCACAGCCAAGACGCTACCCTTGGAAGACAACCATACTCAACCACAATTCCCCACATGGAGTATCATGAAATACTTGTATTAGACGTTTCTATTAAATTGCTGACAAAATTTAATTTTGAATAGCTCAGAGGCAGGAAAAATATCCCTTGCGGTGGCCACATAGATGGACTATCCATTGCCTCTGTTCCGGCCCCCACTGGGCCTGTTTGGTACTGCGTTATGTACAGTACCTCTTTGTCCTTCACCTGCATGGGGCTTTGTTCTATTGTTCTGCCATGTGGTCTGTGATGGGAGCAGTTGTGTTTGGCTCCAAACCTGGCATCCCCACCCTGAACTCCTCCCCTTCCTGAGTTTACCTGGGAGTCTGGACTTTCTCTCTGGCCTCATTCCAGCAAAGAGCACATGGACGAAGCAGGTGGAAATCTGGAGCCAATGCACCTTCATTCACGTACAGCCAACCTACGCTCTCAAACCAAGGAATTCAGTAATAGAAAGGGCCAGCCCTTCAACAGAGACTGTATTTCTTTGGGGACCAAAGGACTTCGTGCGCCAGAGGACCATTTGAGGAGCAACAGGAAACCTGGAACCTAAGAGAGGCACCTTCACTCTGCAAAAGGCAAGTGAACGCAATCCCTTTTCTCAAACAACCTTTTCTAGCAACCAACAGCAAGCTTTTTGGGCCACCAGCATCTTTACTGGTTATTATTAAATAAACTTGTTTTGAGTTCACCCTTTTTGAGTCCTGAACTCATTGCTTAGAGAACCTCCAGGTCTCTTGTACATGGGAAGACTAGAATGCGAACCCCAGGGCCTATAAAGCTTGTCCATCCTTGTAAAGCCCCTTTTTTGGCCCTGGCGAGACACCACAGCCTCTCTTCCCTGCACTGGAGAGAAATTGATATTTAAACAGTGAACATGACTCTTTGACTACAAGTAGCTTTATCTGTTTGCCACACTGTGAGAGAGGGATAGTGCAAAATAATTACAGTTCATTTCCTAAAACCAATGCTCCAGCTGTTTCGGTTGAAGTACTTTGTTTTTTGCCAGTAAACTACTCCAGATGTAAATGATCGGAAGATTACAAGGTGGTTTTTTCCTCCTTGCAACAGCAGCCTAGTTTTTAAGAAGTTGTGCTTGTTTGCCTTATCTTCAGCTCATGCTAAATCATTTCGGCCTGCAAGTATTAAAGGGCATTTACAAAGTGGCAAATAAACTACTTTTGTAAAAGTGAGAGCGGTTGGGGTTATATATACTGTATATGTTATACAAAACACTGGCTTGCACAATAGATTACAAAAACTCCACAGAACATAATACAATCTTAAACTCCCTTTCAGCAGTTTTCAATATCCACATCAATCTTGGATCATAAAAAATGACTGAATCAATAATGTGATGATAAGCTAGACAAAATTGTTTTTGACTGGTTTCAGCAGAAAATCACAATAGGACTAGGCAACTAGCAAAGACTGGATCTGGATCTGGATGAGTATTTTAGTTATATATTTGCAAATAAGTAGACATTTTAGCGAAAAATTTAGTCAAAAAATTCTGGGGTGACTTATTCTCAAGTCAAAATCAAAAATGGAATCAGCACCATCCCTGAGTAGAGTGGTGAAGGATCAGCATGTACCCCATCCTAGAAGAACCTACAAGAATTACCAACTCCCTCTATTTTCTTTTCATTTTGCATTGGGTTCTTGGATGAGTGATATGTCCTGCAGAGCTATTTTTTATTTATTGTGTCAGAAGCGAACTAAGGGTACAGTTGTATTTAAAAACATAAACAAATTTTATAAACTTGACATTATACTAAATGTCCTTTGATCAGTAGCTGCCAATTAGAGTGCCTCTGGTGTTGCTATAAGGATGTCCTCCATTGTGCGCATGGCAGGGCTCAGACTGCATTGTAGTAAATTGTCTGTGGTTTGCTCTTCTCTGCACTCGCATGTCGTGGACTCCACTTTGTGCCCCCATTTCTTAAAGTTGGCTCAGCATCTCGTGGTGCCAGAGCGCAGCCTGTTCAGCACCTTCCAAGGCACCCAGTCTTCTATGTGCCCAGGAGGGAGTCTCTCATTTGGTAGCAGCCATGGCTTGAGGTTTTGGGGGGTTTCCTGCCATTTTTGGATTCTTGCTTGCTGAGGTGTTCCTGCGAGTATCTCTATAGATCTTAGAAAAAATATTTCTTGATTTAAGGAAATAGTTTTTCTTCAGACATGATAGAAGTCTCACCGCAGGATTGTAACACAGTCGGGATTCCCCTGGGCAACATCTTTTGCAGACAACTGATTCTCTCACAACCAGAAGTGACTTGCAGCATGCCTGCAGAGTTGATGCACCAGCACTATTTTTACTTAACAAGAATATTGACATCTATGATCCCTCTGACTGTTTGGGGGGGGGGAGGGGCAGACTATAGTTTGAACCAAACATCAACAACTTCCTATTGACACTCACTGCACACATCTTATTTATAGTGCCAAAAACCCCACACAAGAGAATAATACAATATTTAAAATGAAGTATAATTTTAACCAACATAAACCTACCAGTAGTTCAATGGGAATTGCAGGCCTGTTTTGGACTGATGAGACAGTCAAGTTAATTAGAATTGTTGTTGCTGTGTGCCTTCAAATTGTCTCAGACATAGGGCGACCCTAAATCTAAAATTTAGGGCGGGGGCCAGATAAAAGACCTAGGAGGGCTGCATCTGGCCCATGAGACTTAGTTTGGGGATCTCCGGCCTAAGTTGAGAAGACCAAATGAAGAATTTTGAGAACCCATCAACACACAATCCTAATTGAAAATTACTGTTGTCTCGGTTTCCTATTTTTATCTCCAGCTTTCCCTTTCCACCCCTTCTCTCCCACAAACCTTTGTCCAGCCCCAGTGGAAGAATAAAAATAAGGGGGGGGGGAAACAGTCAAGTTCTTTCTTTATTTATACCTTGCTCAATTGTCTCTAATTGCAATCAGCTCCTTTTCTTTTGCTTGTAGTGTGAGCTGTTGCTGAAGGAAATTGAATAACGTTTGGAAC